>CM076575.1:268893120-269207600 GCA_034641835.2 Pinus albicaulis | reverse complement strand
GGTGTGAATTTTTATTAGATGAGGAGGCTATGTATTACATATGGTCTTGAATGAGCTTTTGGACTCTTTAGATATATATCTAAAGAGTCCAAATGCTCATTCAAGACCATATGTAATACATAGCCTCCTCATCTAACTTAGCCAAGGATTTGCAATACTATATTTGAGTTGGCTAGCTCCATTTCAAGATATTATAATGTTAGATTATTATTTCTATAGATTTTGATTATGGTAGTAAAATGTTACAAAAAACCAGAAACCAGGTACAAATAATATTATTCTAGATATATGTAAAAAGGACATGGTACAGAGAAGATCAAACAATAGTAAACTTTTCATAAATAATTTAGATAAAAATACATTTTCTAATTTTGATTGTAAATTCCAAGGCTTAAAGCAATAATTTTTCTAATTATTTTGCTTTAATTAATAAATAAAAAAGAAGCATTTTCAATCAAAATCACATCCAACATATTAAAAAAAAAAAAAAAAATTTAAAACTTTTTATGCAGGTATTACTTATCAGCACATATACCGCGAAAAGAACAATGTTGCAGATGAGTTGTCAAAGCAGGGGCTACAGGATGCGTATGGAAAGATAAATTGTCAGCTATTTAATATACAGGGTCTTCAGGCCAAAGGCTCAGTGCCCATCATCTAAGTACAGTGGTACCATGCCATAACACAGAACTGACAACCATGCTCCCGGGATCAAGTGAGCCAGACCTCTTCTACCGAACCTGGGTACTCTTTCTGTGGTTGGTATAACAGGATTTGGTGCACATTACCTGCTCCAGGTATTGGTGCTTTTTTTTGTATTTGACAAGTTCCATACTGCCTACAATGTTAGTACCGGATGGTCATGATGCTGACATTTTGATATGGTATGACGGTCAGCATTATTTTGGACGGATCTCTAGCCCTCATGATTAATGATTTTTTTTTGGATGTTCTGGATTCTCTGAGATATTTTTGGAATCTATGTATGTTGGATGTCTGTTGCAAACTTTTTCTTATCTACCTGGGTCTTTTTCTATTAGCTGACAGGGCAATTTTGGATACATATCAGTAAAAAAATATATACATGTGGATCATCTATGGGATTTTAACAAGTCCCTGTAGGTGTTTTGGGATTATTACCTTCACTAGGTTACGTACTAATAGGGTATCAAAGCTTATAGTACTCATTATCCAAGTAATCATAGCTATAAATTATGGGAGTACTGCTACTAATAAAGAAGGGCATGTAGAATAGCTAGCATGTTAACATAGTGTGATCTGAGTAGAAGGTTACTACTATACCAATATTAACATAAGGTATGAGCTTTACCCTATAGATATGATATTACTATCAGCTTAACTAATGAACAGTATTGAGTATTCATAATAAAACATACCCTTTATCTAACTAACAAAGAGCTCTATTATGGATATACAGTTACCCCATGAGCACTAATGATACTTGTACCTTATGGAAGCTTAGAACACTTAATATGATAGCATTGGTTTCAACTTCCATTACTCGTACTTATTATACTATGAGCTTGAAGATAGCTCCAGAACTATGTCCTTACTACTATGAGATCAGTATTAACCTAAGTAATCAATGTAGAATGAGCTTTCATGTTACTCTTATCAGTATTAACACCATGGCTTTAACTCTTACTATCATACAATTGTACTTCAATGGATCTAGTTTGAGACTATGTTCCTCCTCGCTGGTTCACACAACTATTCTGGTTAGCTACCTGCCATTAACGAATGGAAGCTCCATTGCTCTAACAAAATCTCTCTCAGTATTATCAGGTTGGATCTAGCAATATGGGAGAGGGTCCTTCTGAAGAACTAAAAACTGCTTTGGAGCAATAGCTGAAGTTTTCTTTGCTGCAACTAAGACATCTTGTTCTTGTGCAAAGCCACAGGGTAGGAAGACCATTGATTGGTACTGTATTCTGAAGGTAGAAGAGAATGTTGAAATTGATGTGGTACAAAGAAGATACCGTCAACTTGCATTGTTACTTCATCCAGACAAAAATAAACATCCAAAAGCAGAGACTGCATTTAAACTTGTTTCCGAGGCTTATGCATGTCTTTCAAACAAGAGAAAACGAGAAATATATAATGTTGAAAGAAAAAAACTTTTATGTAAGAAATGCCCACATATGGTGCAGAGAACATCATCTGTTTCTGATGAAGTTCAGCTTTGACAGAGTCATTCAAAAACATCAAGACTTTTTGAGAAAAAAGATGGCAATAATTCTAAAAGAATGCCTGATGAGGAAAAACTTCAAAAGTTCTGTGAAAGAGCTAGGGCAAGAGTTGATTCCACAGCTCAAGCCTGGCAATATAGACATGCAAGATTCAAGGAGGAACTCCAGGTTATGAATAATACTTTCCAGTCGAGTAGAGTTGAAAAAAAGGAGATACCAACATTTCAAGCAAGTGAATGCCAGTTTCCCAGCTATCCACATCTGAGAGTACCTGTGGAGAGGAAAGGAAACTTAGATATTCCCATTTTCAAGGATTCAGAAGACAAGTTCCTCTGGTGTAACCAAGCCAGAAATGCTTCCACATCTGAAGCAAGAAGCCGTTGCAGAGGAGAGAAGCTCGAAACCCCAATCTATGAAGAAACATTGGGAAAGAAGGTTCCTTTTGCTGAAATAAAGAGAAACATCTTTGGTAAAGACCTTAAGGAAATCCTCAGGGAGCGCTTATCATTTCGCAGAGAGCCTTCCAAAGTATCAAGAAACATGGATGGACTACTGCAGAAATTGAAAGCAGAGAGTACGCATGATACACAATGTGGAGTTTTTCGTGACTCTGACATTTGGAGAAGAAACAAAATGGAAGACAGTAAGAATTCTATAAATGTGAAGAACTGGTATTACAAAAGAGGTTCAGAGACTTTAGATACAGATGATGAAAGGGATGAATCTTTTGATTGTAATGATCAAAATACAAGAGCTATGATAAATGAGCACACTATCTCTAAGAAGTAAAGAGCAAACACACTTACAGTATAGATACAACATAGAACACTAGTAACAATGAGCTTACACAGAATAGAGATCCATGTCATTTACATAATAAGTGAAATCATTACACTAATTACAGGTAGTTATGAAACTCTAATCAATACCATTAGTTACAGTGTTTACGTAATCAAGCATGCTAGGATTCATCATCAATACTTACACTACTTATTCTATTTCATCTACGTATCCTACTGAATATGTAGTGACTTATGATCCACTATTACAAGACTAGCTTATACATGGTGTTCAAAGCTGCATAGATAGTGATATACCCGACGAACGAAGAGCGAGGCCATGACGAACACCAGCGCGACGATGAGGAGAAACAGCGACAGGGACACCAGCGCGGCGACGAGGTGCAACATCGACAGAGAAAAAACGCGGGAACAATGAAATCGGTAACCACAATACTTCGCGGGCGATTTATTTATAGAAAATAGTTTGGCTGAACTATTTTAAATGTAACAGTTCGGCCGAACTAACAATTCGGCCGAACTTTTATATAAGTTCGGCCGAACTTTAGTTGCCGGTTTTCCAATCTCCGGCAAAAATTCTGTTTGCCCGCGCCGTCAGTAAGCCGTCAGTCTAAACGGAATCATGAGTTCGGCCGAACTTTAAAAACAAGTTCGGCCAAACTATTACATAGTTCGGCCGAACTCTATAAAATGTTCGGCCGAACTATTGCCGAAAAAAAATTTCAACCCCCGATTCTCACAAAAGTGTAACCCAGCTTCACGTTTCCGCCCATAGATGATAAAATGTTACAATGAGGCTCTGCTTATATACCTACGCAGGTGACCTTTCATGATTGGGCATGTCTCTTAGATATGCCCTTTCACTAACTTAATGACTACTTACATAATCCTTAATTGACTATTTAATAATTATATTTGTTATATTTGTTATGAATTATATTCATAACATTTCCCCTTCCTTCAAAAGCTTTTCCTCAAAGCTTATAGTTGACACTTTTCTTCAGTTCAATCATGCACCGTTTTCTTCATTTGCTTTCATCAAAATTTAATATATCAACTTTTATTTATTTATTTGTTATGAATTGACCCTTCCTTCAGAACTTTGTCCTCAAAGTTTTATGGATAATAATTTCTTCATCTTGTATTTGTTAAAATACTATAATTTTTAGGAAATCTTCCTTCTTTCCTTTCCGAATTGGATTTAATTTCCTTTTCATCAATGATTGATTTCATTTTGTCTGTTGAATTGAGTTTTTAGGGTTTTTAATGTAACCCTTCCTAACTTTCTCTTCTTATTTTTAATGAGGTTATTATTCCTTCAATTTTTTTTTAATAATTTAATTAATTAAATTAATATATATATATATATATATATATATATATATATATATATATTCTTTTAACAATTGATTTTTTTTAACTCTTTTTTTTGTTGAAAGGTTACAACCCTAGTGAAACGTGGCTATTCACATATATTCACCTATAAAATATATGTCCACTTATGTGTATTTGACTCGGTTAATGTTCTCCACGTAAAAGTGAACTTACCATTCACACAGAAATTTTTTATTCATTTACCTTTTATTTTACCTTGCAAATACCATGGGAAATTACCATGCGCTTCCAAAACCACGAGCTTGTAAACCACTGAAAGAATAATCAAAATAACCTTACCTACTATCTCTTTTGACAAACTCAGCAATAGAGAAACTCCAAAATTTGTAGTGAATGCTTCAGTCACAACGACAACAAGGTTGACGATTTTTATGGTCAAAGACCTGGATCAAGGAGCGTAGCTCTGTGCCGCATAAGCGGCCAGAATATCGACGTCTCTGATACCAAATGAAGTGAACGAAGTTCCTTCTTAAGTTAAATATTCCAGAACACTTGGAATAAAAAGATATCCATGAGGATACAAATATTATATTATAAAAGATATGAGATAGATAGATGATAAAATGTTACAATGAGGCCCTGCTTATATACCTACGCAAGTGACCTTTCATGACTGGGCATGTCTCTTAGACAAACCCTTTCACTAACTTAATGACTACTTACATAATCCTTAATTGACTTTTTAATAATTATATTTTTTATATTCATTATGAATTATATTCATAACAGTGATGTCCTAAAACAATCCCTTTTGTAAACATCATAAAACATTTTTCATGAATTAGTGAAATGGTTGTGATCTGAAAATGTGAGAACTTATTATTTCAAATACAGAGATAGACTATTGGGGCATTCACTGGTTATTTCACCTTTCAAATAAAGGATAAAACCAGAGGCTACCTGGCCCACAAACAGACTCTGTCTAAAAAAATAATCAGTAAAAACTAATGATCTGGTTATGAAAGTATTTGTTGCTGGTTCAAAGTATTCATTAACCATAAAAAAATGTATGCAAGCTTTAAAATGTGTTTTGCAATTGGAACAAAATATGTTTGATGAGTTTATGTGTCTTTTTACATGTAGGAGGTTTGCCTCATTTTACTGTTTAACATATGTAATTATGAAAATAAGCAGCAATAAACACACAACATATAACTCAGCATATGATGAGGCAGTTCACCCCTCCTGGGCTACATTTACCGGGTCCATGGCTCCAAAATGTGCATGTCCTTGCTCTTATTATGCTCTTAAATTGGTTATACAAAGTGTAGAAATCCTAAACAGGTGAAATTAGCTTTATAAATGGATTCAGAGTGCTGAAAACAATAAGAATCGACTATATTTTCACCTTAAACAGATAACCATAGCCTAACATAGCTCTCCAATCCCCAAGCCCTAGTGGCTCTTCAAGCTCTCTCGCTGATAAAACACCTGAAGAAATGCTCTAATGGCTCTGAAACCTGCTCCAGTGGCTTCAAAATACTGAGAAGACCTAAAATAAAATAAAAATTCGCTCAGAAAGGATTCTCCTAGCCAAAGTTATGTCCAACTGAAGTTTTTGCCCAATGTTAGGGAAAAATCCCACTAATTGTGGGCTAACTGCAGATAGCTCCACTAACTTTGGCACTGGCACCATTTTTGGGCTGACTGCTCCAAGATAGGTAGAATCGTTTACTGCTAGCATTTACTGTGTAAGACGTGGCCATATGTAGTCTTATCCGCATCATTTAATGTTTCGGTTAGAATTTCCCGCTAGTATTGTAGGCTTGGGTCACGGTTCTATAGCTGCTGGTCATTTGAATGGGGGCGTTGGCCCTTAAGGGCTGGCCCCCTTCGAGCCCCGCCCAAACGTAACCTCCGCTTCAATGACGTATTACAGCATGTAACCTTCAACATTTACATACCACGTGACTTTAATTTCGTTGCCACATAACCCTTTGACTTGCCATGTATACACTTTGAACTAACGTATGCCATTTGAAACCTTTGACATTTTTTATTTATGAACCATTTAACATGTGAACATATGTTACATACCCACGTATTTGAAATTCGACTTTGGGTTTTAAATTTGTATTTATTTTAATAGTCACGTGTGGTATTTATTTTTAATAAGATTTTTTTTTAAATTAATTAAAAAATATATAAAACAATCTAATTTATGATTAATTAAAACCATATAAAATATTATTAAATATATAATTTAATTTAATAATTAAACCTTAATAAAAAAAAAAAATTCCAACACATAAATTAAAAAAATTTCCTTTCAACATTGGAGGTTATTGGGCGATTTCAAACTGCAACAACTTCTTCATCTGGTAACAGATTTGAGTGTCGTTCACGGCTATTGGATCATTTTAATGAGTTATTTCCTGTCATTCTGGTTTGAACCAATTCTGAGCAAATAAAATTTTGAGCATTTTTCTAATTAGGACATGATCACCTGATCAGGTTGCTTCCTTACATCTTTTAAGAACCTTTTCCAAATTTTATAAAGCTTCTTTTAATGAATTCCCATAAACTGTAAAGTCATCCACGTACACCTCTACACAATCATATATTAGATCAAAAAAAATTCCTAGTACTGCTCTTTGAAATGTTGCAGGTGCATTACATTATCCAAAAGGAAGTACTCGGTAGGCATAAGTCCTCCATGGACAGGTGAATGTGGTCTTATCTTGATCTTCAGGTGCTACTTGAATTTGATTGTAACCACTAAAACCATTCAAAAATGAGAAACACTTCTTACCTGCTAATGTATCTAATACTTGATCTATAAAGGGTAAATGAAAATGATCTTTTAGAGTAGCTTTATTAAATTCTCGATAATCAATGCATACCCTCCATTTGCCATTATTTTTTGGTACAATCACCAAAGGGGAAACCCACTGACTGTCTGAAATTGGGTAAATGAAGTTCACATTCAACAATTTTTGCAATTCTTCTTTCACAATTTCCCTAAGATTTGGATTCATCTTTCTTTGAGGCTGTCTGATAGGTTTACAATTTTCCTCAATATAAATGTGACGTATACAATTCTTAGGACTAATTCATTTCATGTCAGTGTATTCCCATGCATATGCAGAAGAATGTTGTTGTAATTTTTTGATTAACTTTTCCTGTTATAATCTCTCCAAGTTTTTGTTTATGTTCAAAGTTTTTCCTGGAAATATTTCAACTGTAGAGCTACCAAATTTTTCCATAGAATGAAGAGACATATGTCTAGATGACAAATATTCAATATTGGATTTTTCTTGAAATTGATTATGTTCATATTCTGGAGATGATTCAAAGGTTTCTATTGAATTTAAGATTTAACTATCTTCACTAATGGTTGAAAATAGTAAAGAGAGGTTGTATATCACTATCATCATCAATCCATTCTTTGTTATCTAATTATGTGATTATTTTTGCTGGAGGATATAAAGTGAATTTATTTGTTGAATTACCATTATATATATATATATATATATATATATATATATATATATATATATATATATATATATATATATATATATATATGTCTGAATCTACAGATAATGAAAGCATCAACTATAGCCAACCAAGCTCTTCCTAATATAAGTGGATGTCCTCCTAGATTTTT
This sequence comes from Pinus albicaulis, assembly GCA_034641835.2. Lineage (NCBI taxonomy): Eukaryota > Viridiplantae > Streptophyta > Pinopsida > Pinales > Pinaceae > Pinus > Pinus albicaulis. Next base: position 269,199,585 of record CM076575.1, on the reverse strand, counting down.
CTTTGGAGTTAAGATCATAAAATCAACAGGATACTCCCAAGTGTCTAAGGATATTGAAATATCTTCTAACACACCATCTGGCTTGATTACATATTTTTCTGCTAATTGCAGTAATGTAGGTGTATACAGAAGATTAAGAAGTCTGAGATGTTCCATGGTTTGTTTGCTCATGATGTTTATTGTTGCTCCTAAATCAATCAATGTATTTGGAATTTCAACACCATTGATATGTGTTTTTACAAATGGACTTCTGGATCTAAATATTTTTGTATGGAAATTTTTTCCATCATTATGTCTTCAATTTTTCCTACTAGCTGAATTCTTTTTGTTTCTTTTGTTTTTCTTCCTGGTTTCTTCATGCTCAACTCTTTTATTGTTTCGGTTAGAATTGGAATCTCTTTAATGGCCTGTAACAAAGAGATTTTGATGCAAACATTTTTTAGTTCATCTAGAAAATCATAATTGGGCAACATAATATTCCTTTATACTCCTTTATTAACTTGTAACCTTTCAGGAAAAGGAGTTCTAGAGGTAAGTATTGATGGTTGCTCTATGATAGGAGTTAATTTTATTGGTTCTTTTTGTTTTTCATTTTCATAATTCTGGTTTTGAAGAGATGTTCCTTCCTCAAAACTTTTATTTGGCTGTAGAGAATATTCCTCAAAATTATCTTGTTCTTGAATAACTACAGAAGGCTTTTTCTTTTCTAGTATCCTACCAAATCTAAGTTGAGATCTAAAGGAGTAATCATGTAGGTTGGAAATTTTTGTCCTTCTATCATATAAGTATTTCGAGGATTTTATTATTGGGGTTTGGTAATGGTTGGGCAAGTAGCTGATTTGGTCTCTATGGAAATGGTAATGAAAGTTGTGGATTTTGGTTTTGGAGTTGGGGTTGTTGGTTTTGTTGAGGAATTTGTTGGGAAGGATAGTTTGGATATGATGGAGGATATTGATAGTATTGAGTGAATCTTCCATAGGGATTCTTCATTCCTTGTACCCAATATTGAGATTGAGATTGAGATTGAGGCTAAGGTTGTTGCCAAGAATTCCAATTATTTGGTGGGGGTTGAGTATACATTTGATTGTTAAAGCCTTGAGTTTATGGCCCTTGCCATGGTCTTCTAGAGACAAAGAAAAGAGATTCTGTTGGATTTGAAGTTGTTTCTTCTTTAAAAACAACCTTAAGACCTGGAATTGAAGGGAAACTCTTAGTTTCATGTCTTTCTGAACAAATCATACAGGTCTCTATGAATTTTGCATCAAGAGGACATTCTCTTAAAGCATGCTTCTTTCTGCATTTAGGATAGAAAATAGCTAAAGTATCAGTCTCAGCTTTCTGCTTATTTTGTAGTTTAAGGGTGTCTATCTTTTCACTAAGACTCCCTAAAATATCTGTTTTAAATTCATCAAGCATGTTTCCAATTTCTACCCTACTTACTGTTCCAGTTGCAGATTTATTTACTCTAGCAAGAGAAGGATCTCTTGGACTTTTCCCAGTTTTTGTTTTTCCCTTTGAGAGATGAATACATAATTTAGAAATGTCAGGTAATGGGAGTTGAGAGATATCCCCCTTTCCCATCATGTTGAGGATCTCTATCCACTCATATCTAATGGCTTTTAATAAAAGAGTTTTTAAGGTATCTTGATCTAAATTATCCAGTTTTTCTCTTTTTATGTTATAATTGAACCTTTCAATTAAATCCTCCAAATTCTCATCATTTTTTTGCATCATTTTTGTAGAAATTATATAGATTATGTGTTATATATCCAAGATTCTCCTGATCACACACTATTTTAACTTCATGCACAATACAGAATCTATTCCACTATTGATCATCACATGCGGAAATTAAATCAATTGCATTGCACACATGAAACCATAAAAATTCACACACATTAACACAATTGTTTAATGGGAAAGCTTGAAGCTAAAAACCCCAACTATCTATATATAATATATATCATAGATATCATGTAACAATCCTCATACAAAGCTGATCATATCAAGCTCTCAGTACAATACAATCGCTACACACTAATCATGCTAGATCTTGCAAATCCATGCACCGAACTCTGCCACCTACTAGCCTACCTCTACTGTGCAATCCCTGCTGAGGAATGGCTCTGAATGAAATCAAATCCACCAGGCTTTCAATGCACAATCCTCATTGGCATCTCCACTGAGCATTGGATGCAATCAATGCATCACTATAGTCACAACTGATAGTCAAGGCTTGCTCTTTCACCTACCTCTCCACTGGTCTCCACTGAAACTATCCATGCACTGTAGTTAACTGATGTATTCTTCAGTTGATTAATGAGTTATTATTTAGTGAATTAATTAACTAATTAATTCACACCACTCTCACTAGTGTATCAATCAGTTAGACTAGATACAACTAGCTCAACTGAGTCTAACTGAGTTAAATTGAATACAACTCCACCAACTACTTCTATAACTCCACCAAACTCTGTCACATGAGTTATAACTGAAGTCCTCATGCATTAGCTCTAGTAAACCCTCAAGAATAGCGTAATTTGTTCTGTCAGCTGCTGTGCCACATCTGTGCACTTAACTGAAGTGCTCCAAGAGAATAAGATAATGTTTAGAGTCCAAATATTATTAAGAGCTAATAATATTCGACATATCTATTTTTAGACTGGCAATCTAAAAATAGATTCCGCTCAATATGTCTAAAAATAGAAGTCCATCTATTTTTCCAACTTGACCAACCATCCACAAATAGCATCCTGCAACTCATAGAATATGATCGACATGTCTAAAAATAGACTTTGCGCCAAAAATAGCCTGTGGGCCCACTTAGTGAAGGCGAATATTTTCACTAAGCTCATCATCTTGTTGAATCTCAACACTCCCTCTCAACAAGATAGGGATTATCTGCCACCCTGATCCTGTCTCTATGGTATTCGAATTTTCTCTTGGTGAGCGCCTTCGTCAGAATATCTGCATCCTGATCCTCCGTAGGAATGTAAGATAGTAACATGATCTTCTGCTGCACACAATCTCTGATATGATGGTATCGGATGTCAATATGTTTAGATATATCATGAAATACTAGATTAACCGAGAGTTTAATGCAAATCTGATTATCACAATATATCACAGTAGGATCTAAGTGTGAACCGAATAACTCGACCAGGATCTTCCTCATCCATATAGCCTCACATGTAGCCAAAATTGTTGCCATGTACTTGGCCTCTGCTGAACTGAGTGCCACGGATCTCTGTTTCCTGCTGTACTAAGAAACTGTTGTAGAATCGATACTGAATATCCCCCCATATGTGCTCTTTCTGTCCGTTGGGCTCCCTGCCCAATCTGCATCCGTGAAGCCATGCAGCTTCAACTCATCTGACTGTCTGTACCATAGTCCATATCCCGATGTTCCCCTGAAATATCTTAGGACATGCTTGCTTGCCTTCCAAAAGAGCTTGGTAGGCTTAACCATAGCTTGTGAAAGCTGGTTAACAGCGTAGCATATGTCCGGTCATGTATTGACTAGATACATGAGCCAACCAACCAACTATCGATAAACACTGACATCCACTACCTCTGCTGATGTAGCATCCTCTTTCCTCCAACCACCAGGAAGAGGAGTGTCGATAGGCTTGCAGCCTTGCATGCTTAACTTCTCCAGTATCTCCCGGGCATACATGCCTTGAGACACAAATAGTCCACCCTTCTGCTGCCAAATTTCCAATCCTAGGAAATAATGAAGGAGGCCCAAGTCCTTCATCTCAAACTCCTTTGCAAGATCTGCCTTGCATGAGTGTATCAATAGTTCATCACCTGTTAGTATCAAATCATCTACATAAATTACAATGATCAACAACTTACCCTCCACCACAATCTGGTATAGGTTCGGATTCGCCTCACTCTTGGTGAATCCAAGTCCAGTGAAATAACTGTCTATTCGTGTGTACCAAGCATGAGGTGCTTATTTTAGCCCATACAACGCTCTTTTGAGCCTGCACACATGCGACTCACTGCTGAAGATTTCGAATCCTTCAGGCTGCTCTATGTACACCTCCTCCTCAATGACTCCATTGAGGAACGTAGTATTCACGTCCATCTGATGAATGTGCCAACCCATCTGCACTGAGAGAGCAAGGATGGTCCATATGGAAGAATACCTTGCGACAGGTGCAAATGTTTCTTCATAGTCAATCCCCTCAATTTGTTAGAAGCCTCGGGCAACAAATCTTGCCTTGTACTTCTCAACGCTTCCGTCAGCAGCTTGCTTCACTTTGTAGATCCATCTCGAACCTACCACTGATTTCCCTTCCGGCCTTGGGACAATCTCCCATGCACTGTTTCTGACAATCGAATCATACTCTTCCACCATGGCATCTACCCATGCGAGATCCTTCACATATTCCTTGAAAGAAGATGGTACTGTCATGATACACTTGCTCATCAGAGCCATGTATCCAGTAAATTGGTCAGGTGACTGTCTCTGTCTGCTCTGTGATGTAGGTGATCCTACTTTTTGCGATGCATCAAGATTCAGTCGCTCAGCTTCTGTAGTGCACTTCTGCCCTCTGATGTTTGGTGCTGCATAAGTGGTTTCTTCCACTCCATGAACCTCCTCTTGTGGTTGATCCACATCCTGATGCTCATCTTTAGGAACAAGTAGCTCCTCATCTGCATGCAAGTGTGGCTCCCTCTCAAGCGACAACTTCATGGCTTTCTCCTCATGAAATTTGATATCCCATCACACAACAATCATCCGACTGTCTAGCAAATACACACGATAATTGTGGGGTGTTTCTGTGTACCCCACAAATATCCCAACCTCTACGGTCGGCTCCAGCTTCTTCCTAGCATCCTTTGTCACATGAATGTAAACAAGTGAGCCAAAAATCTTCAAATGAGAAATATCAGGCTTCTTACCAGAAAACGCCTCTTCGGGTGTACTCATGCCAAGGTCTCTATGAGGACAACGGTTTTGCAGATAAACTGTAGTGTTGCATGCTTTAGCCCACAAGTGTATGGGAAGGCCCTGATCATGCAACATCGCCTATGCAGCACCCACGATCATTCTGTTCTTTCTCTCCACGACCCCAATCTGCTGTGTGTTATGAGGCACTATGAGCTCTCTTTGACTTCCTTCTGCACTGCAAAAGTATTTGAATTCGCCAGAGATGTATTGACCACCATTATCACTCCTTAGAGCTTTCACCTGCTTCCCCGACTCTTTCTCAACTAGTGCCTTGAACTCACAGAACTTTGAGTATGTCTCGCTCTTCTTCTGCATGAAGAAGATCCAACACTTACGAGAAAAGTCATCAACAAATATCACACAATACCTATGCTTTGATGTCAAAGCTATTCAGAAAGGTCCACACACGTCTGTGTGAATTCTCTCAAGGATCGTTGTGGCGCGACTATCCTTCTCATGAAAAGTGGTCTTCCCAATTTTTCCCAAAGTACATCCCTTGCACTCATCTGACTGCGCAAGTGTACCCTTGGGAAGCTCAGGAGAAATCTGTTGCAAAATTTTCAAAGTGCCATGGTGAAGATGGCCCAATCTCTTGTGCCACAATTCGCCCTCATCCCGGCTCACCACTCCTTCTACTTTGCCTGCCATTGTTGCGCAGCCATCTACCTACAATTGATAAAGGTTCTTAACTCGAACCCCTATCCTTCGAGTCTCACCAGTTGCTTTACTGTGCAGGAAAGCCTTTCCCTCGCTAAAAACAACATCATAGCCCTTGTCTTCCAACATCTCCACAGATCAGATTCTTCTTCAATCCTGGAACATGCATGACATCCTTCAATATGAAAGGTTTACCAGACTCCCTCTCAAAGGAAATGGTCCCGATACCAGTCACACTGTATCTACCATCATCGCCCATCTCGATGTGCACTCTAAGATCCTTTTCATCCAGATCACTAAACAAATATTTTTCTCTGGTCATATGGAAAGACGCACCACTGTCAAGAAACCACACTAATCCCATCACACTTGAAACAAAGCATGTGATTAGTGAAAAATCTAGCTCAAACTGCGAGGCTAAGGCCTCTCTAGCTGTAGATCCAGCAGCCTGCTTATTTTTCTTCTTCTATGGACAATTAGTGGTGTAATGTCTGTGTTGGTGATAGTGAAAGCACTTCACCTTGGACAAGTCCTGCTTCTTGCCTTTCGCACCGGATTGAGAAGGATTTTTCTTTCCCTTCCCTTTCCTTGCTTTGGCAGCTAAAGCGCAATTTTATTCATCTTCATTCTTCGATGAAGATCCATCCCTGGTACCCCGCCTTATCTCCTCCTGCACAAGATCCGACCAAAGTCGCTCCCATCCAGGCAGTTTCTCTCGACCATTGACAAAGTCCTCATAGCTATGCCAACTCTTCAGAAGCCCAAGGAGAGCCAATCTCACCAAGTCCTCTTCATCTAGAGTAACCCCCACACTTCCCAGCTCATCCCTGCACTGGACAAACTTCGTGAGGTACTTGGGTATATTGTCGCCTTTCTCCATTTTTATTTTTATGAGCTTGTCTTTAAGCACCAACTTCCTTTGGTCGCTTCTGCTTTGGAACAAGTCTGTCAAAGATTTCTAGATTAAGAATGGAGAAGCTTTACTGTGAAGGCTGGACACTATGTGATCCTTCACACCTTCCAACAAAATCCTTTGACATTTTGCTGTCTTCTTTTGCCATGTGTCAAGTGCGGCTGCAGCACTAGAAGCAGGTTTTGGAATTTCAGCATCTATGAACTCCAACCCATTATCATCCAGCACCGCCTCCATCCTGTCCTTCCATGCAATATAATTTGAGCTGCCATCAAGGGCATACTCCCATCGCAATTTGTTGAAAGGCATTTCAATGAATGCTCAACTTCGACACCAAGAAAACACTGCAACAAATTTGAATTCCACCAGCACAAAACTCAACCGCTTTAATAATTGCAATCTGCTCTGATCAATATCGCTCCGATACCATGTAGAAATTATATAACTTATGTGTTATATATCCAAGATTCTCCTGATCACACACTATTTTAACTTCATGCACAATACAGAATCTATTCCACTATTGATCATCACATGTGGAAATTAAATCAATTGCAATGCACACATGAAACCATAAAAATTCACACACATCAACACAACTATTTAATCAAAAAGCCTGAAGCTAAAAACCCCAACTATCTGTATATAATATATTTCATAGAGATCATGTAACAATCCTCATACAAAGCTAATCATATCAAGCTCTCAGTACAATACAATCGCTACACACTAATCAGGCTAGATCTTGCAAATCCATGCACTGATCTCTGCCACCTGCTACCCTGCCTCTATTGCGCAATCCTTGCTGAAGAATGGCTATGAATGAACTCAAATCCACCAAGCTTGCACTTCGCAATCCTCATTGGCATCTCCATTGAGTGTTGGATGCAATCAATGCATCACTATAGTCATAACTGATAGTCACACTTGCTCTTTCACCTACCTCTCCACTGGTCTCCACTGAAACTGTCCATGCACTGTAGTTAACTGATGTATTTTTCAGTTGATTAATGAGTTATTATTTAGTGAATTAATTAACTAATTAATTCACACCACTCTCACTAGTGTATCAATCAGTTAGACTAGATACAACTAGCTCAACTGAGTCTAATTGAGTTAAACTAAATACAACTCCACCAACTACTTCTATAACTCCACCAAACTCTGTCACATGAGTTCTAACTGAAGTCCTCATGCATTAGCTCTAGTAAACCCTCAGGAATAGCGTAATTCCTTCTGTCAGCTACTGTACCACATCTGTGCACTTAACTGAAGTGCTCCAAGAGAATAAGATAATGTTTAGAGTCCAAATATTATTAAGAGCTAATAATATTCGACATCTCTATTTTTAGACCGGCAATCTAAAAATAGATTCCACCCAATATGTCTAAAAATAGAAGTCCATCTATTTTTCCAACTTGACCAACCATCCACAAATAGCATCCTGCAACTCATAGAATATGATCGACATGTCTAAAAATAGACTTTGCGCCAAAAATAACCTATGGGCCCACTTAATGAAGGCGACTCTTTCACTAAGCTCATCATCTTGTTGAATCTCAACAATTTTAAATACTTCATCCTTGTGATTGATGTATATGCTAATCCAAATACCTTTCTAAAAATGCTCTTTTCATGTCATTCCATGTTCTGATAGACTGAGTGATTAAACCCATGAACCATTTTAAAGCTACTCCTTTCAATGTTGAAGGGAACAACTTAAGTTTTTGAGAGTCTTGTAAATAATCATAAGTTCTGCAGAAGACTTGAAATTCAAACAAAAAGGTTTCAGGATCTTCACTTTTTAATCCATGAAAATTTGGGAGGACAGAAGGTGAGATATTTTTCATTGTGGAATTTGTCTCTCCATCAACTATAGAGAATCCAAAAGGATTATTAATTTCCCTAATTTCCCTCTTCCTCTACCTCCTCCAAATATTACATTTTCTCCATTTAGAATTTCTCCTTCTCCTTCTCCTCCATCTCCTCTTTCTGCCATTATAGATTCTTTAGAGCTAATATACAATTCAATCTTGTTATAGTCGGTTTTTACATCCCTCCGTCAGAGATCATTTCTCTTTTTGCATTTCATTTTTAGGTGTCTCGCTTGATTCACTCAGTTGCATTCCGTTAGGGGCATGCCATAATCTGACGGAAGGGTCTTGTTACTCATTACCCCTCATGCTTTGTACCTACTGGCTCAGGTCTATCCATCAAATCAATTTTAAAGCCATTTATAGTCTTGTTTGGTCTCTTGATCAACAAAAGTCATTTCGGTCATTAGGTCTAGGGTTTTGTCAGTTTAGTCTTCAAAATGTCAAATAATACCAACAGACGCATGAGGGAGGTTCCAAATCAGTTTCCATTGCAAAATTTCATCGTCATAAGGCTTGAGGATGATTCTTCTTCAAAACTCTGTTTTGAAGAAGAAATCGTCAATTTTGTCTTTTGTAATTAATGCCATGTTATTGTCAAAATTTCTTCAGTTGTGAAAAGTTTCAAGGCGCAGCCCTGGTCTCCGATGCCAAAATTCCAGCCATCTATCTCTGCAAAAATTGAAAGGAGCCATCATTTCAGCCAAAAAATCAAAGAGGAACTTGAAAAGCAGAGTTTGTATTAAATGTGAAAAGGTGCCAAAGTGAAACATTATAAAAATGGCTCTTTACAAAGAAAAAATCAAAACCATGTCTATATAAGATATTTCTCAAAGTTATTAATCCATTTGCATCAAGAGATATTGGGAAAAATCCAAGAGAGAAGTCGAGTTGGAGTTGAAAGAACAAAGCTGTGATTTTAGAAGGGCCAACTGTGTGTTGGAATTCAGCGCGACGCATTGGGATAGGGCGCGACGCACCCACACAGCGCGGCGCATAGAGCCGAAGTTCATTGTCCAATTTCCAACAGGCGCGGCGCACTGGGTGTGCGCGCGGCGCACTGAGCCGACAGGCTTAAATTTATCAATTTTTCATCAAAGAACCAAAACATTTCAATCTCCTATGCTCCCTAACTGCAGGTGTGTCATATCATTGTTTATATTCATGAAGGAACACGTTTCGATACTCAACTATTAAAAACATTTCGCTCTCTTCAAGCTTTCAAAACATGCATTGGCTCCGTTTGTAAAGACTCAGGTCTTACCTGGCTTGTTTCCTATTCTTGGTTCCTCATTAAGAGCTACAACTTCAAGAGAAATGGGCGCCCATCTAGTAGTTTTCCAGGAAGAGGTGGGATCGTGGGGCAACATTCATCTACTATTGGTCTTACGTCAACAGGTCTCATGCGACTTCAAATATGGAGGATGTTGTTAAGGCAGTTGCTTTGGGTAATTCTCAGGAAGTTTCAGGTATTTCAAGAACAAATATACAATCAAACGCTTCAAACTCCTGTTGTAATGCTAGCACGCTTCACCAACAAGACAGCGGGATCCGTAAAAAACAAATTTACAATCATCTTTTGATATACAAATCCGTTTTTTTTAAAGAAATGTCGTACAATTGCTGGAGGTGGTGATGGGGTAACTACAGCTAGCTCACGGCATGGCCCAAGAGGTTCAGGGAGTGTCTGTTTTTATTATCATGAGCTGGGATTGGCGGAACTCCATCTCCCTTCATCAAAGTCAAAAGTCAAAATCATTTTTATTAAAAGTTAACTTTTATTCAAACGGAAAATGTAAAATGAAAAGTCAAAGACCGAAGCCTAAATCAAAACGAAGAATACCTACCACAACAAAGAAATAGGATTCGATTACCTATTTTTTACTTCAATTGCAATTCAAAGGGTCTCCGCTACAGTTTTTGCCTTTTAATTGGTCATCAGAGAAATTCAAGTGGAACATTGTTCTGTCTTTAGAACAGATGAATCACTCTTTTCTATCTTCATATTTTCAGTTGAAACAACTCCCTATTTTCATCGATCTGTTTTCCCACCTCTGAGTTTATTTATTGTATTGAAAATCATTTGTAAGGGGTTGGAGTTCTGGGAAAAGTGTGGAAGAATAACTCAGTGTTTGACTGTACAGTTTTGACAGAGAATTAATGAAAGGATGCAGCTCTGGTTTATGAGATTCATGTGGTGTGAGTTTAGCATATGTCTTTTCTTTCTGTTTCATATGTATCTCGTTATGTTTTACCATTCATTCATAATCATTTCTAGTTGAATGCTTTTAAGTAAGAAAGTTAGAATCCAGTTTATTGCTCTACCTTGGAAAAGGGTTCATGTTTCTGTATGTCTTCTTCTGTTGAAAAGGATTCATTATATATGCCCTTTTCAACCTCTCAAAAATCTTTCCACTCCATATTATTTCAAATTTGATTGCTAAACTTCCTGCCTATCTTGCCTCATAAAACACTTTGTGTCTTTGATTTAATTTCTCAGTTCATGCTGTTCTTTGTCCCATACAGCCCAGAAAATCCATACATTCATTAAATCACTTCTTTCATATTTATTTACTAGCCTAAAATCAGTATCTATTTTGAGTCATCTCAGACCCTATTACTTATTTTTACTGAGTGTGACCCGAAGAGAGCCCTCTCCTGTCCTCATAGGGCTAGCTACGAGGCTGAGCGTGGTGTGATGTTACCTTGAGTTCTGCCTTCCTTCAGCCTAAGGCAGATTTTATCTCTAACAAATCTGCAAGGTTAACTACTCTTCCTTTAGTTCTTCTATCAATGGTATGTTGAAGAAAGGTTTTTTTTCTTCCTCCCCACTAGGAATTTCTAACTCTTCAGCTAAAATATGTTTCCCTGTAGAGGTGAAAAAGGTTATTCCTTCTGTTGGAGATCTAGGATATTCTTCCTCTAATACTACCTCAGTGGATGAAGTAGGTGATCCTCCTAATTTGATTTTTGACCTTAGGGCTTCAAGAAGTCTATGTATAGTGATGTATGGAATATGAGTTTGAGATGGAGGTGTATCACTTCGTGGTTTTGGTGGAGTGAGTGGTGTTGTAGGAATTAAATTCCTGCCTCTAGCTATGAATCTACCCCTCGAATCTCTTTCTCTACGCATACCATTTTTTTAGATGTAAAAATTAGGCTATCTAATTACACTTCCTCGGCAACAACGCCAAAATGTTTAGTCAATTTAATGTCTTAAATTGCTTACATAAATTATCAACCGAGGTCTATAAACTGATGAAGTGTGGTGCACTATATGTGCTTAGTTAACCTTCTTCTTACTTTGTTGTATGTGTTTTTATGTTGTTTTGGGGGTTTTGTTTTATGTCTAAAAGATTTAATCTAAAACTATGAGAGAAATCAAATGAATCCTAACGAATTTTAAGAAGGAAGAAAAGGAAGTGTTCCTAAGGTAAACTAATTTGCATAAAAATTAATCAAAGATTTATTGACTGGTTAGAATCTAATCTGAAAAACAGAGTATCTATTCTAATGACTTCTAATTTAACATTAGTCCTATTCCATGGATATAAATCTTATAACTGAAATTGAAATTGCAATGCTATTCTAAGTGAAAGCAGAAAAAGTAAACAACTAATGTATGTTTAGTTACTCCAGCATTCAATATGAAGTGTCACCTTCTTGCGATGATGTGTAAGCAACCAATTATACCTCAGTTTATAATGATCTAGAAAAGCAAGTAAAGTGTGCAGAGTAAAACTCAGTAATTGCATGAATTAAATATTCAATCATTCAGTCTAGAAATATGATAAAATCAACTTCCTAGAATGACCTTTAAGAACATCTGGTGATGCAATTAAATGAGGATCTAAAGGAAAATGTGAAAGCATGCAAAGTTAAAGCTCAACTAGTTTTAAACAACTAATATATGTTTGATTACTCCAGCATTCAATATGAAGTATTATCCTCTTGAGAGAGGATAATTCTGAGATTCAACAACTAGAACTTCAACAAGAGGGGGATCCCTCAAATGTAACATGACTTATTTATTGTTCACTATCACTAAAAAACAACCTTAGGGTTTGATCACAATGACCAAATTTATTTTTGGAAATGTGGTAGACTGGAATAAGAATCAAGATGACAAATATTTGGAACAAAACAATGAAAATATCAAATATCCAAGAGACTATCCATTGGGAATGGAGTCTTAGAAGATATAACAGAAAAATAATAAGTGGAAGCTGGAAAAAATTAAAAGGAAAACAAAAAACTCAGACATTCACCAAATTTCTTTGATATTTGTTATTGGAGAAAACAAATTAGAAATACATTTTAATAATAAAAAACAAAGCACAATTTTGTCATATGAAATCAGGGCAAAAATGAACATATGTAAAGGATTAATATAAACAACTTGTTGATATTAAAATCTCAATTCTAGACATAACATTTCTAGTAGAAATGAGGGAAAATGACCCACAACTTAGCCTCTCTAGTGTTCCATATAATTTAATTAATTCCCAACTAAAAAAGAAAGAACAAATATGAAACTTAAAGATGCTTAACATAGAAAATAGTAAAGGGAAAACAACTCTATTTATTACAAACCATGAATCTAAGAGAAACATAGTTGTATTTTAAAATTTACAAATTACGAATGCCCATCAAGCTTGCAAAAAATACACAACCCTCATGCCACCAACCTCTCCTCTTAGTGCTAAAAATCCTCCCTTTTTAAATCTACAACTGACATTTTATTACTTTTACAAAGCTAGCCCTCTCCCTATAACCATGAAACAAATTTATAAGAATTGAAATGGACTTGATAGATATAGTTATGTGTTGTATCAGCTACCCAACAAACCAGGAAAAATATACCACCTATTCTAACAGTTTTTACCCAATGATACTCAAATAACATTACAACAAGATGTGACATGTATTTGACATTTTCATATTTTATCCTTGGTACCTCTTTCCTTTCCCTTTGACTTTTCAATCTTTCATGCAAATGGTTGACCTCATGAGAAATGTGACACTTTAATGGGTACACCAATTCTATCTCCAAACATTCCTCACCACTTTCATCACATCAAACTTTTAATATGATCACAACCTTCCTAAACAATAAAATTCAAAGTTGCATCTTTTGAATATGATGTCAATAAATCTGCAGTGTTTGTATTACAACATGCTTCTTGTCCACCTTGGAATCCCCTACTCAGATTTGATGCATTCAATGTCATTGAAGAGAATATGGCAACACATAAATTCCTAGTTTTTTTTTGTGATGCTTTGGAATTAGCTAAGTGTTTCTTGGTGTTAGAATTAACCTCCTCTCTTGCACCTATGTTATCCTCACAACTAGTGGATTGAACATCAATATATTAACCATAGACTTCATAATTTGATGTCAAATAGGCCTTAAAATCCATTTAATTTAGTTCAACTAGTTCAAATTTATGATGCCGAGTCTCAACATGAAAAGGCTCATCATCAACCCAAGCTATATTCACTTTACTATGCTGCAATTCTAATTGGTTGGAACCTTTGTCCTAAAATTTTCAGGAGGATGATCCAATTCCATATCATATGGAATGAAACACAAGTCTAAAACATTTGAAGTCCTTTCAAAATCCACTCCATTGCATGCTTTGTAAAGGTAACCTGAAGTTTCAAAACTATCACACTCAATAACAACAAAGTAATAACCAAGCCTATCTTTCTCATATTCACGTAGATGTTTATTTTCTAAACCATCTTGATTATGTTCACTAGATTCCTCATTACTTCGAAAGAAAGAAATACCATGCACTACTTTTTTTTCCATTCATTTCAATCCAAATTCTGGTGGATAAATTGCTAATATCAAGATCTGACCACCTTTAGGAAGGAAATAATTCATATATACTAGAAATAAACAACATTAATGTGGTTCAAGTCCATGTTGAAAACTACTAGTCTTTGAATCTGACATTCCATAGTTGGTACTTCATCCCGGTTTGAAATGAATGAAACATTGTTCGTTTTCTATTGTTTAACATTATTTTCCCTCGTACAATGAAATACAATTGGCGAGACTTTATTGGTTTACCCCATTCATATATTAACAATGTAATTGTTCCCACATATTATTGGAAGGAAATTTTACAAGGTAGTTAGTGGGGGGAGGGTGGGAGAGAAATTGCACTTGTTATAATGTGGCCATGTCCCCAAAATTGGCATTCACTAATGACAAAATGTGCCCCCACCCTCTCTTGAAGCTTAAAAGGTGGGGTGGGCCACATTAATCCTACACCATTGATGCGAGATCACACATTTTCATGATCATATTGACTTGCTTGAGAAAATATGGAGAGTTATGTAGAATTTTTTCCGGTAATAATCACATTCAAATGAACATTGTCGACGCGTTTCAAACCAACTAGTGTGGTTCATCATCAGGACTAGGTGAGAGATCAAATCCGGACGTTGAGTTTAAATAGATGCAGAAATGGCTAAACTAGTCGTTAGGATAACGTCTAGTTTGACTCTGAAATTTAATAACTACTAGTTCTATTTTAATTAATCTAATTATTTACTTAATTATTAAATAAAATTATTACGACTAGTTCTATTTAATTAATTTAAAAGTTTAATTATTTAATAAAATATATTTATAAATCTTTTTATTTTATTTAATTTAGTTAATTATTGATGATGATGATGGTTAACGTCCACTGAGACCAATCTTTGGTCTATCGGACCTAAAGAAAAGAGTTATTTAATTTAATTTAAGATTTTATTCCTATGCTCAAAAAGCTTGGAGAGAAGCCTCCCGAGCTCACTATAATTTTGACATCTTAAAAGGCTACTAAGGTTAGTATTGCAACAAAGATTACGAAATTGAGCTCTAATGTCGTTGTACGTGAGGCACTCTAAAAGGAAGTGATTTTCATCCTCGATGTTCATATTCTTACAAAGATGGCATATCCTTTCCATCCATGGTGTTTTAGGAACTGTCCAATGACCTGTTTCAATATGGAGCTCATGAGAGTTTGTTCTAATCTTGGCTATATTAATTTTCTTCTTTGAGCTAGTTAAAACAAAGAGATACTTTTGATCTTCTAAGGTGGGGTTGATGACCTCTTTATAATACCTTAATTTTATTTTAGCTGCTAGATCTTTCTCACACCACATTTTTTCTTTGAACTTAGAAGTAACAATTTTATTAATGTCATTGATGTTTTGCAATGCAACATTCTCATCAATCTCCCAATAGTTTAACTAGGCCCTTGTGTCTTTATACCAACCTTGTTTAAGCCTTAGGTGGTTTTGGCTAGAATTTAAAGCTAGCTTAGGAAGTCTATGGTCGCCTATGTTATTGAGCCAGTGCTTGTACAACAGAAGCCTAGTCATAGCTAGGCTCTCGATAGGGGAAAGACCCACTTCTATAAGGAGAATAGGATAGGGTGTATTTCTTTTAATTTTAAGGTTATACGTTATAAAACGCTTCTGGATTTGCTCAATCTTTCTCTAAGATTCTCTAGAGATGCTGCAACCCCAAACCTCACATCCATATAAGATAACCCGTAAATCTCAATAGAGATGACGGATGGAATATAAGCAGGTGTTAGATCCCCGCCCTATATTCTTAATGGTCAATTTTTTTTATTTTTATTTTTATTTATTTATTTATTTTTATTTTTTTTATTATAAGAGAAAGGAGAATAACAGGAATACAAATTTACATACAGTTAAATAAATAAATATAGTATAATATAATAAGTAATAAATAATTAAATAAAAAGGAATTAATAAAGAAATAAAAAATAATAATTAATTAACTAAATTAAATTAAATAAAAAGATTTATAAATATATTTTATTAAATAATTAAACTTTTAAATTAATTAAATAGAACTAGCCATTATAATTTTATTTAATAATTAAGTAAATAATTAGATTAATTAAAATAGAACTAACAGTTATTAAATTTCATAGTCAAACTAGCCATTATCCTATTGGCTAGTTTATCCATTTCTGCATCTATTTAAACTCAACATCCGGATCTGATCTCTCACCTAGTCCTGACGATGAACCACACTGGTTGGTTCGAAACTCGTCGACAATGTTCATTTGAATGTGATTATTACTGGAAAAAATTCTACATAATTTTATGATGGATCACATAAGCCAAAATTCTATAAAAAATATGGAGAAGTAAAAAAAAAAAATACTGAACTTCTACCAAACAACTATTTTGTCATAGTTTGTGATATTCATGGCGGTAATAAAATATGGACTCTACATTAATATAATACTATAATAATTTAGTTGCATAAGTTAATGGTACAAATAGGGAGGTTTGATAGATTTTGGAAATGTTGCCTTGTATAATAATTTATTCTATGCATTTTATGTGTTTAAATGTGATTTTTGTACTCATTATAAGGTATATATGTAATTTATTTCATGATAAAAATGGAATTGATAAATTCCATTTAAAAATATTGATAATAAATTAAATGTTTAAGTGTGTTTTATAAATTAAATATTTCTATGTTCCAGTTAAGAAAAATAATTTTATATTAACTTAAGTAGAAACTTTTTATTTCATTTTTAGGAACTTTCAATTTTAATGCATTCAATGTTTAATATGAAGTTGACATTTCATATTTTAAAATATTAATAATAAACAAATTATTTCAATCTGATTGTTGCAATTTCAATGAAGTAAAATATTCAAATATCAAATCTATATGTGTATATCTAGCATATATCCTCTTAACGTTTGGATTCTTTATATATGTGTGTGTGTGGAGTATGTAACTTATACTTGCATTCTAGGTATGGTCATGTTTAAGGGTTGTTGCTATTATTGATCATAATTAAGTAAAGTTACTTGCTATGAAAAGGATTATGTTCCTATTTTTTAGGTTGTGGTTAGAAAGATGGATGTGAGATATTATCACCAACAAGATAGTCCTAGGTTGAGATATTTTCTCAATAGATATATTGTGTCTCCGAGATAGTTTGTATATCTTAAAAAAAACTCTTATCATATTTACATTTGTATTATTACTGTGTTAATATAGAGATCTCAATACATTTGTGTGTCTAATGATTCTATTCTCCCATTTTAACATGGTTTTAGCTTTGGAATAGACTTGAATCCCTCATGGAAAGGCCCACGAAAATACACAGTTTATAGTTTTTCATAATAGTATTAAAACAATGTGTTTGTTAGTAGTTCTTGTGATGGTTTTTCTATCTATGATTATCACCAGCGAAATAAAAGGGTGGAGTAGGACATTTATTAATGATCATTGATAATATTTTGCATGGATGATAGCATGGTTGAGTTGAAACAATTATTGGTGGTTAAGCTTCATCCATACTGATGTGCAGAACTGAGTCCATACCGATATCCCTACACTTATGCAAATTTGTGTTTTATTTCCTTACATATGCACGCGTTGTGGGGTAGGATAAGTTATCAGGCTCCATGATGGAACATATGAAATTGTTTTTTAGTGGATAATTTCTAATTTTAAAGAAGGGTTTGCCCTTAGCAAACCAACTCGCATAAATATTCATCACCAAGTAGAAGAATTGTTTCCAAGATTTTATAAGAGGGGAGCTAAAGCTGAAATTTTGGCATGGCAAAGTTGCAAAGTAAGATGAATGTTATTTGAGACATTACTCTTCTTACAGATGGAATTTTTTATAGTCGAAGAATCTCCATTTTATCCCATAAAGAAAAAGAAATGTGAAAACAAGGGATAATTTCTATCATAAAGAAGCACCAGAGGATACATTATAATTCTTGCAAGGAAATCAATTGAAAGGAAATAGTAGTTATATATATATATATATATATATATCTTGGTTGTATTGGAATCAATTTAAAGGAAAAGAAAATGATTGTTTTGGTAAGGCTCAACCATT
This sequence comes from Pinus albicaulis, assembly GCA_034641835.2. Taxonomy (NCBI): domain Eukaryota; kingdom Viridiplantae; phylum Streptophyta; class Pinopsida; order Pinales; family Pinaceae; genus Pinus; species Pinus albicaulis. The sequence continues at coordinate 269,181,264 of CM076575.1, read as the reverse complement.
CTTTGAGTTAATGTGAGAACAAGATATAACTGCTATCATAAGAAAGTGCCAAAGGATCAATTAGAATTCTTGTAGGGAAAGTAATTGAGAGGAAATAATAGTTATATATATATATATATATATATATATATATATGTTGTATTTGAATCAATTTAAAGGAAAATGAAAATATTATTTTTGGAAGGCTCAACCATTCTCTTTGTTCCTAAGAGTGTGTTAAGGTCACAATATCTCAGCATTGAATAAATTATTTTCTCTTGTTTCAAGATATGTACCACTAGGGAAGAAAACTTTGTAGCCTCACAAATTATTAAAGGGAATATAAGTAGTAATATGAGAGAATGATGAACACCAAAATCTATATGACAAATTATTTCAAAATTTATTGAAAGTACTTAAAGACTTTCTTCTCCTTTTTTATCACCAATGGTAGTGGAAACAATGAAAGTTGCAATATAATGATGAGCAATAAGGAATTGGTGGACATTATAGAAACAATTGGTTGAGCTTTTTTCCAGGTTGTCTGTCATGTTTCATGGAAGAAGGTGGCATCCCATGTTGTAGTAGTGCGTTAAAATCACATCTCTTGTGTTTCAATATGATGATGTGATATCCAAATTAAGAAGAACATGTGAGGAGCAAGTTGTCTTCCTCCCCATTGGAACAAAAAAATGCAATTATGGTTGAGATAAGTTGTAGTATGAGCCATGGGGTCTTAAATGATGATTATATTTGTGGCACACTAGAAGCATAAATATTCTCCCTAATGTAGGACTCCAAGCAATCCATGAGGTATTTTCTCTATTGTGAATATAACAACGCCAATTTCCAAAAAAAAATAGTACACATATGTAGCGAAAAAAATCCACTTTAATGCCTCTATAACCTGAAATATGGTTCAACTTGGGAAAAAATACCTAAGGATATCATTACTCATGTTTCAATCTCATGAACCCCACTATGAGGTCAGGGTCAGGGTTTAAATGCACCACACAAAAATGTTCCTGTAGGCCGACTACACTGACTCACTCCAAGCTTGACCAAGCCTACTAGTCGGGTCAGGTTCTCTTACTAGTTGGGGGTCAAGATTTCATCTGAGGTTGGGGGGAGGGGGGTCGGCGTTCATCTCTTGTCTATCGATCATCTTCTTTTCCTTTTCCACTGACTCATATCATGATACAACCAAAGCAACTCATCAAGCCGTTTCTTTTCATTGATATGTGGAGTGAAGTTCAATGGGACTACCTTGTAGACCCACACCTAACTCAAAGGAAAATAACTTTCCATGCCCTTTGATATTTCATTTGATCCGGATTTATGCCGGAACGCAACAGAATAAAGAAATAACCATAAGCACAAAGATGCAATGGAAATAATGCTTCATTTTATTAATAAAAGAATGACTGAAATAGGCTTACAAACATAACAGAAACAAGCGAGGGTGCTGGTAGGGTATTGATGAGAAGATATGTGGCATACGCAGGCCTCTGAACTATTTTACATTGAGACTCAAAGGCCTATTACAGACATAATGGAAATAGATGAGCTAGGGTACTGGCAGCGTATCCTCGAGAAGAGATGTGATGGCTACCAACCTTTGAACTATGTTAAAATGAGGCTCTAAGGCCTATGTATTGTTGAGAAACAATTTAAAATACAAAATGTCTAAAAACCTAAACCTAGGAGATAAGGCACCAAAACTGTGGGCCCCATTTGAGTAAATTGGTGTTTCAACTTCCCGGGGATGTAACTTTGGCATCCGATCTCCATTTGACGCACTCAATATCTCGTTAGAAAGATATGTCCAAGGACTACAGATTTCGGTGCATGAAAAATGGTCCATGTTGCTCTCGGGTTTCCAAAAAAACGTCATTTAGGGCCTCAAAATTACTCCGGAAGTTCAAGACCCGAAAACATGCTAAAAATAGCAAGTTGTGATGAACCTTAAAAATGGAAAGAAGTGATGGCGGGGGTTCAAATGGAATAGGTGGGTGGCCACCAATATCCACCTGGATAATTAATGCACCAAAATGGCTTCGTGCGTGCAGGACCCAAAAACTGTCTAAAAATAGTAAGCTACTCGAAGTGAAAAGCTGCAAGAATTGATGTTGCGGGTCTAAATGGAATAGGTGGGCGACCACTGATATCCACTTGGATCATTCCTCTCTTTTTAGAAAGCAATGGTCTCCATTGCGTTAAGTTCCTCCATGGTGGGGGGGGGGGGGGTGGGGGGGGGGAATTCTACTGAACTCGGTATTGGATTTTTCCATGATGTCGCAAACCTGTTGGCGGATGTGCTGGATGTAGATGTGCCGCCAGTGGGCAGCCGTTGAAGGATCCGAGAAAATTTATCTGTCATCAGGTTCCTCTGTTTCTCGAGGGCCTCCTTGAACAAGATTTTGATAAGATCTTCTGCTCCCTCGTCTTTCTTTCCTTCCACAATTGGGGGTCGTCGGCGTTTGTGAGGCTGATCTTGCGACGGGTCAACTAGATCGAGCCTGAACTCCTTATACCCTGACTGCGTTGGGGACATGTAAAGAAAAACCGAGAAAGAGCAGACCCTGCTTTAATACCACTGATCCGGATTTATGCAGGAACGCAACTGATTACATAAATAACCATAAGCACAGAGATGCATCATAAATAATGCTTCATTTTATTAATAAAAGAATGGCTGAAATAGGTTTACAAACATAATGGAAACAAGCTAGGGTGCTGGTAGCATATCTCTGAGAAGTAATGTGGCATACGCAGGCCTCTGAACTATGTTACATTGAGGCTCGAAGGCCTATTATAGACATATTGGAAATAGATGAGCTAGGGTACTAGCAGCATATCCCCGAGAAGAGATGTGACGGCTACCAGCCCCTGAATTGTGTTAAAATGAGGCTCGAAGGCCTATTTATTGTTAAGAAACAATGTAAAACATGAAACTTCCAAAAACCTAACCCTAGGAGATAAGGCACCAAAACTTTGGGCCCCGTTTGGGTAAATTGGTGTTCAACTTCCCAGGGGCGTAACTTTGGCATCCGATCTCTGTTTGACGTGCTCAATAGCTTGTTAGAAAGATCTATCCGAGGAATACAGATTTTGGTGCAAGAAAGATAATCCATGTTTCTCCTAGGTTTCCAAAAAAACATTGTTTAGGGCCTCAAAATGACTCCGAAAGTTCAGGACCCGAAAAACTACTAAAAATAGTAAGTTATGATGAACCTTAAAAACATAAATAACTGATGGCGAGGTTTCAAATGGAATAGGTGGGTGGCCACCAATATCCACCTAGATCATTAATGCCCCAAAATGGCTTCGGGTGTGCAGGACCTGAAAACCTTCTAAAAATAGTAAGATGTTCAAAGTGAAAAGCTGCAAGAATTGATGTTGCGGGTCCAAATGGAATAGGTGGGTGGCTACCGATATCCACCTGGATCATCATTAATCTCAAATATAGAATATATGACCCAACAAGATTTTATGGGTCCTCTAGTTGAGTCCTTTTGGCCTTGCTATTATTGGAACTCTTTAGCGATAATACTTTGATTCCCAATCCTCCTCCAAGGGTTCTCCTCTTCGTTTGAACTTGACCTTTGATCAATAATTCTCAAATTATATCTCATTTTCAAAACTGATCTCCCTGAGCACCCAAAGTTTTCCTCACGAATTACTTATGGTTCCGGTACTTACTATCCTAGCAGTGTACTAATTAACCTCAAAGCGAGACTATATAGCCCCTCCAACGAATTTCAATGTGCATTAAGACAAGATTCAAACATACTAATCCACATGAGAAAAACCCACTATGTGGAAAACCCTTTTAAATTATTCTTCTTATTATATTGTCATTGAATGATTCAGCAAAAGAGAGTATAATGATCCATATCATTAACCATAATACTATATAGCATATTCAACTAATAAATATCCATGAGATGAACCTAATAATGCTAATAATCCAAAACCTTTAGAAGCCTATGATAAACTATAAATATCTACGGTCAATTGGCAAACTTTGTGGTCAACTAATGGAATCTTCGATCAACTGAAAACTCAAACCCTAGGTCTCAACTGCATGGAGAGAGTGTCATGCATGCATTTGAAACCCTTCAACCACGCACATAGGCTTGCATGCTTGCAGTTATAGCTAAAATATTCTTCTGACAATTCTAGGGTTGTGACCCAAAATAATAGACACGTGTGTGAGCTTCAAACCCTACAATTTTGGACGTGTGTGAGAAAATCTCTGCAAACTGCCTCAGACCTGTGTGAGCCAAAACCAAAGAAGAGAATAAAATAATGATTCATGATCATGTTCAAATGAGGTTAGGGTCATTTGTGTTTATAGAATTCCAAAAGTGTCCAACTTTATTTAGGTTTAGCCTGATCAAATGTGCACATGTGCGCTTTAATTCAAAACTACACTTTCCCTTGACCAAATTGAGCGCTTCAATAGTAAAAATTGGTCCTCTCGAAAAGAGGAATCTTTTCCCATGGTTGGAATTTGTCACCGATTTTTAAAATTAACACCCCCTATTAGCTAGGGATAAATTCCAACTACATCATGTAATCATCACAAGTATCCTCTCCTCAGATCATATCCTATCATCAAATGTCGTCACTGTTCATATAAGATCATCTTTGATTATTCTTGCTTATCCCTTGATTGTCCCTGCTCATATGTTGAACATTCTCAAATATAAAAGAAGAGGAATTCGATATCGGAGGGGATCCTAAGTTACCACCCTCTATTAATCAGGGAGCCACTACTACCACCCAAAATCACTACTAGCAGGGAGCCCAATGCTACCACCTGGGAAACATCAGAGAGATTATCATCAGGGACCATATCTCAACTTGGAACCCATTAGGGTGCTTAGTTTCAACCCAAAATGATAATGAGGAAGGTCCTACAGGACACTCTCACCTCATGTCCATGATTGTGGGGAAGGTCTTATTGGAAACTCTCACCCCAAGTCATCTCATAAGGGATCAAACATCCTCCACCCTATGTTTAGCCATAGGAGTCATTTCAAAGGGGAGAAAATATAAAACCATCCTATTCCCCATTAATATTCCCAATAATAACCCTCAAGAGTCATGTGGTAGAACTAATACATCATAATTAGCTTGGGGTGTACACCTCCAAGAACTCTCTCAACTCGTTGGCTGGATGGGGAGCGGTATTCCCAACAAGCCTAGCTTGTGGGTATGATTTCAACTGGGGTATACTCTGCATAGACCAAGATAGGGGAGTTGTCATCTCCAATGCTATGGGTGATATATAGGGCAACAACATCGATGAACCTATTGTCTAGAGATCCCTCAACCCCAGGAATGCTCCATCTCAATTCCTCACCCTGGCAGCTCAGATAGGGGGGGAGAGTTGGCTCAATGTTTTCGATCAGGAATGCTCTCTGTATATTAAAACATATCATCATGCTCATATCTAGTATTAGCTTGAATGGCTCACTTAATATTTCAATCATGATGTGTTAATAGAAGCAGTCTCTTGTTCATATGGGACATGAAATCAAAAATTATATTAGAAAAAAATATATATATCACAAAAATGATACCTTATTTATCCTCCCTCTCATGGAGGCAACAACCATAAGCCTAAGATTGTCCCATAAAGTAGCACCAACTCAATATATCTTAGTACCAACTTTATATGGGATTATGTGCCAATCATATCCCACTCTTTGTCATCCCAATGTATCCCTGTCATATCTAGAACCTTCTCAAGCAACTCTCCACATATCTTCCTCAACCAAGTTGCTCCACAACTAGCCATGCTAGCAACTATGTACACAACCCTAGTTGCACTTAAGGCTACGAATTTCTATTCCATACTCATTAAAATTTCATGGCATTTCTCGTACCAAAGCAACACCTAGATGTGCTCATGCCATTACACTAGTACAAAATGGCTAATTAGTTACTAAAAAAACAACTAAAATTTACATATAAATGACCATTTTTCAGTCAGTTACTAGTAGTAGCTAATTTACAGTATCTTATTACGTGACAAACTTTTAGTCATTTTTAGCTTAGTCATTAATTGGTTGTCTCAATTTTGTCGTCTAGTAGTATATTTAGTCATAAATTGTGTCATTAATTTAGTCATTGATTTAATCATTAATTTTCACAATTAGTGGCCAAATATACAAAAAAAATATTACTATATGATCGCATGAGAAAACCAATTAATGACCAAATAAATATGACCAAAATGTTGGTCGTATTATAGGATATTGTAAATTAACTACTAATAGTCATATATATGAAAAATTTTAGTCATCGTTTGAAACCAATTGATGGCCAAAAAAATATGACTAAATTTTGGTCATGTTATAAGATATTGTAAATTAGTTACTAATAGTCATATATGTGCAAAAAAAAATTCGTCGTTTGTAATCACAAATTGATCATATGCAATAGTCATTTATCTTTTTTTGGTAGTTTCATATTCAATATATAAACGACTAATTTAGTAGTATATATTCATTTCATTTACTTTCATTAATAATCATTATAAATGACTAATTTAGTCATATATTAATTTTATTTATGTTCACCATTAACCAATATAAAATACTAATTTAGTAGTTTAATATTTATTTTATGTGTTCATTATTAATCAACAAAAAATAATGTTGTAGTCTAACTAGATTGCTTTTTTACCCTGAAAATGATGGAAATTACGGTAAAATTTTAATAAAATCTGGTAGGGAATTTTGTAAATCTAGGTTATAGCTATCAAACATCAATATTTTGAGTTCCCTTGAGGGTTTTGACAATGCTGAATCCATTTATACCATCAAAAACATGATTTTAACACTGATACTGCAAGATTTCTTAAAAAAAAAATTACCCAAATTCTGGTCACTTTTTACTGTCTGAGTAATTCCTCCACCTCCATAGACAATTCCAAAATTAATTAGTATGATATTGTGACTAAATTAAAATAATTTCATATAATGTGCATGTTCATCTAATATGAAAACACAAAGTTACATATGTTAATAACAATACTAAAAACTATTAAGTGAAACTATAAATAATTTCAACCACATAAATTATGTTATAAGAAATGTCAAGTATTACAATATGAGATTCCAAATTAATATTGGTTGGACTACAATTTACACATGAAATGTTGTTTCATCACTTCAAACCGTTATCATTGTGTTGCCAAGTGTAATATTCCAAAATTTTAGCCTCCAAGCTAAATGGAATATTAGAGTTGTTTTATCACTAGATAGGTGAATAAATGGGTAGGGAGGCCCATTAACCTCTTTAGAGGGGTCAATAACACTTCTAATGTGAAAGGAGTAAGAATAAGCAGCTAATTTAAGCACTCTTGGGTGTGAACAGAGATGGGATCATGTTGATTCAATCAACTTTGACCAATTCAACAAAGTTGTCTAGATACATTGAACTTCCTTGATGGATAGCGCAGTTTTGGTGGAAGACAACTTGCATGAGCTTGATGGCACATGTGGATGGGACCTAATGTGGAGAGGTTCACTTTATATATATGGAGAGGATGGGAGCCTTTGTTATGGATGCTTGGTATTTGATCATTTGATCTTGTCTGTTTATACTTGGCTTCCTCTTGCTCATTAGCAGGGTTGCAGTGCTGTTGAGCACCGAGTGTTCCCAAGCAGGAATCCCACCTATTCCCTTGAGAGGCCTCTTGGGAGATTTTGTCCTATATTGCTCCACATCTAGGCTTGGGGCTGTTGGCCAGATAAATCGATCTTGCGGACAAGATCGATCTCCCTAGTTTCAGAAGAAAATCTAGCAACAAACAGCCAAATAAACCTATCTTTCTCTAGACATATGCGATTTACAAAAGAATACTATAAAGGTGTTAAGGTCTTACCGTAGATCCAATGCTTGTTCGAAGTATTTGTCCTTCGGTCACTAGAAGGAGTTATCTTTAAAGACCTGCAGTCACAAACAAGCAAACATTAAATAGCACATTTATAGTAAATATTATAAATCATGCCTATCATGGTGATCAAGGAATCCATGAAATAAACAGTTAATTAGCAGCTTATTGAGAAAAATGAATTCATTTGTATTAACTTTGAATAAAATAAAACCTTACAACCTTAGCCTTGATGTTGAACAGGCCTTCCCAGTGTCCGAAGCAAGAATCTCCTCTACTCTGACAAGGCTTGCACTCTTCCAACCGAGACAGATAGAGGTATGCAATATTTCCTCACAAAATCTGAGTTAAATGAGTCTGAATGCAAGGGATACATGAACCTCGAAAGAGCAGTTCTGCCACTGCAAGATTCCTTCCACAGGCTTCTAGAAATTATTGAAAGTGAGATTTTTGAGTTTACTTGCACCTTTTTAATATTTTACAGGGGTCCGCACCCTTAACACAGAAAAAGTGCGTTCAGGTACGTAGGAGTCATGAACATTAGGTGCGAGACCGCAGGCAAGACAAAGAGAAAGTGCGATATCAGAGTTAAAGAGATTTTTGAGAACTTTTCTCTTATTTTTAAGGCTTGACATGAGGAACTGATGTGTTAGACTTGCAAAGGAGGAAGTATGAGTGACGATGAGCTCATACAGATAGCAGAATGTCAAGATGACAATTTTCAGTGCAACAGATTGCCCCCTAAAGTGCAAAGTCTGGAATAGATGAGGATGAAGTCTGTCATATATGAAGAGTGAAGTATTTTATCATTTCAAGGATCATACTGTGGACACCCCAGTCGAAACCTGTAAAAACATTCAATGCAAAATATATATATGTAAACATATCATCGCTGAGGTAGGCATTCCCATACTCAGATCAAAACTAACTAGAAAATTGATTTAAACTATTCTGATACAGGAATGATTTTCAACACATCAAAAGTATAGAAATGTGTAGACACAGTATGGATGCAGCCATTTGTTTATGAATAGTCCATTGTAGAAATGAATAACAAAATTCCTCGCAGCCTGGATGGTAGAAACTAGATCCAGGGTCTTGATTTCCGTTTCTCGAACCAGTATGATTCTATCCATGTGAATAAATGTGTCGAAGTCGAACATGGTAGAAACCACTTGATTACCAGTCAATAATGTAGACTGTTAACAAGTGTGAGAGTAACCACCAGTAATGTCAATGGCCCTCAAAGTACTCAGTTCAATCCATGAAATGTGAATGAATGAGCTGAAGTCGAACATGTCACGGAATCATTCGATCGAAGGTCAATGATGCAACCTATCGTCGAAGGCGAGAAACCTGCCATTGAGGCATGCAAATTTCAAGGTACTGATGATTTCTAGATCAACTTCCTAGATAATGAGTTGTTGTCGATAGGAAGTGATCCGTCGTAGGCAAGTCCACAACACGAAATCATAGATCAAGTTTTGAAGAAATATATTGGCAAGGACTGACTCAGGGATGGTCAAAATGGAAGACAAATATTTTGCAGATGAATGGTTTGTTTGAACTGTCCTCTTGAACACATAACGACACTGCAGATGGTTTGGTGACAATTGACCCAAAGCTAATACCAAAAATGGTTGAAGACTTTCAAAATGGTTTGATTAACTGTTAGGCAAAATATTTCCCAACCCAGGTGAACAAAAGTGTTGTGTTCAAGAGTGGTTAACGAATTTTCGAATAATCAAAATACAACAAACATGTTCATTTTTCTCTCTTTTCCCCCACCATTTCTGGCAACTACCTCTTTATTTTTGACAAGCTTGAGGAGGATAACATTTGCTTGTTTATAAGCTCATCCTTCGGATGAGTCCAACTTAGTTTAATATTTGAACCCTAAGAAGGAGTGGTTCGTTCCTGTTTAAATTGAACAGGTCCTTTACTGTTAAATTTTCACGAGTCCAGTATAGGAGAAAATCGATGTTTTTTCAATTTTAGAGAGTCAGAAGAAAAAAATTAAGAAGACTCCATGGGGGTACTTTTTCATAAATTTAGTCTCTCAAGCCCGAAAAAGGATAAAATAATGCGGGAGAGAACTCTGTTGATTGTAATTAGTCAACATATACCTTTTTCGTAAATAGTCCATTTCAGTCCGTAAAAGCAGTAAACTTATACTGAAAAGACGATCATTCATTTATTTTAACGAGTTCGAATAATCAAGTGCTCGGCAATCTTTTCAATTTTCGAGAGTATGAAAAGAGCTTAAAAGAGGACTTCAAGTATTCTCTTTTTCGTAAATTTTTTAAAGAGTCTGAAAAAGTGATAAAAGTATGCTCTTTGTTGAAAAACAATCAATTTTCCCGAAAAATCCAATTTTCTACACAAAAACTTGAAAAATTACACATACCTGTTTAAGATAAATAAAAATGTTTTCAAAAATTACCTTTTTAAAGTGAAATATAAACAAATTAAAAATTCATTTATTCGAAAAAACTTATAAAAGGGGCTTTTCTAAGTTCATTTTTACCATTTGAGTTCAGAGTGAAAAGTGAGAGCTTTTGGGTAAAAAAGTTCCTGCAAAGATTCTGGAAAATGCGTCCAGCGAAATCGAGAACCGTCAGCTCCAGGTAATCCACGTCCTCCTTATTTTGCATTTCATCCATTTACATTTCATTTTTAGGCTTTAAATTTCATTTTTTAAGGAAAAATAGGTTGAAAAAATCACTTGTGGGGGTTCGCAGGTGCAACATGCGGGTCTTGTAGACCCCGACTTTTTTCTATATAGAAAAAAGTCTTGGGTCCGCATTTATTTCATAGCGCCCATGCATACCTACGAACTGTGTATGAAAATAGGGTGCAGACCTTGCGTAATGAAATTTCAAACTCATTTTTCTGAATTTCCGCCCAAAAATTTTCAAATAATCTTGTTCTAATATGTATTTTTATGCATGGTAGGACATTCAAAATGCTTTTTTGGAGAGAACATGAGCATGAAGATGTAGATGACGCCCCAATGAATCATTTTCCTATAATGCAGGTGTTGAGAGCATGCGGTTTATACAAATTCGGGGCCATTCAGGGCATGAGGGCACATGTAGACCTCGTGACGTGGCTAGTGAACAGATGGAATGTACAGGACTAGTGTTTTGTTATTGGCGGCCACCAGCTTGAAATTGAGCTAGAGGATATATATTTTTTAACTGGTTTGTCCAAGAAGGGCGAACAAATTTCTTTGTTTGGGACTAAGCCAGGTGGCTAGTCTGTTGCTAGTCTTTGACTAGAGTTCTGCGATGATCAGGCAGATCCCAGGGACAAACGGATTGACATAAAAAATATCATCCATACTAAGCCTGAATTTATTGCATTTATTGTCACCAGACTGTGCGGGAGTGCAGCATTGCATGTGGCTACCAGTTCCCAAATGCGCATTGCAGTAGACTATTTTTGAGGCACCATTTTCAACTGGTGAGAAGCTGTGTTGGCCAATGTAAAAGGCCAACTAACCAGAGCAAATAATGGAAAGCTAAAAAACTTTGGATATGGATCCATTGTAGTCACCTTTTCTCTAGAGAGGATCCCCATGTTAGCTCCGCAGCACATTCCTGTTGATGCTGGTCGACCTCGAGAACTTAGGATGGTTCGTTGGGTTGCTTTGATGGCCCATCATGCTGAAGGCATCAAGGTTGTTCGATTTCCATCTACATATTTTCATTGGCTGGAATGCCAAAATTTTGTTATAGAGGACTTTTCTTATGCCGGGATAGATTTCCCCAGCGACCGAGAGATGGCTCTCCCAGCAGGGGAACAGTGGGATGATTCAGGTAAAAATAATTTTCAACAATTTCTAAGTTCTATTTTTTTTTTGTATTTTAATCGTCCCAAAACTAATAATAAAAAGTTTAAATGCAGATGTGGGCCCACGACGACCAGCCAATCTCCAGCCTTATGAGAGGAGGCATCCAGCTGCAGCAGCACCAGCCCCAGAGGGCCAATCAGTGGAGATCCTGTCTGATTTGGAACATCGCCTAGAGAGCCTGACTCTAGACATTCTAGAGACCGATATAGATGATATTATGCTTAGATTACAGAGATATGTGATTGATGTCCCAGGACCTTTTAGGAGGTTCCTGTGTAAGGTGGCCTAGGCAGTGGTCTCTTATCGTGATCATCATCAGGGATAGGATGATTTTTTTGTAGACTCATAACATTTTTGACCTTTTGTATTATCATTTTTGCTGATCATAAGGTGTTTTTCAACCTATAACCGAAGACGATGTATATTTTGAAACAAACTTCTATGCTATGATATATCATTATTTCTGGCTATCTGTGTACCTGTTATTGAATGTTGTTTAATTTATTGTTTTGATTATTGCAAATGTCTATTTATAATAATAGAAGCAACTGCATCTGCTAATGTATTTAAATGTCTTGGAATATGCTGATATTCAATGTAATCAAATTCACGTTCCAAGAGACGAACTCTAAAAAATAACCGTAATAACATTGGATTTCTAATGGCATAAACCCTGTTAAGCTGTAATACAACAAGTTCAGAATCCAACCTAACAATCAAACTCCAAATTCCAAACGATATGGATTCAAATAATAACTCAATCACTGCACTATACTCTGCAATGTTGTTCGTTGTTTGACCGAGGCTTACCCCATGCATGGATACTAACTCGTCAGAGGGTGAATAGATAACCAAAGCTGTGGAAGAAATGTTCTGTGTACTACGACAAGCACCATCAACAAAACCAATGTATTTTTGAAGAGACGTCGACATCTGCAATATCAAGAGTAAAACTCAGATAAGCAGGAATAATGATAAGAGCACACTCTAAACTAGACACACTTTTCTAATCTAAAACACACCAATAGTAAAGAAACTAATCTAATAAAAAATCTTCACACCAAATTTAAACATAATATCTCTTCAGATAAAGCCAATTTCTTGGTTTATCTAAAGGGACATCGTCAAAATCTATCAGCTCATAGGCCCCTTTTACTAGCTTTCGCTTAACAATGAAAGGACCATGCCACATAGGCACAAATTTTCCAGCCCTAGCTTATCGTTGGCTTGATCGTACACTAAAACTAGGTCTCCTTCTGAAAAATTATGAGGTGTAACATTTCTATCGTATTGAGCTTTTATTCGTTTGACATGAGCTTCGTTTGCTAATGCAGCATTTCGTTGATTCTCATCTAGCTGAGCCAAGTACAAAAAACGCTTCTCCTCTTCAGACGTAGCTGGGAGTAATTCTATGGCTAATTTCAATGACAGAATTTTGCATTCAATAGGTAACATAGCTTCCAAACCATAAACCAGTTGAAAGGGAGTGAAACCAGTTGATGTTTTTACTTAGGTCTGATATGCCCAAAGTGCTGAAAATAACATGGAATGCCAATTCGACTTATGAATACCAATGATTCGTTTAATCATAGTAACTAAAAATTTATTGATAGCTTCAACCAGATCATTAGCCTGTGGGTAATATGGAGTAGAACTATCGTGGCGCAGGCCAAGTTGATCTGTCAGTTCAGTCATCATGATATTTCGAAAATGACTTCCATGATCCGTAATTATGGCTTGAGGAACACTGAATCTAGCAATTATATGATTGAACACGAAAGTTGCAGTAGCCTTGCCATCTGTCGAAAATGTAGGCATCTCCTCGGCCCACTTAGTAAAATAATATACCGCTAGGATAATATACGCATGCCCCCCGACCGACTGAGGGTTACATGTAATAAAGTCAATACCCCACTTTGCGAAAGGACTGAAAGCAATTATAGGGTGAAGAGGAGCGGGTGGTGCACGCATTTTATGATCAAAGACCTAACAATTGTGGCATTTCTGGACTGCATAGATACAATATTTGAATAAGGACAACCAGAAATAACCAGCGCGCAATATATTTTGGACGGTGGCATACCCAGACATATGACCGTCACATGCTCCAGAATGGCAGTCATTTAGAACCTTCTCAGCTTCTTCATGAGTAAGACAACATCGGAAAACATAATCTGCTCCACGACGATAGAGTGTATCACCAATAATATTGTATTGTTGGGATTGGAAACATATTTTCCGTCACTGAGATCGTGAGATTTCAGGCTGAAAAGATTGGGTTTGGAGATAAACAATAATATCCCCATACCAAGGATCAAGAGTACTGATAAGAAACAAGGATTCGTCTGCAATGGGTTGTTCTGCCATAGTTTTAGTATCAGTAGACGGGAAATCACACATCAGTTCGGCAAAAAGCAAAGATTTATTTGCCTTGGATTTTTCAAAGTCGAAGTCAAATTCCTGCAGGATAATTATCCATTTGGAATACTTTCTCCCTAGAAATTGTTTGGTCAAGATGTACATCATAGGGTTACAGTCAGAAATTACTGTGGTTTTGCGTAATAAGATGTAGTAACGAAATCTTTGGACAGCTTGAACAGCTGCCAAGGCCAATTTCTCCACATATGTGTATTTGATCTCAGTTGGATGTAGATTTCGACTAAGATAATAAATCACATGTTCATTGTTGAATTCATCTTCCTGAACTAAAACCATCGTAGTGGTGGAATGAGAGGTGGTGAGGTACAAAAAATAGTCCTGGTTGTAATTGGGAGGATGCAATAACGGTGCATGGGTCAACGCGTGTTTGAGTGCATCAAAAGATCGATCAGTAATCTCATCCCAAAAGAATGGAACATTCTGTTGTAGCAACCTTGTAAAACCCTTTGTTAACTTGGTGTAGTTAGGAATGAAACGACGTAAAAAGTTTGCTTTCCCCTACAAACTTTGGAGTTGGCGTAGAGTCGAAGGATGAGGTAGATTGACAGTGGCTTCGAACTTCGACGGATCAATGCGAATGCCTGCTTTCGAAACAATAAATCCCAGTAAGCGACCCAATTCTACACAGAAAACACATTTGTGTGGATTCAGTCGAATTCGATAATGCCTACATCTCATAAAGATAGCTTGTAAATGAGTGAGGTGGTCGGCCCTACGCGATGAATGAGTAGGTAAATCATCGAGATTAGGCTGCACAATGTGCTTAATGTCATGAAATGCGTAAGACATAGCCCTTTGAAAATTTTCCCTAGCGTTCTTCAATCCAAAGGGTAGTTTGCAATAAGCAAATGTTCCCCATGGAAAAATGAAAGTTGTTTTAGGCTGATCAGCAAGGAGTATGTTTATTTTATTGTAACTGGAAAAACCATCCATAAAGGAGAACATTTCACTACCGGCACAATCATCAATGATTTGATCGATATAGGGGGTTGGATAATTGTCTTTAGGACAAGCTCGATTAATTTCCCCATAGTCGATACATACTCTTATCGTTCCTTGTTTTTTGTTAACAGGAACAATATTTGATACCCAATTGGTTAAAGGAATTGGATAAATGAAACCTACACGAAGTAATTTCTCTACTTTGGCTTTGATAGCAGCAGCTTTTCTCGGATGTATCTGACGTAAGCGTTGTCGGACAGGTTTGGTATCCGGGTAAGTCTTAATTTCATGTACAACAATTGATGGATCAATTCCTGGCATTTCTTCATATGACCAGGCAAACACATCACGGAATTCTTGAAATAGGGATTTATAAGTTTGGATTTCATCATCCGTACATCAAGCACCTATATGAATGTTTTCAATTATTCTTGGCTTAACTGAAATGTAAATAGGAATCGTTCGAGAGATATTTTCCAAATTTAACTCAGAATCACTATTTTGCAATGGATTATGTGGTTCTTTGACATATTCAGCAGTAAAAATAGAAGAGAAATCATTTTCAAAATGATCCAGCTCAGGTAAAAATGAAGATCAATGATGTAGATCTTCCCATGGTAAATCGTCAACAGACAAAAGTTCATGAATCTGCTCATCAGTATGAACAAGATTGGGAAATGTCGTTGTGGCTGAGCTAGATATAGAAAGTGATTCCTTAGGGATCACATTCATTGGATTAGTTTCGGTTGAAGAAGAATTAGAAAGTGACTGTACAGCCTGATATGAAATTTCAAATGGACTCAAAGGCATCGCGCCATCAAATGAATCCAACTCGAAATCGGAAGTTACAATCCAAGGATCATCAAAAGTAACAGTATTCGATGAAATCATATGAATATTTGCAATAGGAGGATATATGTTAGGAGCAGGAAAGGAAAGGAAAAAGTTCCTAGTAAACCAGAATCTTTAATCAAACCTACACCAACATCCTTGTAAGTGATAGCCGTTTTACCGACGTGCTGGATAGTTTCTGTAGAGGCTGGATCTGATGAAAAATAAGTGAGCTGGTCTATGGTAATGATCTTTCCTTGATGTGGAAACTTGATAAGCCAAAAGACAGATGAAACAATAGCATTCATAGCATAAGACCAACTATGACCCAAGAGAAGGTTGTAATCTAGAGGGGCATCAACCACTTACACATCTAGATTTACAGTTTTGCCTTCGACCCCTATAGCTAAATCCTGCAAAATACCAAAAGGATGGAACCCTCGGCCATCAAAAGCCTTTAGAATTGTCGGAGACTGATTGAGTGTAGGAGAACCAAGCGATTTCCAACACTGGATCGACATAATACACGTAGAAGCCCCTTCATCAATCATAGTCCAGAAGACTGGTATGTTTTTGACTAATACTGGAATCTAGAAAGCCATTTGATAAGGTAGGTGGGGCGTACTATTCTCTAAATCGAATATTATTAGGTTCAAATCCTGAATATCTACAGCTCCTATGGCAGAAAAAAGTAATTTATGCTGTGCTGGGAATGATTGCAGCACTTCCAAAGCCGACATTGCTGAAGGGGATATAGCTAAGTCCTCAACAATGATGTAATTCTGAGAAGCTCTTGCATGTGGATTGAAAGCTGATTTACGAAGTACACCTTTAGCAGGCGGTTTGATTACTAAGTCTGAATTTGGTTTCTCGATTTGTAGCGGATCAGAAATAGGAGGAGGTGTAGTTGATGTGTTTGAATTAGAATATTCTATTTCTTTACCACCAACAGGACTTTTACTACCATAATCTTGCGATCGCGTCGCAATCCTGACATGAGACATCATCATAATAGGTTCTCCTGAGGCGTTCGAGGTGGAACCAATCATCTTACTATCTTGAGTGGGAAAATGATCCTTCAAGACAGCGGGTTGTTGAGAACCTTTAACGAATTTCAAAACCTCTGCTCGATGTGGGCATTCTTTAGTAAAATGATCCTCGTTGCAAATGAAACAAGGATAGCGAGGCTTGCATTTTTCATCATTAGATTCAGTTTTATCTATTTTATCTTTTGAATTCTGTTTGTTTTTATTCTTCCCCTTATTTTTACTGCCAGATTTAGATTTGGCCGTAGATGTCTCTACGACATGAATGTCGGCAGAAATTTCAGTGGAAGACTCTCCTTTCGGGGAATCCGGTAAAGTTATTATAGGAGAAGAATTCTTTGAAGATTTATTCTTGCTTTTAGTATTAACTGAACCAATCATACCATCAGCGGCATGAGACCTTGAAGGAGCTGCAGTTATTTGACCTTGTTTTGGAAGATCCAGGATTTTTTCATGTAAAGTACCCGACTGCGTATAGACGAGGTCAAGGTATTGAGCTTGAGCAATGACTTGCTCCTCAGTAAAAACTCCTCCCTTAGCTACATCTTCAGTGATTTTAGGTAATAATGATTTAACAAACCATTCCGCCAAAATTTGATCCGGAATGAAAACTTTCACTAAACACCTTCTACGTCGCCATTCGTGAATATGATCAGAAATATATGTGGATGTGGATTGTTTTAGCGAAGTCAATAGTTTCGTGCCATTGTCGTATCTGACAGGAAACTGAAAATGAGTTAAGAAAGCAGTTGCTAACTGACTGAAATTATTAAAAGAGCCTCATGGTAACTCAATGTACCATGTGGATGTAAGACCAATAAGAGTTCGTTGAAAAAGATGTAAGTAAATTGAATCATCAATTATCGAATTAGACGCACACCAGAGGTGATAAGTCATAACGTGATTTGATAGATCCTCTCCTAACTTACCCTCAAATTTTGGTATATCACCGGTAACTTATGTGGCATTGGTGGCCAATACAGATGATAGTAAATTGGATCATTCGTAAGGCGTGACAAATCAGGTAAATCCAAAGTTGCAATAAATGGTAACTAACGGTTAGGGTCGCGAAAACCTTGATTAACAAGAGCAGTTCTGGGAGGAGGATACCCAGGATAGATGGGAATCAGATTTGCATTAGGAATGGTATAACCCCCCTTGAAACCAGGATTAACCAAACCAAACTGTGGTTGTTGAGGCTGTTGATAAGTATAGCCAGGGTACGGTTGATACTGATAAACTGGGTTTTGTGAAACAGGACCGAATTGATACTGTCCTTGGTATGGTTGATATGTGAATTGTGGTTGATTTGTGACAATCGTACTTTTACCGGCTTGTCCTGTAGGTATCTGGACCGAAGTCTGAACTGTAGGTCCTAACTAGGGTACAGAGACTTGAGGGATTTGCATGGATGCAGGGATAGAAGAAACCGAAGCTACAGATACTCCAGAAATAGGTGTTATAGGTTGAACATATGTTGCAGTAGTTACAACAGTTTGAGGCAGAGCCTGAGGTGTACTAGGCCCAGACTACTGAATAGAACCAGGTGCAGGGATTTGGACGGTAGGCTGGACAGGTTGCTGGGTTGGACCAGAAACCAAAGGTTGTGCAGGTTTACTAGATAACTGCACATTAGGTTGCATAGTCTGTTGAATTTGGGACAGATCCCACACCATGTTCATTCCGAGGTATTGCCCCGTAGAAGGTTGTACATATGAAGGACCATAGCCTGGTTGAATGTAGGGTTAATAATTAAGTGGTAAATTTCGAACTCCTTGTACAAATGATTGACCAGAAGGCGGTTGAAAACCTTGAGTTGGGTATTGACCTTGAGGTTGATAACCTTGAGGCACGTACTGAATCTGGGGTTGATAAGGACCTTGAGGAATATACTGAGTCTGGGGTTGACCTTGGGGTATGTACTATCCTTGAGGTTATTCTCCAAAATAATATTGTCCTACAATTTGTCCTGGGAAAAATTTGCCCTGAAACTGCTCCCCAAGTGGTAATTGACTGCCTTGAGGTTGCCCCCCAGGCGATAACTGACTACCTTGAGGTTGCCCCCCAGGCGGTAACTGACCACCCTGAGGTTAAGGATTTGGAATATTACTAGACATCATAAAGATTTGCTTTGCGTTTAACGTTTCAGTTTTAATTCCATTAAGACCAAATGATAATACTTGTTCAGTTAGTCGAGGAGTTGCTCTTGAGAAAGTACCAGAGAGAGCCTGGTACCCCGAAGGAACAGAAGGACCACCATATAAAAATGTTTCTGGTGTTTGGGAAAACATCGATGACTCTCCTGACATGATTGATGAAGGATAATAACCTCTGGGAGTAGGATGAAATGGAATTCGAGGTGGAGAAAAAACAAGACCTGGGTTTTCTAAAAAAATTGTCAAAGATAAATACCAAGCATCACTCCTAATAGGGCTGTAGAAAATGGATTCACACTCCCTAAGTTTCAAAGACTGAGGGGATTCGGGAAGAGATACCTCTTCGTCTGGACTGGCAAGTTATTCAATAGAAATGAGGCCAGATGGAAGATCTTCAGTAACAATATTTCTTACCCTAGGTGAACCAGGATCACTAGAAGTTGGAGTAATAAATCCTGAGGATTTTTACAAAACATAAAGTTCAGTATCAGGTTCAGAAATTTCAGGTTCTTCAGCTAGTTCACTGGAAGGAGAAATACTACCAGTAACTTCGGAAACTGAAATTGGTTCTTGAATATGTTCTGTCGTGGGTATCTGATGATCAAGATGAACAACTATAGATGAACTTCTGACTTCTGTTGATCTAATTCTACCACTACTAGATGATACTAGAGCACACAACCCTTCAAGCTGACTTGGTGTATACTCAGGGGGCTTCCCTTGAAGTCTCTGGGAATGTCTCGGTAATTCTGCCACGATTAAATATTAATCAATTACACGCAAACAAAGAAAATTTCAATAAAAACACCTAAAGTCTCTAAAGAAACAAATAGCTGAATCACACGCCTAAAAATATAAGAGTTCAAAACACACACAAACAGTAACTTCCCGTACTAAAAACACTAGTTGGTGATGAAATCCAACTTAGTAGAAGTTTAATACAGAAAGGGCGGTTGGAACAGTTACCCCGACAACTTGCTTAATGAAACAGTCTGGCACAAGTTTCTTCACAAAACCATCTCGAGTGAAGAGAACCCCCCAGAGAGTCCAAGTGAGTCTAGTCGACGTCTGCTCCAGGTACAGTGAGATCTTTCCTTCACCGTCACCTTAGGAAATAATCTTAAGGTTATGGACATTAAGGTTACCAACAGTAATAAATACAACTGGGGGAACAGTCTATGATCCGATTCCACGCGTAAGGGCAGAGTAAAAAAGCTCAATCCCCTTAAATGTTCCTTGACATGGTCAATCCGAGGTTTACCAACAAGTGACCCCAGGCTCCTCGATAATGGTTAATCCAAGGTTTACCATTTCTAATGTGCGCAGATATTCTATCTTTCCCAATGAAACAAAATTGATTGTCTTAAAGGTTCGAACATGATCTCATGATTAACTCCTTTAAGAGAAGCTTCCCAAATTGTACTAATTACAATTGGATTTATTTCCTACCGCAATATTTATCCACTTGTTTGTTTTTACTATCTTGGAGAGTTAATTACTCCCTACTCCAAGATACAAGCCTAAGCTATATTGGTGATAAGAGCG
The DNA here is from genome assembly GCA_034641835.2 of Pinus albicaulis. Taxonomy (NCBI): domain Eukaryota; kingdom Viridiplantae; phylum Streptophyta; class Pinopsida; order Pinales; family Pinaceae; genus Pinus; species Pinus albicaulis. The sequence continues at coordinate 269,160,558 of CM076575.1, read as the reverse complement.
CTAGAAATAGAAAAGATTACTAGTTCAATTTTAATTAAGCGTTATTTTTATGGGTTGTTCTTTAAGTCAATAGGTATGGAAATGAAATTTTGATGGTGTGAATACTTGATTTCCAAACACACTAAAAAATGCACCTAAAATGATAAACAATTCGTTTTTCTTTCAATGAAATTCTAGCTAAAGAAAGAGTTCGAGAATGCAATTTCTTTAAGAGACAATTCTTTCTTTGAACATGAAGAATAAATGAAAAGAAAATCTTTTTGTTTTTTCAATAAGAACTCAAAACGAGACAAATAATCAATGCTCACAATTTATCCCTTTCTCTTTCAAAACTCAAAACTACAAAAAACAACTTTCCTTCAAAAGAGATCTACAGGTTCTAAAAAGCACTCAAAACTACGAAAAACTAGTTTTGAGATCTACAAACTTTGAAAATTTAATTGAATAAAAGCTTTATTTTATTTTTTTGAGAATGTTTTACTTAGTTGTTCAGTAAACTAAGGATTCATTTGTCCAGAATAACAAACAAATAAAAAAACATATAGATATGTTTCCTTTTGTAAAAATGAAATTCAGAACTTATAACAAAGTTTGTTCATAGATTTGCAAAGAGACAACTAGATCTATTTCTCAAGAAAGGATGGATTTCGCAACCAAGTTAGACTCATCAAGAAGACAAAAAGACTAGTGTGATCTGAGGTATTTCAAGCTTCCAATCTTTGAGTCACTACAGAGACCAAGTGAAAACCAGTCCAAGTATGCAAAACTTCTAGAAAATCACTAAAAACACAAATACTGTTGGAACTCACTCACAAGAGGCTTTTGACAGGAAAAATACAGATCTAGGTAGATACTGGAAATCCTAAATCAAATTAAACATAAAATGGAAGAAGAAATCTAAATTTTTTCTTAAAATTTAACAGGGTCCGTAGGCCCTAGAAGTAATAGGTGTGTTCATGCACTGGTTACTCAAGGATAGTGCGAAACTGCCCGCACTATGTAGGAAAACAAAGTGAGGTCCCCAGAAAAGTTCAAGAAAAACAAAAAATACTTCAAAACTTTTCAAAGCAAAGTAAACCTAAGCTACCAAGGCGAGTATCCATCAATTAAAAACCGAAAAAATCATTTTCTCAAGTCAAAACAAAGGAAAACCAAAAAACAAGAATCCATCCCCAGTGGAGTTGCCAATTTGTTGGCCGGATAAATCGATCTTGCGGACAAGATCGATCTCCCTAGTGTCAGAAGACAAACTAGAAACAAATAGCCAAATAAACCTATCTTTCTCTAGACATATGCGATTTACAAAAGAATACTATAAAGGTGTTAAGGTCTTACCATAGATCCAATGCTTGTTCGAAGTAGTTTTCCTTTGGTCACTAGAAGGAGTTATCTTTAAGGACCTGCAGTCACAAACAAGCAAACATTAAATAGCACAAATATTATAAATCATGCCTATCATGGTGATAAAGGAATCCATGAAATAAAAAGTTAATTAACAGCTTATTGAGAAAAATGAATTCATTTGTATTAACTTTGAATAAAAGAAAACCTTACAACCTTAGCCTTGATGTTGAACAGGTCTTCCTAGGGTCCGAAGCAGGAATCTCCTCTACTCTGACAAGCCTTGCACTCTTCCAACCGAGACAGATAGAGGCATGTGATCTTTCCTCACAAAATCTTAGTTAAATGAGTCTGAATCCCAACATCACTTTACCTCAGATAATTCTAAAGCTTGAACTCCCTTTGAGGCTACCCAAGGCCTATTTTTATAGTGCAAAAGAGGAGGTTAGAGTTCCAATTATGAAGGGATAAAGCCCTCCTTCAAAGGGATAAGCTCCTCACATCAATGGGTTAGCTCTTTAAGGCAAGGGATACATAAACCTCAAAAGAGCGGTTCTGCCACCGCAAGATTCCTTCCAGAGGCTTCTAGAAATTACTGAAAGTGAGCATTTTAAGTTTACTTGTGCCTTTTTAATCTTTTACAGGGGTACGCACTCTTAACATAGAAAAAGTGTGTTAAGGTACGTAGGATTCATGAACATTAGGTGCAGGACCGCAGGCAAGACAAAGAGAAAGTGTGATACCAGAGTTAAAGAGATTTTTGAGAAATTTTTCTCTTATTTTTAATGCTTGACATAAGGAAATGATGTGTTTGACTTGCAAAGGAGGAAGTACGAGTGATAATGAGCTCATACAGATAACATAATGTCAAGATGAAAATTTTCAGTGCAACACTAGGTTCAATCCATGAGACACACCATTTCAATGAATCTTGCCCAAATTTCTTCTTGGGATTAATTCCGCACATCGCCACACCTCACATTTGGAGGTATAGATGCATGTACTCCCTCTACCCACCTGGCTCGAAATTTCCCCCTCCTGGAGGTTTTTTCTTGAGTGGAATCTTCCACTCGGTCTCCTCTCTGCTTCTCCAATTGTGGCTACTACACAAACTTCTGAGACTGCTTTTGAGGCTGCATGTTGAGAGATAATGGCTCCCTCTCAACCACCAAGTCATTAACCACTGTTTTAATCCTTAAAGCCTTCCATGCATCCTCAACCTCAAGAGCATACATGTTCTTGACTCTTGAACCGATTTGCTTCACCTGTGACTTCCAATACTGCTACGGAGATAAGATTCTTCCTTAGGGCTAGAACATACAAAAAATATGCTAGTATGAGAGGGGATCCAGACTCCCTCTGAAAGGTAACTGCACCTATGCAAGTTGCGCTATACCTCCCGTCATTCCAAACTATATGTTCTGCTAGAGGTACTTCTCCTCCAAGTCACTGAAGAGATCTCTATTCCCCGTCATATGGAATGAGGCATCACTGTCTAGATACCACATGTATCCCATTGTAGTGATGGCCATGCATGCAATGAGAGTAAAATCAAGCTCGAACTGTGAAGCGAATGCTTCACCCAATGCAACTGTAGGCTCCTTCTTGCTTGCCTTCTTCTGTGGACAATTTGTAGCATAGTGCCCATGCTCGTGACAGTGAAAACATCTGATCTTGGACAAGTATTTCTTGCCCGCTTCACCTTGGGATTTATTTCCATTAGCCTTCTTTGCCTTACTAGCCAAGGCACAATCTTCCTCATCAATAGTCTTGGATGAGGATCCATCCATGATATGCCGCCTGAATTCTTCTTGTACCAAATCCGATCAATGTTGCTCCCAATTTGGTAACTTATCCCTCCCATTCACCGAAACCTGGTAACTATGCCAGCCCTTGGGAAGGCATATAAGTGCTAGGCTCACCAAGTCATCATCTGCTACAGTTGCACAAACACTTTCAAGCTCATCTCGACATTGAGTGAACTTCGCCAAGTATGTTTGTATCGTCTCACCCTCCTCCTTGATTTTCCTGAGCTTGTCCTTTAATGCCAACTTCTTTTGGTCGCTGCTATTCTGAAAAATATCTGTCAAGGCCTTCCACATTTCATACGGAGTTGCCTTGCAATGGAGACTCGAGACAATGTGATCTCGAAATCCCTCTAATAAGATCCTCCTCGCCCTTGCTACCTTGTTTTTCCAAGCATCAAGAAGAGTGGTGTATGCTACTGTGGGCTTGGGAATAACATTATCAATGAATTCTTTCAACCCGTTGTCCTCCAGAACTGTCTCCATTCTATCTTTCCATGCGATATAATTAGAACTGCCTTCAAGTGCATTTTCCAATATTAATCCACTGAAAGCCATCTTGCTCCGCTTGTCGCTCCAAAGAAAGTATATGCAAATTTGAATACTTTTCAACACAAACAAATTTATTCTCCACTATTGTGATTTATGGCGCTTTGATACAATGTATAAATTATACAAATAATACTTATACCAATGGATTCAATCCAACCATGCGATATGATAAAGAAAGATACTGAATCCTTCTACAAATTAATTGCGGAAAAAATACACGATCACACAATCACACGAAGTAAAAGAAAGAAGAAAATCAATCCACAACACAGATATTTTTCCTGGGAAAGCTTACTGCTCAAAACCCCTCTATATCTATTGTATAATGAACCAAGGAATCATGAAACAATACAATGCACTCTTCTCACAAGAGTCTACTGCACTATCCTGGCTGTCTCACATTGATCCAAACAAAATTGGTCCAACACTTAGCCAATTCTTAGCCTGTCTTAAGCCTGCCTTGCTCATGCAATCCCAAGGAAATAAATCTCTATTATTTAGGATAATTAGCCTTCCTTGAATGTGAAATACATCATGGGCATCCTATGGTGTATATAATTGTGCCCAGGAAAATTTCTATAAATACAACTGATAGATAACTTCCCTTTAACCTCTGTCTCAACTGGGTCTTCATTAAACTGACATGCATGCAACTATTAATAGTAAATAATTAGTTAATTGATAGATCACTGCATGTGAATTAAATCTGATTTAATTCACTTGAACTCTCACTAGTGCAACAATCAGTTACAACTAGATAAAATGAATTTAACTCACTAAATTGAGTTAACTGATTTCTCATGCATTAAACTAATACACTAACTGCAGCTTGGACTCTAAAACGAATAGAATCACTCTACATGCCTCACCAACCACCCTCAACTCGAATTTCATGAGCTAACTAGTCTATCACACTCAGTTAACTATTTCAAGTGATTAGGAGATAATATTACAATTTATTGTCCAATTTATGTAAGGGATAAATAATTTTGACACACATTTCTTCTAATTTAATTAAGAAATAATTAAATCAAAAGCCTCCATGGTAGCCATTTCTGGGTGCCATTTTCTGGATGTTGTTTCTGGATGCCAATTTCACTGTTTCTTGTTGGAAATTTCAACAATTTGACCTTTTGATGGAATCGCAATGAAATTTCTTAGAAGCGCAACATGAGAGACATAAGCACAATGTGCTCTTTGAGGGCATTTGTGAGGTGTTTTCCTTAATATTTTTTTATGAAATAAAGGCCGGTGAAGATAGCTTAGGATGTCTACTAGCCCTCTAAAGCTTTGAACCTGAAAAAAACCTTCTCCAAGGCACCTAAAAATTGATTTTCCCTAGGCTACTCTAGAAGCGCAGCGAAGGGTCCAAAAAGGTGGCAAAAACATGTTTTTTAGGTAGTTTTTGAGCTTTTCCTTGCAACTCGTGAAGTGTAATGGAAAACCAAGTGTATATCTGAGATGTACTAACCAATATCTATCCATCCATGCAAAAATTTTCTCATTCTGAGGCTCTGAGAAGAAGTGAAACATGAGCTCGCTGCGCTTCTATGCATCATTAATTTTCAAAATTGCAAAAAAACTAAAAATTTACCAAAATTTTCTCAGAATTGTCAAAAATTCTTTCTTTGCATTCTTTAGTGATGTATTAGGAAATCAATGATGCATCAGCAATAAAATCAAGGTTTTCTCCCTTTTTTATTTTGATTAGGGTTTTCTTTAGCTTCTTTTTCATATTCCTAACCCTAATTTTTCAAATTTGATTCCTGGTGAAGTAGTGCCTTGCCATGTGTCTCTAAAGCTTGGTGTCTCTATTGGAATTATTCAAGAGTATATCCAGGTGTTCATTAACCCTGCCAAGCCCTAACTCTTTTTATTTTTCAATCTCATCTACAATGATGTCATCAAAGGCTTGTTGACCTAGGGGAGAAGATGGCTCACTTCCCTGCCTTTTCTGCCTTGCTAGTCCTCTTGTCTTTGGCCTCCTTGGCTTCATCTGAACATCCTTGTCCTAAATTTGATCCACATATATGATAGCCTTAACTTTATTATCCTCTACCACAAAATCTTCCTTAGGTTTACTGAGCAAATTTTGAGTTACCTTAAGCTGCTTGTTCTCTTGCTATAAAAATGCTATCATGAAGTTTGCTTTTGAAAGATTGTCTTTGAGCTCTCTTATTTTTGCTTATTTTTTCTTGATTATCTCTTTAGCTGACTTTTTTTCCTCATGCTCAGGTAGGTTATCCATGCCAACATCAAAAGGTACCTGTTCTTGTTCATGAAAGGGCGCTTCATGTTGGTGTCCTGATGTTCCTTCTCTAACAATACTAGGCTGAAATCTTTCCATACTGTCAGGAGCAAACACTTGTATTTTACCTCTGCTATAGGTATTTTTCTCTGATGGTTTACTTGAAGAGCCAAACTCTTATGGCCTTGGTGGTGCTAATGGAGTACTTTGACTGTTAGGTTGACTAGTAACAGGCAAAAGAGAATCTAATTGCATGAATGCCTCCCAAGGTAGTTTGATCTATGAAAGGTGTTGAAGAAAAATAAATTTGACCAAGCCATGGTGAAATAGGTTTTATTGGTGATATTTCCATTTGATTTGCACCTTCTTTGTCATCTTGAAAAGGCTTATGTATAAGTAGTGAGGTAGGTTGAGAGGTTTAATTACTGTGAAATGCATCAGTAGTCTTATGTGATACTGATATAGTCTTGAAAACCTCCCTTCACAAGTAAAGTACTTCATGATCATATTCATTAAAGGAGAATACCTATCAAGAAATTGTCTAAAGGGAAATATATGTGTAGGAGCATCTTTGTAGTGTGGCTTTAGGAAAACTTTGTAATTCTCAATGTCTAAATCCATCCCTTTAAACCGGATTTCTCCATGGTTAGGGATATCTGTGGCTGAGGTATGGCATCTACTGAGATGGTGAAGTCAACCCCTGCTATGTTGGCCTTATCCCTCCTAAAATTGATGGCTAAGAGGCTTGTCAATTTGGCATGGAAACCTGCCTCTTGAATCCTTTCACAAAACTTAGGCAACCCACATATTCAAATGATTGCTTGATGAAATATGAGGCCATGATTTCTTGGATATGAGTTGCCTCATATTTGGAAACGTTCCCTCCTTTTTTGTACTTCTTATTCTCACTGTCCATGGTTTCAGTTTGCATGATAAATCCCTAGCTAGATAGGAAGGAAGGGGAGGGTATGATTCAAAGAACAAGTGAAAAAGGGATTGCTGTATTGAGGGAAGGAGTAAATTTGTGGGAAAATTATAGGGATTAGGGATAGATGTTAGGGAGTGTAGGGAGGTGAATTTTTTTGAAAAGAGTGAGGGAAAGACGTGAAAAGGTGTGAAACACAATCCTAGCCTAGGAATTTTCCAGAAGTGCAACGTAGGCTAGGGTTTGTAGGGAAAATGAGGGAGATGAAGGGGATAGGTATGGGAAATGTTTAGGGGAGGTATGTGAGGTGTGGTGAGGGTAATATAGCAGAAAATATAGGTTTTTTACCACTGTAATGAACTCATAAAAACCAAAATCATAGTGAAACCATAGGAGAGAGATTTTCACTGAGTTTTATAAGAAGAATGATGCATAAGAAAGGTGAAAAATGTCTACTTACTTGTCAAGGAGATGCTAGAACCTATTAAATTTTGAAAGGAACCCCTTTGATGCTTTCTTGGCCTCCAAATTCAAAAGCGCGACATAAGAGCTAGAAGTGCATCGTAGAAGGCATAAATGCAGCGTGTGAGGTAAGAAAAGGTTTTGAGAAGGAATTTCGATTCCCTGTTGACTAGGATGAAGATCGATGGTAGATAGGTGATCAATGAAGTTTAAATGAGCAATAAAAATGCTTGAATGGTCTTCTTATAGGCTAGAAGTTGAATTTTTGCTTTGGGTCATGAAGTGACATCACTTCTTTTTGAAAAATTGAATGATAGGATAGTGCACAACGACTTTATGACTTTATTATGCAAAGTTACATATTCATAAGGAGTAAAATGTACCTTAGAAATAATTTAGAACAATTTTTCCCTAATTACTAACTCCCATGATGGTGAACTAGGTGATGACTTGACTCTTTATAAGTTTTTTATGACCTGACCTAATGATGGCAACAAATGCATTTATAAAACTTATGATTTGGACCTTTGAACCTTGCAGTATACATAATCTTTATTTGATGACCAAGACACTTTATTGATGACCTATCACAAGGAGTGATGACATGACCAGGATATCATTTTTTTGACCTTGAATATGGTGGGAGCAGTAATATACCTAGACACACCAACCAATGATCAAATTTTATTTGAAAATTTATTTGAAACTATAAAAGTTGACCTAGGACCCTATCAACTGAGATTGAAAGAGTACATTTGATCATTGGTGATGTTGGGTGTGGAGCCTGATTATCTTGTTGATTTTGTATCACAGCGTTGGACCCCTGTACCTTAATGGGGTGGCAAAGCCACCCGAAATTAAATGTTGCCTGGGGGGTCCAGGGGGGGCGGCTGTGAAATTATGGAGCCCTCCCCTGGCGGGGGGTTTCGGGGGTAGCGCCCCCGAAGCTAAAAACATATGTAAAAATTTTCTTGTAAAAGTACAATAATTTCTAGTCAATCTGGGCCGTTCATTAGGCGGATGATCTGACGGTAGAAGTTATGTTTAGTTTAGGGTTTTTTTCCCTAGAAGGTAACCCCTCGCTTGTATGAGGGTATTGTATTGCAACTGTGTATTGTATGTGTATTCTCGGAGCGAGAAATGGATAGGGAGACTGTGAGAGAGAATAGAGGATATTACAACGGATTTGCTGTAGGTTGTGTCTCTTCATTTTGCTGAATAATAGAAAGGAAGGACTGGCTATTCAGGGTAGATGTAGCCCAAACTGGGTGAACCACGTATATCTGTGTCTCTCTGGTTTTATGTGTTTTGTGTGCTTGTGTTTTCCGCATATTTTATGTGTTGCATTGCTTTGTTATATATAATTTAATAACAACTGGTATTAGAGCTGAAGGTCTATTTGGTTGATAAACTCGCAGGAAATAAGGGTTCCTGGTTCGAGTGGGAGCAATGGTGGAAGATGGTAAGTTTAGGGTTGAGAAGTTTAACGGCCAAAACTTCCCGCTGTGGAAGATGTAGATGGAAGACTATCTGTATTAGAAAGATCTGTACCTACCATTGAGCAGAAAAACAAAGAAGCCAACGACTATGACAGGCGCAGAATGAGATATTCTTGATAGAAAGGCACTCAGAACAGTACCGTTGTGCCTCACGGCATCGGTAGCCTTCAATATTTCGAAGGAAACAACAATAGAGGGTTTGATTAAGGCGTTGGAGAAATTATATGAAAAACCCTCGGCCTTAAACAAGGTATTTCTTATGAAACATTTAATTAATATGAAGATGTCAGAAGGTGGATCTGTTGCAGACCATTTAAATGATTTTAATACAGTTACCAGTCAGTTGAGTTATGTAGCGGTAAGCTTTGATGATGAAGTTAGGGATCTTTTATTTTTGTGCTCATTGCCAGAAAGTTGGAATGGTTTAGTTACGGCCATTAGTAACTCTGTCTCTAGATCTAGTACTTTAAATTTTGATGATGTTTTCGGTGCTATCCTTAGCGAGGAAATGTGACAGAAAAGCTTTGGTGAGACATCGGGTAATGCTTTGAGTGAAAAGTCTAGGGGAAGAAAAATAAAAAGAGGAAAGAGCTCAGGATATCACAGTAAATCAAGGAAAGACAGATCCAAGTCCAGATCAGGGATAATGTGCTGGAAATGCGGAAAGAAAGGACACTTGAAGAAAGACTGTAGATCTTGGAAGGGAAAAGAAGGAGACACATAGCAAGAAAACAATCATGAAGCAAATGTGATAGGTGATGTGTTACAAAATGCCTTGATTCTTTCTTTCGAAAATGTTATTTATTCTTGGGTTGTAGATTCAGGGGCCTCATTCCATGCCACACCTGATAAGAAATATTTTCATGACTATGTTCAAGGATATTTTGGACAAGTCTGTTTGGGTGATGATAAACCCTGTAAAATTGTTGGAATGGGTAAGGTTCTTGTAAAACAATAGAATGGAAACAAATGGCTATTGAAGGAGGTAAGGCATGTTCCAGATCTGAAGAAAAATTTAATTTCAACAGGGTAGTTAGGCAGTGAAGGTTGTGTGACAACTTTCACAGATAAAACTTGGAAGGTCACCAAAGGAGCGTGATAATAGCAAAAGGCGAAAAGGTTGGTACATTGTATTTATGCAATGGTATTTCTAACTCTGTTAATGCTTTAACTTCTAAAGGAGTAGATGCAACATTATGGCATCATAGGCTCGGACACATGAATGAGAAGGGAATGAAGATTCTTCACTCAAGAAATTTGTTGCCGGGATTGAAGAATGTTGATTTGGATTTCTGTGAGAATTGCATTTATGGAAAACAAAAGAGAGTAAGATTTATTAGAGTTGGGAAAGAAAAGAAGAGCAAAAAATTAGAGCTTGTGCATAAAAATGTATGGGGACTTGCTCAAGTATCATCTCTTGGTGGCTCTCATTATTATGTTAATTTATTGATGATGCAACTAGAAACTTGGATTTATTGTATTCAGAATAAATTTGATGTATATGATGCTTTCAAGAAATGGGAATCTTTGGTTGAGATTGAGACAGGAAATAAGTTGAAGTGTCTCAGATCAGACAATGGAGGTGAATATTACTACAAAGAGTTTGATAGGTATTTTTCAGATCATGGAATTCGCAAAGAGAAGACAGTTTCGAGAACACCACAAGAAAATGATGTGTCAGAAAGGACGAAAAAAACAATCATAGAGCGTGCAAGGTGCATGAGATTGCATGTAGGATTGCATTTACAATTTTGGGCAGATGCTGTAGATACTGTTGTTTATATAATAAACAGAGGGCCTTCAAGTTCCTTGGATGGTGGTATTCCAGATGAAGCATGGACAGGTAAAAAGGTAAACTAATCTTTTTTAAAGCCTTTTGGCCATGAGGCCTTTTTCCATATTAATAAAGAAAGTAGAACAAATCTTGAGGCAAAATCAAAGAAATGTACCTTTATTTGATATGGTGTTAATGATTTTGGTTATCTCTTATATGATTATGAAAATCACAAAATCATTAGGAGCAAAGATGTATTATTCAATGAAAAGGTCTTGTATAAGAATCAGTTACAGGAAAAGAAACAGGAAAATGAAAACAAAGAATATACAATTCTTGATGAGATCACAGAAAAGGTAAAGGTGTCTGAAAATAATAATAATCAAGAGCCACAACAACAACAACTACCACAACAGCAACAAACACCTCAAACACCTGAAAGTGGTGTTAGAAAATCTACTAGGATAAGTATACCCCCTAAACGATAATTTCCTTCATTATATTATTTATTTTTGACTGATTCTGGTGAAACTGAATGTTATGAAGAAACAATGCAGGTTGAAAGCAGGAAGAAGTGGGACCTAGCCATGGAAGAAGAGATGGAATCCTTAATGCATAACCAGACTTGGGACTTAGTTAGGTTTCCTGTAGGTAAAACTACATTGCAGAATAAATGGGTTTACAGGCTGAAGGAAGAAGATGGAGGAAAATAGAGGTACAAATCTAGACTTGTGGTGAAGGGGTTTGCATAGAAGAAAGGTATTGATTTTGATGAAATAGTTTCTCCTGTTGTTAAGATGACTTCAATCAGAGCTATTTTAAGTCTTGTAGCAATGGAAGATTTACATCTTGAACAGTTAGATGTAAAGACAATATTTCTCCATGGATATTTGGAGGAAGAGACCTATATGCAGCAACCCGAAGGATATGAGGTCAAAGGGAAAGAAAAATTAGTGTGCAAGTTAAATAAGAGCTTGTATGGCTTAAAACAGGCTCCAAGGCAGTGGTATCTAAAATTTGACAAGTTTATGTCTGAACAAGGTTATACTAGATGTCACTTTGATCATTATGTTTATCTGAAAAGGAAAAATGATGGCAGCTATATTATATTGTTATTGTATGTAGATGATATGTTTGTTGCAGGGTCTAACATGCAGGAAATAAATGTGCTCAAAATAAAATTGGAACTTTATTTGCAATGAAGGATTTGGGAGCTGCAAAACAAATCCTTGGTATGAGAATAACTAGAGACAGGAAAAATCATAAATTAAAACTGTCTCAGAATGAGTACATACAAAAGGTGTTGAAAATATTTATTATGCAGAATGCAAAACCAGTTAGTACACCTTTTGATAGCCATTTCAAACTTAGTAAGGAGATGTGCGCCAAGACCCAAGAAGAAATGGACTATATGTCTAAAGTTCCATATGCATCGGCAGTTGGAAGCTTAATGTATGCAATGTTCTGCACAAGGCCTGATATTGCACATGCAGTGGGAGTTGTAAGTAGGTACCTGAACAATCCAGGAAAAGAACATTGGATGGTAGTAAAATGGATTCTTAGATATTTGAGAGGTACCACAAATCAAGCATTATGCTTTGGTGGTTAAAACATTTCTCTACAGGGATATGTTGATGCAGATATGACAGGTGACAGAGATAACAAGAGGAGCACTACAGGATATGTATTTACTGTAGGTGGAACAACTGTCAGTTGGGTTTAAAAAATCCAAAGTGTTGTTTCACTTTTAACAACAAAAGCAGAGTATGTTGTTGCTACAAAGGCTAGTAAAGAAATGATTTGGTTACAAATTTTTATGGATGAATTGGGTAAGAAGAATGATATGGGCACGTTATACAGTGATAACTTAAGTGCCATTCATCTTGTAAATAACTCAACATTTCATTCCAGGACTAAACCCATACAGCTCAAGTACCATTTCATATGGTCAATATTGGAAGATGGAAAGTTGAAGCTGGAAAAGATACACACTAGCCATAATCCTGCAGATATGCTAACAAAAGTTGTAACAAGGGAGAAACTGAGATTATGCTCAATTTCAATTGGTCTTCAAGGATGATGATGAAGATGAGAAAAAACTAGGTCCAAAGAGGAGTCATTGTACAGAAAATGAAGCAGCGGTGCAATTACTACAATCATTCTCCAAGTGGGAGATTGTTGGGTGTGGAGCCTGATTATCTTGTTTATTTTGTATCTCAGCGTTGGACCCCTGTACCTTAATGGGGTGGCAATGCCTCCCGAAATTAAACGGTGCCTGGGGGGTCTAGGGGGGAGACTGTGTATTGTATGAGTATTCTCAGAGCGAGAAACAGATAGGGAGACTGTGAGAGAAAACATAGGATATTATAGCGGATCTGATGTAGGTTGTGTCTCTTCATTTTGCTGGATAATAGAAAGGAAGGACTGGCTGTTCGGGGTGGACGTAGCCCAAACTGGGCGAACCACGTATATCTGTGTCTCTCTGGTTTTATGTTTTTTTTGTGCTTGTGTTTTCTACATATTTTATGTGTTGCATTTCTCTGTTATATATAAGTTTCTAACAGGTGACTCATAGATGCTAACACTTTGGATATGGTGAGGTGTCCACATTGTTCATTATATTTCACTTAGCAACAACACTTGGATAATCAACATTACGGTAGGAATATAATAAGTTCATTTGAACAATAGTTTAGCTGGAGCAATCTCTTTAAGCATTTGATTTTGTATTGTGGAGCTGATGTATACAATGAAAATATTGTGGAATCCTCATGCACTTTAGAGAAAAGAAAAAGTTATGAATTTGGAGGCCAGTATTACCCATCCTTCGAGTAAGGGTATTTACACAAAATTTTGATGAAAAGGTAAATTTTAATGTTATTATGATTTTTGGATGTTTTCACATTTTTCAAAGAACCTCAAATTTATCAAGTTACGGTCCATAATGTTTGAGGCATTTTTGGGCTCGTTGTGCACACGTTGACCTTTTATCGACTTTCCACATGGAAAAATCTATAATTCTTTCTTAGTTGATGATATATTGAGCCGATTTTCCCCTATTATGAAGGCCAAACCACACATGTCGATGCTATGAAAACTGTATGGTTAGTTAGGGCATGGTATGATATAAAGGGGGTTGGTTGAGTGATATTATATCTTGAATATATGACTTGGAACGCACTTGACACAAGTTTAGAGATGTGGAGGTGACTTAAAGTAAACCATTTTAAGACCAATGAGCTAAACTTGAGGGGTAAAACCCATCTATTTTGACGTCAATGTGGATTTTTAGGGGTTTATGACTTATTTTTGAGCTTGGGAGGTTACTCCCATGCTTCATGGAGGTTCCTTAACCCAAGATATAACCTTAGGTATTCATTTGATACAATTTTTTTTCTAGAGAAAAAGTCTTAATTTTTCATTAATAATAAGAAAAATTACATGTTGTATCTAGCAACATATCATCTATGCAAAGATCAAATTTATGAAACATAATCTCCGAAGAGTCTATAATTCTTTCAATATAGTGTCTATTTTTCAGCTAATCTATATAATTAATATGTACATAAATGATAAAATATAAAATAGTGGCCGAGGTATGTAGGTAATACAAAAAAGAAACCAGTCCAGCAAGACTGATTTAATTAGTTGCCGCAAATAGAGGATCAAAAATCAAAACTGCAGTCAAAACATGACTGCACCCTGTACATCCAAGTCATCTATGAAGCGGTGATGATAATACTGGTATTCATGAGCCCCTTTGTGAGTCATGATATGCCATCATTCCTAATCTAACTGCGTGAATTCTTTGGAAAGTTGGCCGACCACCTAATTCCTCTGCCTGTAAATGTGAGTGACAAAGATAAAATCAAAAAAATATTTTAGCAATAATTCCTCATCCAATAGTGCTCTAAGCAAGTGAGTGTGACATAGTGCCTTCAAATTAAACGAGTTGATACTATGTGAATCCCCAAAGATCTGTATCATGTTACAACCTTGTTCACGGGTAAAAACTAGGAGAATTCTAAGGCTATTTAGTTCAACATAGTTATTTGATCCCGGACCAAGACCCATCTTAAGGAGGAAGAAATGAGTGTCATTCATGTGTAGTACGAAACCTCCCCACATCCAATAGGATTGGATGCACTGTCGAAATATGGCCAAGGAACGATTCTGTCAATTATTTCTGGTATGATAGTCCTATTTTGTGCCTCATGCTCATCATCTGGGATTAGTTGGAAGATGGAAATGATGGAACTATAGGTACTGTCCCAATCAAAAGGTTTGGCCAGAGAGATATAATGGTTCCTTTTAATCCATATCCCCCAGGCAATGAGGGGTGGTATGTTTGTATCTTTTGACCTACTAGATTCTCACCACCAGTTCATCCAAGCAGAATAGACTGAGTAGCCATTGCAATTTTGAGTGCATCCTAGAGAGGTAGTAGTTGTGCGCTAGAGATGTAATATTGCAGGGAAATCTAGGAACATATGATTGACATCCTCCATCTGTGAGAGGCATAAGAAACATCTGGAGGTCCCATGAAACTCTCTTTTCCTAAGGTTGTCCTTCGTGGGGGTGTAATTTGAGAGTATGCACCACATGAGCAGTCTGGCTTTGGGGGGTGCTTTCAATTTCCATAAATGTTTCCACCACCATACCTTGACATGTGGCTCTTGTATATTACAGAGGGTAGAGTACTCGATCTTGGGAGTGTATCTGCGTCTAGAAAAGATGGCCCAAAGTATCTCATCTTCCCTATCAGATAATATGATGTTGATGGTGTTGAGGGCCCGGATGAATCGGCCCCAAAGCGACCACCAGTTCTAAGGGAGATTCAGTGCTTGTAAAGATAACCAAGCTTGTGAGGCCCAAGTGGTATGCTCCGGGTCCGCAATATGAGATATGAAATGCTTACCAGCATGAGCCAGGTGCAATCTAATATCCAAAGGTAGAGTAAGTTTCTGCCCACATCTGGACCACACATCAACACCAATTTTAACCCACTCACTAGATCCAATGCGCCAGTCTAGTCCTTGTTTGATCAGGTGAATGGATTGGGTAATGGATTTCCAGATGATCGATGAGCCATGCGTATGATGTATGTTGCCCTTGATCCAATCCATTGTAGTGCTGGGGGAAATATATTTATAATAAGTAACTTCTTGCCACATATTGTGGCTGTCAATGAGATGCCAGCCCATATTGGCATCCAAAGTAGTTGCAAATTTGTTTAGATATTTTAGGCCCCACCTCTCCACCCTTTGCGATTAGAAATTTTATCCCATGCAATCCAAGCATATGCACGATCATCCTTCATACCCCTCCATAAAAACTGTCGACAGATCTATTGAAGTCTTGTAGTCACATATTTTTGGATCCAAGCGAGTGCCATTTAGTAAACCGAGATGGCTTCCAGAACAGATTTAATGAGTACCAATCTTCCGGCCCTAGACGACCATCTGTGTTTCTAAATGTTGATCCTGCGCTCGAATTTAGCAATCAACCAGTTCCAATCAGTGATTCGATAATCATTTGGTTTAAGATGGAAACTAAGGTATTTTAGTCCATCTTCCAGGTCCTTGCGAACATAACAAAAGAGACCTAGATCATGTCTGGTTTCATTGATGGAGCAACGCACTATCATGATGGTGGATTTTATTTGATTTGGTTCCATACTTGTAGCTTTGATAAAGATGTTGAGCAGCTTGAAAAAATTTGAATTGTTATGACAAGAACCATCAAGGAAAATAATAACATCATCCACAAATAATAGATGTGTGAGTTGAATAAAATCATTAAGTTCAATACCATGGATGGAGCCATCATTTTTTTCATGTTTCATGAGAGAAGAGAGACCTTCCATAATGAGGATAAAAATCAGGGGGGAGAGGGGGCACCCTTGTATAAGTCCCCTCCTAGCATGAGAAAAATCAAAGGTAGCACCATTAATAAGGATGTTGAAAGAGGCATTGGTAATGCATCCCATAATCCAATTGGTAAATTCATGAGGGAAGCCAATATGAATGAGGATGAGGTGCAGGTAATTCCAGTTGGCATAGTCAAAAGCTTTTTCCAGGTCAATTTTGAGGATGGAGCTCTTGAGATTTTTAATTTTGATGGAGTGTAATGCCTCCTATGCAGTGCCAATAGCTTCATGAATTTGTCTATGATGAAGGAAGGCAAATTTTTCTTTGGAAATATGAGAGAGGATAGGTTTTATGCGATTTTCAATGATTTTGGAAATATTCTTGTATATGCAGTTGCAAAGGGATATTGGGCGATAATCATGAAAGGAGAGAGGTTTGTCTGATTTAGGGATGAGGGAAATGAAAGTAGCATTGAATCCATCATATATCTAACCAGTAGACCTGCTGTCTTCAATGACCCGAAGAAGATCCTTGCCGATGAGTTCAAAAAATGTGAGGTACAATTCAATAGGCCATCCATCATGGCTTGGGATTTTGTCCTTATTAAACCATTTTAAGTCCCCTTCAATTTCTCCCAAAGAGACTAGGGCATTTAGGTCATCCATAAACTTCTCGCCCACAAATCTATGCAGAGATCGTGCAATCTTCATGATTTCTGTCAAGTTGGCATTGACCGATGCCCTGTACTGATTGGAGAAATGTTGTATACCCATGTCAGTGAGCTGGTCATTCGAGTGTGCCACCCTCCCATTTTGGTTAGTGAGATCCCAAATAGTATTGATGCTTTTCTTGCCTTTTGTGCATTGCTGAAAGAATTTTGTGTTCTCATCCCCTGCTTGTAACCATATTTCCCTACTCTTGAGGCGCCATTCCTCTTCTCGTTTCCTCAAACTTTTAGTTTTTGTGAGCAATTAACCTATCTTTTTCCTCTGTTGTTCGGAAGCCCAGAGAATCAGGTCCGGTCAGCTGTCCAATCTCCAATTCAATGTTGGATAGTTCCTCATCCTCCTTTATTTTCTTATTTATGGCCCAACCAATGGTGAGTGATTTGATGCGGTTTAGATTGTTATACAATACCCTTGCATGAATTAGTTTAGGATATTGCTCACAATGTTGCCATTCCCTTGTGAGAATCGAATGGAATTCTGGCTCCCCCAGCCAGACCAAGTTGAACTTGAAAGGTGCCTCGGGATTTTGATTGCCAGTTTGGATTTTGAAGCATATTGGAGAGTGATCCGAGGGGCCCCCAGATCCCACCCATTTTCTTGCCTTATCAATATGCTCAAGCAAAGGGTCCTTGATCAAGAACTGATCAAGTCTTCTGGCAAGGGCAGTGACACCCGTCCTCCTGTTTCACCATGTGGGAAGCTTCTTAGGCATTGTAAGATCTAGAAGGTCAACCCCGTCAATGAGCCCTTCAAAATAATCAGATAATGAATCTGGGGTGGCCCCAGGACCCCAAGACTCAGATAGCCCAATACAAAAGTTTAATTCCCCACCCATGATGATATTATTCCACTGCATGATAGAACTATGCATCCATCCATCCTAGAAGACCTCTTTGTGATGACATAGTATTTACACATTGATTAGGGTGATTGCAAGATTAGAGTCTCGAGAGATGATGTCAGTGTCAAGTATGCCCATTCTCCCCCACCAACCTAGGGCCATAATGGTTTTTTTTTTGATGCAAATGGCGTTGCCTCTAGATCTACCACAAGCATCTGAGGTTTGGAAGGTCTAGTATGAAAGGAGTGAAGACAAGACCTTAGTAACATATACCCCATCACCCAAAATTTCCTGAAGAAAGAGAACGTCAATATGAGTATGTTCCAGTAGCTTCTTTAGAGTCAATTTTTTATCAGGGTTGGCTAGACCACGACAATTGAGAGAGAGACAGATCATGGTAAACCTTAAGCCGAGGCGTTCTTTGCTCTAAGAACCTGATCAATGGATGATTGAGTGCCAGCAGCCACTTCCAGGATAACTTTTCGAATGGATTTGGTGATCGAGGATGGTCGACCTTGAGAAGATTTCAAGAGAGTACCTCCGGAGTCCACCCAAGACCAAAGGTATGAGAGTTGAGAGATGGGGTGGTCAACCGAAGGTAATATCGGTGACCAGATGAGAGACTATTAGCAGTATTAGGTAGGCAGGAGGATGATTCCTCCACCGAAGTATGAGGGGTGGGTTGAGAGATAGTAGGTGGAACAGTTTCATCATGTCATCCAAGGGGATTTATATTTCAATTAATTAAATTTAGAGAATGTGGTGCATTAGACATAATGTGGGAAGATGAAAAAATAACAATAGAATTCAAAATAGGAGGAATGAGGGGGTTACCCAGAGTAGTCGCAGATTCCACCATGAGGGTGCGAGTGGTTCAGCTGAGGGACTATGATCTCATGATAGGGCAAGGTGGATCTTCAGCCGTAGAGTCAGGGTATCGCTCCTCGTGCATAATCACCAACGATAGAGTCGACCCGTCGAAGTCCATTTGCATAGTCGAATGAATCAATATTTTCGCTGGAGACGTGGTCACGTTGATGAGAGGGAAATATTTATACAGATGCCCTACCTCATGGCATATCCTAAAATGATATGGGATCCCCTCATAATCCAATATTTGATGTCGAACAATATCATTGAATTTAATGTCATACCCTTCAAGGAGTCCTTCGCGAGTGTCCAGATGCACTAGTATCCTTTGCACAAATATGTTCCCTGATTCCAAGTATAACCGATCATGATCCAGGTAAATCCCCAGATCTTCCCCTATATACCGGAGCATTTATTCATTCCAAAATTGTAGCAAGAGTCTTGGAAGATAGACCCAAATTGGACCAACCCCTGATTTTTCCTTAACAGGGTCGAACATAGGAGTCCAACGCTTCAACAGAACTGGATTCATCTCCAAATTATAGTATTTGGTTAGAACCCAGTGGACCAATTCAAGCTAGGGAAAGATGAGTGCGAACCAACCCCTATTCATAGTTAGGACCCTAGGAAGATGTGGCATGGAATTTCCCCAAATATCGACAATCCAAACTTTGAGTCTAGCATGTGTGTAACTTCTGCCACAGACCCTACCAACGAGAACTGTTCTTGATGTGTGTTCAATATCCTCCATACCAACTTCTTGCCCGGTTTTGAGAGCCCGTTTGGGTCTGATTTTAGCACACCACTATTTTTTCCTGCTAGTCCCCAGAGTCCTGTGGTGAGAAACCCCGCCTGGTTCCAAAGCCTCGTCGGATTCAGAGGACTTTGGGTCATCTGTAAGAGGTGCAACTAGTGGGATGCCGTTGAAACAATTGTATGAAACCACCAAAGTATGTGCCTCATAAGCATCAGGAATATGATAATGACCAATGCCCCTAGTAATGTTGAGATGTTCAAACCCTAGGGTTTCATCCTACACCAAATACTCGAAACCAAAACTCGTTGCATCTCCCGCTGGTTCAGTGGGTTCTAGCATCTCTTGGGCCCATTGTTCCCACAAACTAAGGAAAAATGGTAATGGGATGGAGAAGATCGGCGATGCCAACAGATTTAGTAAGTGATCCGCGGTTGAAGTCGATGCCCTCGGAGTTGGAGCGGCCAACATGGTAGGAATGGATGACTCACCAACATACATGTCCACCACGTCCCTGTTAGATATAGTTGGACTCGGTAACTGTCCAACGACTCTACTAACAGAGGATCGAGTAAATATTTGGACGCCCTCCAAGGGGTCAAAGGAATAATCCAACTCCTCGTCCAACATCTTTAGGAAACTTCAGATTCCGAACTCTAATCAGAACCATAGGCAGTGAGATGCCCCATTCCGAGGATAGTGGGATTCCCTCGGTCGGGTAAAAAGCAGTCTTTGGAGGTAAATAATGGTCATGGAAAACCCGCTTGCCCATACTTCAGGGTAAAAACCACAATAAAAAGGAAGTGAAAACATATTTCATGCACAAACCAGCAAAAAATCTAGACCCCCATCACCGCTTTGTAAGGGTGAGGCCCGCCGATGTATGGGCAAAGCCAAAAACAGTGGGTGTTGTGTAACCAGCTCCAAAAATAGAAGAAAAGAGATATGAACGCCTTAGAAATAAGCCACTTCGAGGGGGAAACCTCCAATACATTACATAAATTAACAATTCTTGGATGATACAATTTACAAAACCTCCTTTCTATATATAGGAGTCCATGGGGCCATAATGTAATCCTAGTGGGCCACAATGTAATCCTAGCCGACCTAACAATAATAATTTAAGGGCACAATAATAACAAAATGGGGGTTACAAGGGGACAATAATAACAATAAGGGGGGATACACTAACATAATAAGGGGCTACACTATTAATATAGGGACTTAACATGCCCCTCTCCTTCAAACAAGTGTTGTCCTCAACGCTTGATTATTTCTTGATGCTTCTGTATAAAATTCTCATCCTCCCATGTGAAATATTTTACAAGAAAGTTCTTCCACTTGCTGAGATACTCTGAAATTGATCGTACTTGTCGATTTCTTGTTTCTATGACTGCTTCATAACTTCTTTCGATGTGATGTTGATCTTCCTGTTGTTTCATTAGATTCTACACCAAAGTTGGGTTATCCTTTGAGAGTTGGAGAACTTGTTGTTGATGCTCGATGTGATCTTCCATTAATTTATCATCCATATTTTCTATTATTTGATCCTTCAAACCATCCAACTTAGCCTCCATTTCTGCTTTTAAACCATCTATTTCATCTTCAATTGCTCTTCGTAAGATTGAAACTTGTTGCACTTGGTACCATAATTTTGATATCTCATAATGCAACTCTTCCTCTTCATGTGTCATAGTATAGCTTTTTGAGGGATTAATGGGTATGGAAATATTTTTTGGAGGCATTATAGAACCCAATACTGATAAAAATTCTAAAATATTCCATTGGAATCAATTCAAATTGATTCTTCGAACAAGACTTATGCAATTCGGAAAATTACACACCCTTTTCTTGCTTTTGAGGAGCTCGATATTGAAATTGGATTATCTTTGTGATTGAAAATCTTCGATATCTAAAATTAAGCCCTGTAGTAGCCCTCTGAAGCTTCTTTCAAATGCCACAGGTCTGACCTGATTTGGATTCTCCAAGACAAATTTGTGTCCAATCTCCCACAATGACCTAATTTTGGACTGGTTCAGTAGAGCGAACTTGTACGACTTGCCACGTGTCACTGTTTTGTTCTTTGTCTCTGAAATTGATAGCCAAGAAACGACAGGCCGTGTACTTGCAACAAATTTTGACAGAACTCTAATCCAATCTCCAGAGAGATAGTTATTGAACTTTTCCCACGATCACCTCTTTGAGATGCAATTCTGGAGCCTGAAAAAGCACTACCTTCCACAGATCATATCTCCGAAAATATTGCGAACCAAGCTCTGAAATTTTTTTACGAATTTCCTCAGGATTTCAGCTTCGCACCATACAAATTTTAGATTTTTAACCTTCGTAGAAAATTTTTTATAGCGAAAATTCCACGATGACCTGTTTAGGAGCTTGAAAAAAGACCTAACTTCCACAGATGATATCTCCGCAAATATTGCGAACCAAGATCTGAAATTTTTAGAAAATCTTCCTCAGGATTTCAGCTTCGCACCCTAAAAATTTCAGCTTCTGAAACTTCGTAGAAAAAAAGTTATAGCGAAAATGCCACGATGACCTGTTTGGAGCAGCGAAACCCTAGAATCCCAAGCTCTGATACCAAATGTTGTGTACCCAACTCCAAAAATAGAAGAAAAGAGATATGAACGTCTTAGAAATAGGCCACTTCGAGGGGGCAACCTCCAATACATTACATAAATGAACAATTCTTGGATGATACAATTTACAAAACCTCCTTTCTATATATAGGAGTCCATGGGGCCATAATGTAATCCTAGTGGGCCACAATGTAATCCTAGCCGACCTAACAATAATAATTTAAGGGCACAATAATAAAAAAATGGGGGTTACAAGGGTACAATAATAACAATAAGGGGGGCTACACTAACATAATAAGGGGCTATACTATTAATATAGGGACTTAACAGTGGGAGTCACGACCCATTAGAATATTAAACTGCATCAGGATGGAAACTCGGGTCGCCGCAAGAGTAGGTCCGAAGGTTATAATATTGCGGGAAAGGGGCATAATAAAAACCAATACCATATGCACAATGAGATTCCATGCTCGTGGCCCTCCACCCGCGACCTCCATGCCATTCAGCGTCAGTGAACACTGTTAATCTCCATATCACTGCCTTAAATATTCATTTGATACATTATTTGGAGGTATTGGAGGGTTATATTGAGTAGTTTATGTAGTTTCCATATATGGAGGTATTTATTTTGACAAAGTAATTTTTTGACCTTGGAAGCACATTTAACCACTTTGGAGGTATCTTGGGAGGATCGGTTTGAAACTTGGAGATAGTCATGGAGCATATACAAATGTTGGAGAGCCTTTGGAGCCTATATGGGCATAATTCACCCTTATTTGTAGGAGAGGAAATCTCATTTACTTCATCCTATTTATTGTACATGTGGCTTGAACACTTTCGTTTTTAATGTTTTTTAACAATTATTTAGTTACTTTTCCTAGGCTAGATCTAACGAATCACATGAAAAAATGAGTTTTATTGTGAAAGGAAGAGATGCATCATCTATATGATTAGATGGACCTTTTCCTTTGAACTTATGGTTAGGTAATTCATAGCTCTCTCTTTTTTGATCCCAATAAATATATATATATTTCTTGGAGCATATATGGTGTTAAGGGTTCTTTCTTTGTGGTGAATGTCTCAATTTTTGAAGCTTGTCTTGGTTTTATTTTGGTGCATAAATATTAATGGTGGAGTAATCAAGTTATTTACAAGCCTTTCAAATTGATCCATCGCGGAATAAAAAATATCACATGGAAGGGAGTAGCTTAGGGTTTCTCCTCATTCTTCCTTTGTTGATTTGGTGTGTATTTGATACCATGCTTTGATTTTCCTTATGACTCCTTGGATGAAGTATTAAGTGATTTTATCAAGTCATAGTTGGCTTTAGAGGATGAAGGATTGTCTTCCATTGAAGCCAATTATTGTACACCTTGAATTTATTATTGATCCCTATTAGGTAATGATTGATGATTCATTATTTTCTTCCACAATGGCATTGTGTAAGGCATATCACTCTTATTTGATAATTTTTAATTTCAGACTTATATTGAAGGTTTACATGTAAAGAAAATATGTAATTCCCCCCATGGATATGAGAATGGTATGCTCACATTGATTTCTCAAATACCCAAGGATTTCCTTATGAATATCCCATGATATATGTAGAGGAAATTACAATAGTCCATGGGTAAATTGATTCAGTCATATAACATGTCTTTACATTTATGGAATTTAACAACAATGAAAAACTCTTTGATGAAGATATTTTAATGATTTTTTTGCAATAAGCCTAAAGGTAAATGCAAGGAATTGGTCTAGTAGCCTTGGAAAGGAAATTTTTTCATCTTTTGCAAATTTTATTCAAGAATTATGCATAGTTGGGACTGTGTTCCTAAAAAATGCCTTCCCATTATTCAAGAGATCGAGAAATTTTTGGATGAAAAAAGGATAATTGAAAAGGGTCTAGGACCAACTCTTAAAGATGAAGAAACCAATATTGAAGTAGTTTCCAACATATATTTCAAGGGATAAGCTCCTAGATTCAATTTTGAATCATATTATGCTACTGCTACTATTTCCAACTCTTTGTTTTAAGATGACAAAGAAATGATAAATAAGCAACTGTAGAATTAAAAAAGAACCACGAATTGATCATTTCCCGCATAGGAAATCAACATGAAAATTTATGGACAACCATGAATTGTAGTGTGAAAGAAAGGAAGATGCCTTGATGATTACTTTAGAATACCATGAAAGGGAAAGGTCTAATTATACATAGGGAAGTTTATTTGATGGCAAAGTAGAATAGAGTGACATGGTTAAATTTTGAGGGTTTTCCTGGAATGGACAACTCTTCCTTCAGTTTTATCTACCACCATGTTAGATTCAAGGAAATCAATATTGTTTTATTTTAAAAACAAGTTCCTCACCTTCAATTCCAAATTATATTAAGATAGTGGTTTATATTTTAAACTATTTGACAAGGAATAGGAATTTTCATGTACAGAGAAATCAAGTTAACAAATAACCTAACGTTTTTGTAAGGATTTCTTAAAATGGTATTAGAGGTAAGTTCAGTGGAATACAAAACGAATGGATCACTATTGTTTAGAAAACTAAGGGTTTCAAGCCTATATAATAGGAAATATATATACATCAGGATTGAGATTTTTTTATTGAAGAATATTTCTAGGCCACTTTACCTCTGAAATTAGGTGTCAGACCTAGGCTAGAAGGCTGAGAAGTTTGAAGGAGTATTCATGTCACGTTTTCAAGGGTCCAAGAAACTAAGTGACAAGCCCAATCAAGACCGAGTATCTTGAAAAAGAGACCAAAGGTATTTATTGTCTAAGTGTGTTGAAATCATCTAAAAAATAGTAATTTTTTGTGCAATCTTATAAGGGTAACCATATTAAAATTTTAAGATATATTTTTTGGAAGAGAAATAATCTCAAACAATCAGAAAGAAATTCAATTGAAAAGGAAACAAGACTGAACTATATAGAGACATTCTAAGCCTACTTGGAAGGTTTTACCCAAATCTACAATAACCCTAAGAGGGTCGTAGGCATTTTTAGAAAATTCTGAGATATATATATCAATCATCACCAAGTATTTTAGCAACCCCTCTCTCCTACAAATTGTGGTGCATTAAAGAAGAATCAAATCTACAGTATTTGGGAAATTATTAAAGCTACTTTTATGATTACTGAAAACCCTATCTTGAGGATCAAATTTACAATGTAAGTTTACATGTATATCAAATCTCTAGTGTCCAAAGGTACCAGATCTATTACTAAAATAATATTTTTATTCAACATTGAGCAAACCCTAAACTCATTAAGTTAGGAAGAATTATAAGATTTGTTGTTTCTCGCAATCAAGTAACTATTCATATTAAAGAAGAGCATCTTGAGTTGACACTACCATTGGAAGAATCATGACATTAGTGGAAGTTGTAGGACCTTTGAAGGAAAACTTTGGCTTTGGCATAGCTGGATGTTTTCTCTCTCTTAAGGATAGCAAGAAGATCATGGCATCTTGAAGAAACATTTTCAGCGACCATCTTTTAATGTTGGATAAATGAGGTATATAGTTCTTTAGGCACACATAGTTTATTTATTCATGTAAGGTATAATTTGGATTAGGTTTTTTAGGTTTGTAATCTTCATATTTTTGGATATTTTTATCATCTAAGTTTTTGTGTAAGTCATAGTTGGTATTTGGAAAACCTAAAGATAAACCATAGACCTATTATATTTTGTCTCCTCATAAAAACCTTATATTTTGGTCTGTAGGGTTTGTAGGTAATTTAGGGAGAAATGACTACCCCTAGTAAAAGGTAGAATTGGAATTGAAATTCAAACTGTAGGGCTGATGTTTAAAAAGGGAACTTAGGGTTTGAGATGGAAATCCTAAAGTTTCCATGGAATCCATAATCATGATTATTCTCATGTATTGTATATTTTTCTTGGTGGTACTTTTCAGTAAATGTTGCAGTTACTTAATAAGTAAGATACACAGATCTTATGAAAATTATGATGAATAAAGACTTGGTAATCAATTTGGATCCTTGGGAACTCTAATAAAAGTAGACTCATATGGAGATGGACCATGAAGATGATGTCATGATAAGAGGTATCCCTTCAAGAGGGATCCCTTTCAAAGCTTGTAGAAGAAGCAACTCAAGATATGTTTAAAATTCTAATATTTATTGCAGGTCCCCATTATATGAGTAGGTACAATCATTTTGTCTTTAAAATCTATTTATGGTAATGAATCTCTCATCTCTAAGGTTTTTCCATAGAATCATAAATATGATTATATTGATAAGGTGTTTGATCTTTAGATTAAATAAACCCTTGTAATAACTATCTTTTGCTATTTATTCACTTTGGTGAAGCCCTAATTTTTAGGGTTGTTCCCGGGCATACGATAAAACCCTAACTTGTTAGGACTTGATGATATTATCTAGGTTTATCATAAAAACCCTAGTAAAAGTTGGAATAAGATTCTATGAATTGAGAAAGAAACCCTAGACGCTTCCATTATGGTTGAAACCCTAACATGGATTAGTTGTAAGTGTCTAGGGCATGAAACTGTAACACAACTCTATTGCTTACGTTACGATTATGACATATGTAGTCATCATCTAAATCTCTATATTGCTTTACATATTTACAAGATTTTGTTTCATCTTTAAGTTCATTCTAATTTTTTTCTATAGTATTGATTACAAGCTAAATGAAGAAATATTTTGGAACCCCTCCATAAGTAAGCAATGCGATCAAACAACTTAAAAGGGATGATGTGCTTGAATTATAATTGGTTCCACAAATTTCCAAGGAGTTGATACTTGGGTAACAAAAATAATTTTCATCTCTTTCAACTTTGATCATTGACCCTTGAAAATGGATCATTTTAAATGAAAATATATTGTTAAATGTTCCTTTGATTGCATAGCCATTATAGAAAATACGACATTTAATGAGCATTCAGAATGACTATAAAATCTGAACGCTTAAATGTTTGCCTTCAAATACATTTTTTTCACATTATGAAGACAAATCTTCAGATATAAATCCAATGCCATCAGTATGTGTTAGAATCCCTCCATTCAAGTCATAAACCTCCTTTTTCTTCTCATCCAAACATGGTATATTCTCCACAAGGATAAAACTTTACATATGAGATATCACCTCCAAAGGGAATGGTTTTTGAAAGAATCAATGTAAACCAAGCTATGTACTATAAACATGCATCATGCCTCATGGATATATTTGTTAAAAAAAGTGTATGTACTTTTTTCATCTACTTTTGGAAATGATTTAGTGCAAAAAAAGTAACATTTGACTGATGATGACATGGGATTTTCCCTTTTTTTTGTAGGTTTTAATCCTGTATAGAAATTACCTGCAAATGAATTCTTAAAAATAGAAAATATACAATGGAAAGAACATAAAACAAATATACACAAATATTTTTCCCTGGATCCCAAAACCTGGACTACCAGATTTATTTTTCAGTATGTTCCTTTCAATGTTACAATACATATATATACATGCAAAATAATTCATAAACCCCAATCCATTAACCCTGGACTAGAACATAACCGTAGTTCCTTTGACCGGATCTTCAAAATACCATGGGAAGAAAAACATCATGCCAAAAACCATGTGCAAAACTCATGAAAAAAACCATGGGTAGGTCCACCCACCATCTTTGGGTCTGCCTCCCATCCTTGGGACTATCCCCCATCCTTGGGTCTGCCCAACTATTATTGCGTCTGCATAAAACGTAGAACAGCTAATTCTACTCGTGGAAAGAATATAACACATACCCAACATTTTCCTTGCCACCATCGTTGATTAAGATCTAAAGAGAGAAGGCAGGTCTGGGTCTTAATGCATGTATGATAGGTGGTGTATTTGGGTTTGCATGATAAGCCACAAGGGAATTTCTAAGCTAAGGGAAATTAGGAAAATGATGTTAGTAATGGAGATAGGCCCACCAAGATAACTCACATATTATTTCTTTCCCATTTAGAGAGATCTTAATTATGATAGATAATAATAATTTTGTCTATGTTTTGTCTAAAGCAACCTTATTGCCTTTATTTCTTCAAGTGAAGGTACTTACAGTTGTCCAAAGGTGAGATCTAGTGATGTGCACCATAATTAGGTACATTCTAAGGAGTTAATTGTCACCTTTTTAGCTTAATTACTCTCTCTCTCTCTCTCTCTCTCTCTCTCTCTCTCATTTAATTGAATTTTGTCATATTTTTCGTAGTGAGAATGGTGTATTAAGGGTTTTCATGCTTCGAGGCCTAATACAGTTTAAATGTAGGAAAATTAGGGGGATAATGCCATTTTTGAGGAATATTGCATAATCAACGCTCAAAGTAGACATCAAGGAGTGATTGTAGCAGGGTTGACCACCTTATTAACTCCTAAAGGCATCCAATTTCTCAAGATTATCCTCCAATAACTCGAAATAAGAGGCAACCAAGAAAGTGCATCATCAAAGGGAGCGAAGCTCCACTTCTCTCGAGTTCCAAGGGCATAAAGACCTATTTTTTAGGGAGATGCTTGTAGCTACCCTCTAGCATAGATAGACCATAGCAAGAGCTCACTAAGATTCAATTTTTGAATGTAGCTAGAGCACCCTTGGCTTGTGTACTAGACATTTACGACTTTCATATGTTATGTACAAGATTGGTTATGAAATAAAATGAGAATTTGGCTTCTTCTCCACTGAGTTAGTTTCAGGGAACTGAGCTTGTGGGTTAGGGCCAAATCCATGGGCCTCAGTCTCTCTTATGTACTTGTGTTTTCTTTTATGTTGTAGTAGTTAATTTATTTAATTTTTGGTAGCATATAAAACATTAAAACTGTGTGCTAAGCCTCCCTCTCTCACCTCTTCTATTGGAGCTTGAGGAGGAAGGTCTTCTACCATAGACTAAATATCCTTTTAGTCTATGATTTCTTGGAAATGTTAGATAGTTTTAATTTTCTTATCATGAACATGTTGTAGGTGTAGAGATAGATTTATGTTTCAATTGCATAGGTAGGTTTATTTAAATTCAACTAATATTTTCCACCATTTTTAGGACAATTTTATCAATGATGAATGCATGAACAAGTATCTTGATTGCAGGTTTGAAGTTTCTCTTGTAGCAACTTCTTGTATCAGTGCCAAACACTCTCTCCTTCAGCCCAAAAACATCCTTCGACGTCATATAAGCCTATCCAAGCCACCAATATACCTTCAAATTTGAATCTTTGGTCCATGGATTGGTCCAGGGACCATCTTAGACCACCTAGGCACCTCCTTCTTTTGCTGCAAAACAAAGTCATTTTGAAGTGTGATTAGTTCATTACTAGATGCATCATTAAACATAGTAGTTAAGCATAATTTATATAGGACTTAGTTAGTCATTTTATTCAGTATGTGCACTCTAGATTAGTTTCCTTTTTTGCAATTCAATTCAACAATCTAGATTATGAATGCCACTTAATGTAATTTCCTTTATTTCTTTAACAAAAATGTGAAATTATATTTCTTAAAAATAGCTAGATGAATCAGTGTGATCTAGATTATTTTCTTTCCTTGTTTATAGAGTAATGGTTGCAATTTATTTCCAGTCTTAGATTACATCTAGAAGTGTGACAGACTTCCTTTCCTAGAAGTAACCCTAGTAGTAACACCTCATTGTATAACTTATATGAGGATGGCATGCGTAGAACTCATCTGCTATGCATATAACACTTTCACCTCCAAGTTTATATGAAGCCTTGGTTTATAAAGTAAATTTGAGTAGCCACTTGGAGTTGCAACACTCTTGGTGAAATACTGAGGTTGTTGGGGAGGTGTCTAAGTATATTTTTGTTTATGCTTTAGCATAGTTTTCTAATTTTTATTTTACATTCAGTTTCAAATTATTGAAAAAAATATAAAACATTTTTAATTTCATGCCTCGTAGGAGTAGGGATAACCAAGGAAAGTTCTTACCAAAAATCCCAACATCCCCACATAGTCACCCTTCACTCTTCTTGAGTGACTGTGAGGTAGAACACCATTAAAGGTGAACCACTTGAAAACATTGAAGAAGCTATTGGAGAAGAAGAGGAAATTGCTTCACATGAGGAACCCGCTTCACCAAGTCAAGCCAGGGCTGAGATTAGAGCCCAAGGAGTCTTTCTCATTAGAGAAACTGATGGAAAAAAATAATGAAGAATATTAATCTTTCAACCTTCCACATTTCCATGGCCTTACCTCTGAGGATCCCGACACCTTTATGTTCAAGTTCACTATTGTCTGTAGGAATTTTGACTATGCCTCAGATGAACAAAAGCTAAAATTTCCCCCATCCACCCTCAAGGATGCAACCTTGCGTTGGTTTATGGGTTTTCCTTGGAACAATATCACTACCTGGGCACAGTTGCAAGAGTCCTTCAACAAAAAATATAGAGAATATTGCAGGTCCAAAGAGACCAAAGAGGAGATATTTAGGATGACTGTGGGACCTGATGAATCCCTGGAGGATTATGAAGAAAGATTCCAACTGGACTATAAAAGAGCCAACTCCACCCTTGATCCTCGATCACTCAAATTGGTACTTCTATGAGGGATTAGGGAAGAGGTGATAGAGACACTTAATATGTTTTCTAGAGGATATATCTACCAGCTTATTTATGAGGAAATTAAAAATGTCTTTAGAAAACACTCTAGAGCAGCTATGAAGAAAGGTATAGCTAGCCAAATCATGACCGACACCCCTTCCTCTTCCACCTCCATCAAGAATGAGATTGGAAATATGTTGGAGGACTTCAAAAGTGAGATTTTGTACACCTTTTCTTTGAAAATGGACACAATGCAAATACAGAGGAAGAAGAGAGGGCATTAGCTATATTTTTCCATAGATGTACTTGAAAACACCCTCAAAATGAATGTCCCCTAAATGTCATAGAGGTTTTCCTAGTCTGTGAAGAGAGTCATGCCACATATAAGTGTCCCTATTTACCTTTTCTTAAAGCTATATATCAATGCGGGGAAGGAAGACCAGAGAATTTTTTTTCATAAATTAGAGGATGCCTCAAGGGCCTCGGTCATATCAACAGGGCATGCAAGGTGCACCTTAATCCTACTACCATGCAAACCGAAATTCACCTATGCAATCTTGGTATACATTCACTCCTCCATCATGGCATACATCTCCTACTTGGCCTTATACCCCTCCATATCACCCTTAGCCTATAAACCAACCTTTGCAGCAGTATGTTCCTCAACCACCTCAGTGGAGCAACCCATCACAAGGGTGGAGGCCCCATCACAACCAACCACTTGCTTTACTACCTCCACCCCAACCTCAACCTCAGCTCACTCATTCTGATCCACCTAAATTGCCTCAGATGCCTGCCCAACCCAATCTGAACCGGAACAAAAAAAAGGTACAACAGGTTTAGAGTGAGGAAACATCCTATCCAACTTATGATGTGGAGATACATGAAATTAACCTCAGGTATGGAAAATTACTCCCAGACAATCATCCTCCATCTCCACCTACAGAGGATGAGGAGGAAAAGGAAGAGAGCAACCCTCAGACTAATCAACCTCCTTTTCTTGAGTGCCTGATCCACCCTAATCAGCACACCCCAGAAGATATTGAAATCTTGGGAAAACTAAAAAACATGTGTGTAAAAATACCCCTTCTCCAGGCCATTAAGGATGTCCCTATTTATAATAGGCTCATATTCTTTAAAAAACATGGGAGAAAGATGAAATACACCCCCACCATCAAGATTGTGGGAAAAATGTCCGACTTAATGTTGGGAAGGGTGATCTTCCCGAAGTACCTGACCTGGAAGTCCAGTAGTAGATGTACACATCGATGGTGTCATAGTCCCCTACACTTTGATTGATCTCGGGGATGCCATCAATGTGATGACCATGGAAACTATGATTAAAATCAACCTCCAAGGAGCCTTGAGAAAGAACACCACTGTTCTTCAAATTTTAGGCAAATCCACAGTAGCTCCAGAAGGAATTGTTGAGGAAGTTATGGTCTCGATTGACTCCTGGGAGTACCCCACAGATTTCCTGGTTCTCCAGACAAAAAATAAGTTTCATGGATATCCTCTCATTTTGGGAAGACCTTGGTTGGCCATTTCCGATGCTTATATCAGTTTTAGGACCGGAAACATGAATATAAAAAATTAGCCCTTGTCCAAACGGCTGGTATTATATCCTCCTTCCTAGCATTCCATTGACAGTGACCTACCCTTGTGGTTAGAGGATGAAGAAGAAGAAGATGAAGTGTACAATACCACAACTTACCCCATTTGTACCATAGATATTGTTCTTATAGTGGGGAAACCTGATGAGGATGATCTCATTGACCACATCATTCAAAGCCAACCCCCCACTGCCATTCCACTCGATGACCTAGTGAGAGAATCTGAAATCCACCCTTGGATTGAGCTACACTCAATTGACTCAACCTCTGAAGCCATCAAGGCTATGGAATTTGTCCCATCTAAATCCCTGAATATTAACTCATCCCTCTCAACCAAAGAAGAAGATAATTCATTCTTGCTCCCGAAGGAATGATCAGAGGCTTAGTATTTAGCTCAAAAATTAAATTTCTTAGAAATGCTCCAAACATGAACGAACAGATAGATCTCGTCACCAGGATTCCAAAGAAACTCATTTCAACAAAATCCGTGTTCGTATGAGTAAGTTATGGTCTGATGTTCCTTTTCTCAAACAGGTAAAAAATGTGCAGAATAGTGACAGACTGATGACTGGGAAGTCCAATCAGCACCTCAAAAATATTCAGGGAATATTCTCCAGATTTCAGCCAGTGACACTGTGACAAGTGTCACAGTCATATTCGCCAATGTTTCTTGGGAAATTGAAAATTTTCCTCATAACCCTAAGGTTGCAATTTTTCTATATGGTGGATTGTTATTTTTATGGTGAAATTTTGGGCCAATGGAGAAGGGCCATGTGGCGCAACTGGAGGCTGCCACGTGCCCTCCCCCATGGCAAGGTTGGATGGAATATTTATTTTAAGCAAGGTCGAAACCAAAGGTCGGGTGAGCAACATATATCATTATATACCAAGTCCGAATCAAAGGTTATTGGGAGCACATATATTATAACCAAAGTTTATAACCCAAAGTCCATATCTAACGTCTATTGCCATGTCGTGTTCAACAAAAAAGTTATGACAGAGGGGCAGAAGTCGGGTTCGACCCCATGGCCTTCCCTAGACTAACGCCAGCACCAACCGTTGCACCATCACCATGATCCTTGATAACCATAGGATCCCACGTTTATTTAAATTTACATTGCGCCAAAGTTGGGGTTTCGGAGCATGCCAAGCACTATTTTCGGCGGAGATTTAAAAAAGTTTAAAAACTGTGTTTATTACCACTAATCCGTGGTTAAGCCACATTAATCTGTAGTGTTAGCGCTAAACATGCCATTAACTCCACCTAAGTAAACTTATCTCCAATTAAGTGTGGGTTTATCTTAGCAGAGCTGCCAAATGTGGCGGAAGCTCCACTTTTAGTGGATTTAACTAGCGAACTTCCAGTTTTAGGTTAGAAATACTAGGAAAAATTGGTTTTGCCATAAATGAGGCAAATTTCGACTAGTTTTTGCTTAGGAAGAGTCATTCTTGGTAGATTTTGATGTTTTGGAGCCATTGGAGCAGGTTCCATAGGCATCAGGAGATTGTAAACAACATTTTTTCACAATTGAAGCTAATACAAAGGCCCATGCCATGGAAGCTGGACCAAGGAGATGTAGCCCAGGAGGGGTGAAATCCTTCATCAAAACCATGTGAATTTGAATCAGTTGTCTGTGTTTGCTGTGTTTTATATGCTACTATTCAAAATTTCGTTTCCATGCTTTTATATTCATGAAATACACTTAATCTCATCAAGTTTATTGAATTTTCAATCATAAGCACATGTATAAATCCTTGTATAAGAAGCAAACCAAAGCACTTTCATGTTAAATCTGAAACTAATATTAGCACAACATTAAATAACTATAAATTTTAGACCAAGTTGGTATCAAAGCACAAGGTTGCTAAAGTTTATTTTCTTGCTTTGATTTAGATTGTGTAAGAAGGGTTTTAATAATTGCAATTTTGTGATGCTTACAAGGTTGAAGTTATAGAGAGGAAAAGGGAAGATATTGGTTGTTTGTCTTGAGATTAGGACACGAATAAATATAGCTTAGAAAGGATCATCTTCATCCAAATTTCCACTCAAAGCTTCACTTTAAGCAACCTCAAGTTCTATCTCCAGCAGTTGAGATTGAAGAGGTACAAATTGCACAAGAAGCTGAGGTGATTGAAGAGGTACACGCATCATGAGTTGAGATTGAATAATTAGCCATTATGTCAGGTGTTGGATAGACTCATGGACATTAAGAATAAGAATATGTCAAGATAGACTTTAAGAACATTCAAAGAATGGTTAAAATCATGTTTGATGCATTCACTACAAAAATAGCAAGAGAAGGTTCTAAGCCTCCACATGGAGAAGGATCTTCAGATGGTAAAAAGGATGAGAGAAGAGTTCAAAATGAAGTGGAGGAAAGCCACCTCCATATCCACCATCCTCAGCCTCATCATCTTCATCAACATCTTCGTCTTCCACTTCCACCACAAAAACCACCCGCACTCATTCAAAAATCCCAAAAGGAAAAACTCCATTACTCAAGTTGGACATCAAGTTTGAAATTCCCATGTACAATGGTGAGGTAAATGTAGAGAAGTTAGACAATTGGATCTGTCAATTGGAATTATATTGCAGAGTTCATAATCTACAAGAGGACGACATAAAGACCCTGTTGGCTTCATTAAGGCTAGAAGGAGCAACACTAGTTTGGTGGGAGGCAAAGAATCAAGAGGAAATGCAAATTCATGGTAAGAAATTCATTTCTTGGGTTGAATTCATTTATTACATTAAAAGAAAATTTTATCCATTAGCCTATATGAAAAAAGAAATTATGAGTTGGAAAAAATTTAGGCAACTCAAAGGCCAAACTGTTCAAGATTACAGCCAGGATTTTAGGAAGAGGGATTTTTTGTTAGGAGTAAAATTGAATTCAGAAGACACACTCTTGAAATACATTGGGAGTTTAAATTCCTACTTGAAACATACTATCCTTATGTTTAACCCAAACAACTTATATGAAGTATGTGTGCAAGCCACACATCTTCAATTAAGGGGAAAGAACATTCAGGAAGAGGGTATTAAGAAGAAGCCATTCAAGGGTAAGTGAAAAGAGAAGGGAAAGAAGAATGCAAGCATCAAGAAATAAGGGGAGAAAACTACATGCAAACATTGTTCTAAAGAGGGCATGATGAATCCACTGTTGGAAACTACATCCCGAACTAAGGCTTAAGAAACCAAATAACAAGGGGAAATAAAAAATGACTGTCACCACACAAAAAGATCTTGGATTCGATTCAGGAGATGAGATCAAGATCGTAGCCATGGTTAATAAAGGAAAGGAAGCCATAGGAAGTACTAGTTCCTCAAATAGTCACAACAACACTCCAAATGAAGATACACGGATAGAATTTTTCCATGTTAGAGTGATTTCAAATCATACAAAGATATATGCATTGTTTGATAGTGGGTCACAAGAAAACTTGATTTCAAAAGACTTGGTAAAAAAGATTAACCTTGAAACCAGAACACATCATAAGCCATACCCTTTGGGTTGGATAGTAAGAGTGCCAATTTACAGGTTAAAAGGAAATTCATATTTCAATTTTCTATTACTGCAAACTTTTTTGATGAAGTCGAGTTAGATGTGGTTCCACTTGACATTTCCGGGATTACCTTGGGAAGTTCATATTTGTATGATAGGAAAGTAGTGTTTTATCAACATGAGAAAAAATATCATTTGATTGAGGATGGGGTGGAGTATATTGTGAGAGCTCATCACAAAAAGTTGAATATTTCCTTAGTTAATGCAGGGTAAATGAAGAGGCTAGTTAATGCAAGTAAAAATTTTGTGCTTCTCATGATCAAGAAAAAGGATGATGTTGACTATGAATATTTTGAAGGATGTGATGACAAATTAAAATCTGATTTGTTTGATGTGGTGAGTCAGCATGGAGAGATGTTTTAAGAACCAAATGGGTTACCTCCCAGTAGGGGAATTCAACATGAGATTCAACAGCAGCAGGATGTTCCACTTCCAAACATTGGTATGTATCGCATGTCAATTATGGAGAGTTTGGAAATCAAGGAGAAAATCCAAGAATATTTGAACAAAGGTATCATATGCCCATCTAATTTTCCATGTGGTTCACCAATTGTTTTGGTACCAAAGAAGGATGGGACTTGGTGCATGTGCATAGATTTCCGTGTACTGAATAAAATCACGGTAAATAATCGCTATCCACTCCCACGCATTGATGATTTGCTAGATCAGTTAAAGTATGATTGATATTTCACTAAGTTAGAATTAAGAAGTGGTTATCAACAAGTTAGAATAGCTGAGGAGGACATTTGGGAAACTACATTTAAAACTAGACAAGGATTGTTTGAGTGGCTAGTTATGCCATTTGATCTAACAAATGCTCCAACTACTTTCATGAGAGTCATGAATGATGTACTAAGACCATTTCTAGATGATTTTTTCATTGTTTACTTAGATTACATACTTATATTCAATAGATAAAGAGATCAACATGTCATGCATGTGAAGAAGGTACTTGATGTCTTGAAAAAAGAGCAAATATTTTTATAGATGTCAAAGTATGAGTTTGGTAAGAATTATTTACTGTATTTGGGACACATTGTTGGAGGAGGTGAGTTGAATAGAGAACCTTCCAAAGTAGAGGTCATTCTGAATTGGCCTAAGCCAAATACAGTTACAGAGGTAAGAAGCTTTCTTGGGTTAACACAGTATTGGAGGAAATTCATTGCTAATTTTCTTCCATTGCATCTCCGTTACATCCATTGAAAAATGTCAAGAAATTATTCCATTGGGGAGATATGCAGAAAACATTATTTGATGCTTTAAAGCAAAATATAAGTTTAGCATTGGTATTGGCTCTTCCATATCTTAGACAACCATTTGAGATCCAAACAGATGCAAGTGATTACGCCATGGGAGTAGTTCTCATGCAGCATGGTAAGCCTATTTCTTTTCATTCTAAATTTTTTAATGGAGCTGTGACTAATTATCCCACCTATTACAAAGAGTTATATGCACTGGTACAAAGTGTAAAGAAATGGAAGCACTATTTGATGGGGGAAATATACCATTGTCCATACCGACAATCGGCCATTGCAGTACTTACAATCGCAGTCAAAGTTGCAGCAATCAAGACATTTCAAATGGATGGGATTTATACAAAAATTTCATTTGGTTATGAGGTATAAAAAGGGAATCTACAATAAGGTAGCTGATATGCTCTCTAGGGATATTGTAAATTCATCCATTATACTTAAGCACAATTAAGTTATGCATGAAATTTACATTGAACAATATGCATATGATAGTGATTTTCAAGATGTGTATGAAAGATTGAGTCAAGGAAACCAAAATGAAGAGTTAGATTATCATGTGTATAAAAGTTTGTTGTATCACTTGGGCAAGTTATGTATACCATAGGGAGAAATAAACAATATCATAAGGGAGGCACACACTTCATTGATTGCTGTACATTTCGGTGTGGACAAGATAGTAGCGAATCTCCAAAGGTATTGTTATTGGCCACACATGATTGATAGTGTACGTAGTTTTATTAGAGGATGTTATTTTTGTGCAATAAGTAAGCCTAGTAATAGGAAATTTGGATTGTACACTCCACTTTCGGTTCCTTCACATCCTTGGGAGAGTATCTCAATGGATTTTGTAGGTGGTCTTCCAATGTCAAGGAAAGGTCATGATTACTTATATGTTGTGGTAGATAGGTTAAGAAAAATGTGTCTTTTGATGCCGTGTAAGAAAAAAATTACAGTTGAACAAACCACTCATATTTTCTTTCAAAATGTATGGGTTGATTTTGGTCTTCCTACTTCTATTATAAATGATCAAGATTCCCAGTTTTTTGGAATTTTTGGTCAAAATTATGGGACATGATGGACACAAAGTTGAAGAAGAGTACAAAATTTCATCCACAAATAGATGGTTAGACCGAGGTGGTAAACAGGAAAATCATTCATCTTCTTAGAGGCTATTGCAACAAACATCCCAAGTTGTGGGATGAACAATTGCATTACATTCATCATGCATACAACAGGGCAAAGCATTCTTCTACAAACACATCGCCATTTGAGGCATGTATTGGGTACTTTCCAAGATCGCCTTTGGACTTCATCTTTGAGAAATATGTCACTATATATGGTCATAGTGACATAGATAAGGCAAGGAAGTTCAACTAGCAAATTCAGTTGGTACATCACACAATGCAAGAACAACTTGGAAAGAGTCAAAGAAGCTATAAGGCAAGGCATGATAAAAACCGTGTTGATCACAAATTCCAGGTTGGATATTAATTTTGGTTCTATATCATCAAAGAAATATTGCAAGGGTAAGGTAAAAAGCTCAAGACAATCAGTTATGGTCCATTTAAAATTCTGGAAAAGATTGGTACTAATGCATTTAAGTTAGATTTTCCTCCTTATATGAAAATATATTATGTCGTTAATATTGAAAATTTGAGATTGTTTGAGCCTCCTTTGAAAAATGTGTAGAACAGTGACAGACTGATGACTGGGCAGTCCAGTCAGCACCTCAGGAATCTTCAGGGAATATTCTCCAGATTTGATCCAGTGACACTGTGACAAGTGTCACAGTCAGATTCACTAATGTTGCTTGGGAAATTGAAAATTTTCCTCCTAATCCTAAGGTTGCAATTTTTCTGTATGGTGGATTATTATTTTTATGGTGAGATTTTGGGCTAATAGAGAAGGGTCACGTGGCGCAGCCGAAGGCTTCCATGTGCCCTCCTCCATGGCAGGGTTGGATGGCATACTTATTTTAATTAAGGTCGAAAGGAAAGGTCGGATGAGCAACATATATCATTATATACCAAGTCCGAATCAAAGGGTATTGGGCACACATATATTATAACCAAAGTTCATAACCCAAAGTCAATATCCAAAGTCTATTGCCATGTTGTGTTCAACAAAAAAGTTATGATCAGAGGGGTGGAGGTCAGGGTTGACCCCATGACCTCCCCCGGACTAACGCCAACACCAACCATTGCACCATCACCATGATCCTTGATAACCATAGGACCCCACATTTATTTGAATTTACACTGCACCAGAGTTGGGGTTCCAGAGGGGGCCAGCCCCCTCCCACATGTCCAAGCCCCACGATTGCCGACCAAGCACTATTTCTGGTGGAGATTTAAATGAGTTTAAAAACTGTGTTTATTACCACTAATATGTGGTTAAGCTACGTTAATCCGTAGTGTTAGTGCTAAAAGCGGTTACAAATAAACATGCCATTAACTCTATCTAAACACACTTGTCTCAAATTATGTGCGGGTTTATCTTAGCGGAGAACTTGGTGGAGCTGCAAAATGCAGCGGAAGCTCCACTTTTAGTGGAGTTAACTAGCGGACTTCCAGTTTTAGTGGACAAATACTAGGCAAAAATTGTTTTTCCATAATTGAGGAAAATTTTGACCAATTTTGGCTTAGGAAGAGTCATTCTTGGTAGATTTTGATGTTTTGGAGCCATTGGAGCAGGTTGCAGAGGAAACAGGAGATTGTAAACAACAAGTTTTCACAATTTAAGCTAATATAAAGGCCCTTGCCATGAAAGTTGGACCAAGGAGATGTAGCCCAGGAGGGGTGAACTCCTTCATCAAAACCATGTATATTTGACTCAGTTGTATGTGTTTGCTGTGTTTTATATGCTACTATTCAAAATTTAGTTTCCATGATTTTGTGTTCATGAAATACACTTAAAATCATCAATTTTATTGAATTTTAAATCATAAGCACATGTATAAACCCTTGTATAAGAAGCAAACCAAAGAACTTTCATGTTAAATCTGAAACTAATATTAGCACAACATTAACTAATAATAAATTTTAGATCAAGGAAAACCTATATTATTTTGTTTGGGACTAGAAGGACATGAAAGGGGTGCATCCCTCAGTGTGCACACATCATATCTATATCATAAAGAGGGCTAAAAGCCTGTGCACCATCCCCAAAGGAGGATGAAACCAACCTTAAAAGAATAGTGAATGATGAACTGCAGAAGTTGTTGGATGCAAATTTTATCTACCCCATATCAGACAGCGAGTGGGTGTCTCCTCTTGTTCTAGTCCCAAAGAAAAATGGGAAGTCGGGAATATGCGTTGAATACCGAGACCTAAACAAAGCCACTAAAAATGACCATTTCCCTTTTCCCTTCATCGATCAAGTCCTGGATGGTCTTGCAGGAAAGAAGTTTTTCTCTTTCCCGGATGGATTCAGTGGGTATAAACAGATTCATATCATCCCTAAGGACAAGGACAATACCACTTTCACATGTTGCTGGGGCACGTTCGCTTATAGAGTCCTTCCCTTTGGCCTGTGTAATGCCCCTGCTACTTTCCAGAGAATATTCCTAAGCATTTTATCTGAAATAGTCCATGATTCTGTAGAGATCTACATGGAAAATTTTACACCTTATGGGTATGATTTCCAGGAGGCTCTCTCCAATCTAGGTATAGTGTTGAGGAAGTGAATTGAAATGCATCTCTCCCTGAGTTCGCAAAAGTGTGAATTTTTGAAAAGGGCAGGGATAGTCCTAGGCCACTCCATATGACAAGCAAGAATACATGTAGACCCAAAAAAAATCACCATCATAAAAGGGTGCCTATTCCTCAAAAGAAGAGAGATGTTAGAAGTTTCGTAGGTTTGGATGGCCACTATAGGAGGTTTATTAAGGACTTCAACAAAGTGGATTCACCATTATTTGGATTGTTAGCCAAAGATTTTGAGTTTTCTTGGTATATTCTTTGTTAGAAGGCTTTTGATCTCATCAAGGGAAAGCTAACCACTGCCCCTATTCTTCGAGGTCCCAATTTGGCTCTGCCCTTCCATATTCATACAGATGCATCAAATAAAGCTGTGGGGAAAGCTTGGGGAAATTGGAAGACAACTTACCCTATGCAATTTATTTAATTAGAAAGAATATATCCAAAGATGAACTTAACTATACTGTCATTGAAAAGGAGTTCTTAGCTATTATCCATTCCCTAAACCAATTTAGACACTATATTACTGGTTATCAAACCTTTGTACATACTGACCATGCAACAATCAAGTACTTGATGAATAAACCTGATGTAAAGGCTAGAATAATTAGACGGTTGTTGTTATTACAATAGTTTGATCTGAAAATTGTTGATAAAACAGGAAAGGAAAATTTTGTTGCAGACTTCTTATCTGGACTAAATTTCTCTGTAGACGAGGAAGGTGTTACACATCATTTTTTCACTATGACACTTTACAATCAAAATGGATCTATAACCATCCATACTCATAATCACTTGCAAGTAAAACAATTATATTCCTTGAACAAGTAATGAATTTTGGAAAAAATGAATTTTTAAACTCTTAAAGATGGCTTTTGCAGTTTTTACAGTAATTTCCTGCGCATGCGATGATACTACTAAGATTCCCTGCACAGTTTTGCGCTCTATTTTCCATTAAAAACTTCGCAACCGAATCAAATTAAAATATAAAATAAAAGCAAGACATAGAAGCATAGTTGGGCGCATGTATCCAAACTAGAAGCCTTTGAGTTATATCAGTTCAATCCAAACCCATCTAATCATGGAGCTAATTCCATTGGATCATGGAACCATAATCCCCTCATTTGTGGATCTCACCCATCTTTGGTGGATCTAAAACCTCCTCAGTTTATCCTATAAATTGAGTTGAGACTTTAGGGTTAGGAGAGCTCACATATAATAGTCTTATGTTGGTATTTTTATATTAGAGAGCTTGTTAACCAAGGAGGAATATTGGATGCATTCAGGAGGAACCTATACAACATCAAGGCTTGGTTGTAAGATTTATTTCTGCTCTCTAATAATACATTTGGATACTTTTTCTCACTGATTTGTTTTCTTAGAATTGTGAATGATTTATGTTCATATAATCATTAAAACAATTCCATTTCCTAATATCCTTGATCATTAGGTTAAGTTGGTTTTTATATTATTATTATTATGTTGTAGATGCCTTTGATCCTTTGCATGTTTGTGGTTGTAGGTTTCTTCTAATCATTGAGGAGCTTCATCGGAACAAAGTGCATGGTCTTCATAAGGAATTTCATTGAAAAGGTAAGAGAATCATCCTCTTCTCCTAGTTTTAGTAATATGAAAACTGTTAGCTTAGGGAAAGAGATATTCTCATGTTTGTTTGTTTCTATTTCTTCGTTAGGATTAAGGGAGATTGCACTTGTCTGCAAGAGGGATTTATCCGGGTAACAAATTGGCGACTCCACTGGGGAGTGTCTTCATTCTCTTATTTTTCTTTGGTTTAACTTTCCATTTTTAATGGTTTGACTGTCTTTGAATGTTGTGTAATTGATGACCTTTTAGATCCTCTGGGTTGGATTCCTTGTTTTTATTTTTTTCTAAAATTTCTCGCCCCTGCGCGGTTTTTTTTTAGTAATAGAGTGAATTTTTTCACAATTTGCATAGTAACACAGTGCACATGCGCACTAAATTACATTGGTTACCTGCGCACCCCCTAGAATTTTTTATAAAAATAGATTTCCTTCTTGTCAGAGTCTGATTTATAATTTCTAAGTGGTAATTTTTTCTTATGTCAACCTTCAGAACTTATTTGTGAGCTTTTTTTGATTTCCTTATTGTCATTTTTTGAGAATTCATCCCTTTACATTTTTCGGGTTGGGTTTTCCTTGGTTGGTTTAATTACTTCGTTGGGAAAGATAGATAACCTCTCTAGATTTATGGTTTTCTGTCTTTTTCTTCTAGATATACCAAGTGTTTTGTTACTCTTGTTCATTTGAGTGATTTGTTTTTCTCATTTTATGAAAGAAGGCTTTTACATTAGTGACGTAGGGGTTGTCTAAAAAAAGTAGTGTTTGTGAAAATACTTCTGCTTGCTAAGTGAAAAATTGATTTCTTTTTTCTTTTAGTTTGAAGTAATCATAAAGATACACTTGTTAGTATCATTAATGAAATATTTCATTAAGAGCCTTTGTTTTGAAAAGTTTTTAATAAATTTTAGGGTTTTTGTAGTTTTTCATCAATTTTGAGGAATTGGGAACAATTGTTTGAAAAAATAATCGTAAGTTTTGGCTTGAAGAGAAAAAATATTTGCATTAAAGTTTTATTGAATAAACTTCAAAGCGAATTGGTTTCTTTATGAAAAAGAATGTTTTGGAATTTTTTAGGGAATTTCCACTTTTAAGTTCAAAGAACCTAGGATTTCATCAAAATGAAAAATTTCATATTCATTGTTGAATGCATTAGAATATTTTGAGTCGGTCACAACATCATCAAGTTTCCTTTTTGTACCCCTCTGTGTAAAGAACAACAAAAATAACACAACTAAAATTAATCTAGATATTTTTATATTTTCTAGGGCCCATTCCACCAATTTAGATCATGATTAGTGCTTTGGAATAGGGAAATACTTAACTTTCCAAAGTAAATAAAAAAATAAATAGTATCTTGCGGTAGGGAAAAGTCCAATTGTTGCAATTTTTCTCTAGGAAGCTCTTCTTAAAAGAGCTAAGCACAAGGTCATGTCGGACCCAGTTTGTTATCACTCCACCAGATCTCTAAAGGCTGAAAAAGAGTCCAAACAGAGGTAACCACAAACAAATATTTTAGCTTGGTAGCTATCCCTACCAAACTAGAGAGGGCTCTCTCCACAAATTCATAGCCAAGAGGTTTGGATGAATTAGGGTTTTAGGCTAGCTAAGCGTACAGGGGTTTGTTGTTTGAATTGGTTTTCTGGATGGGTGAATTAGGTCAAAGACGCTAGGTAAAGGAAAATACGATTAGGATCGCAGTCCATTCAATGGGGCAAGGTAGGTAGGAAGGCTTACACTTAGGGTTTCAGGGCGATATGGATCAGACTGATGAGGAGCTAAAAAGAGCAAGGAAAAGCATGTATTCTTTCTAAACTGAAGAAATGAGATAAACTATGAAGATTTTCCCAAAATAGAGCAAAGAAGATGTATTCTGCTTATCAACTTGAAAACCAACATGTGATAGAGATGAAATGGATCATGTAGAAAAAAATTCATACATATGTGACATAAGAAGAATATTTCTAAATTTCCATACCACAGGTATCCCAAATAAATGG
Source organism: Pinus albicaulis (assembly GCA_034641835.2). NCBI lineage: Eukaryota > Viridiplantae > Streptophyta > Pinopsida > Pinales > Pinaceae > Pinus > Pinus albicaulis. Next base: position 269,116,003 of record CM076575.1, on the reverse strand, counting down.
CTGCAACTCTTTCATTAATTTCCTGCCAAATACTGATTACACTAGAGTCTCTGATCAATGCAACAACATCCAAAAATTTCCATATTATGAAATGAGTCAAGAAATGATAGGTATAGACATACAAAAAAATCTCCTAACCTCAGGGGTCAAATCCCTAAGTTGAGGAGCTGTTCCACCAAAAACTGAACTGCATACCTAGAGTGTAGGGAGGTCAAACTGACTCATCCCTCACTTTTTGAAAACTGATTCATTACATCTCATAAAGAGTTTTTACCTAATGTATTTACCATAGGGAAGTGTAAAAACAATAAAAATACATTTAAATCATGAATTAAATTGGTAAAAACACCATTTTCCAAGTGAAAATGAGAAAAACTGAGAAAATTTGGAAATATAAGCAAACTTAGAAAATTTGTCAAAAGCACAGTGCAAAGGTCAAAAGAGCAGCACCAACTTCAGCTCCACAATCGAGGGGGTTTCAGGTGTCCAAATTGAGCTCAGGATAGATCATTTGAAAGCCTGTCCAGTATAGTTTCTATATATGTGCTTTGTTTTCAATATGGTGTTGATTTGACCTTCCAAAAATTTATTATACCAATACTAGTCAAAAGCGCAGTGCTAGCCTCCAAAACATGGCAAAAATGTGATTTTTTGAGTGTTTTTTGACTTGTTGACTGCCACTTTGACCCAAATAAGTTTTATAAAGTTGTTTTCCTGACTATAATTTGCCTTATGAATCTAATGGTGATTTCAGTTTGGCCATTGGAGGTCCCTAGGAAAAGCGCAACGCCTAGGGCACTGTGATTTTGAAAGTGGGACTATGTAAAAGCGCAAAGTGAAAAAATTTCCAAATTTTTTGAGCTCTCAAATTTCTCAGGCGGTGGCAAATTTCTTGATTTTCTGTTCTATGGGCTGATGAGGTATGTTATACAATTAGTGGTGCCTCGGCAAGGATGTCGGCTTCCCCACTTCATTTTTCTTGGCTAGTGTTTCAAGTCTTGGTTTGGCCTTTTGGAGCTTTGACCTTGCAATCTGATTTCTCTTGCAGTAGTGTTTGGTTATCTTCCTTTGTAAATCATTTTCCCTCTTTTCCTTCTACAGGAGCTTCTTAAGATGTTGATTGGCCCTATCAAGCCAATGCTCCCGGTTCTCATTGACCATGGTAGCAAGTAGGTCATTTGGGAGACAGGCTGTTCTCATTGGTTTTAAACCTTGCGTTTTCCTCTCTGGTTCTGAAGATCTTCCCGACCCCTCTATTCCTAAATGCTTCTTGGAACTTGTTCTTTTGCCTCATTTATTTCACCATGTATAGCAAACCTCATCGAAAAAATCACTTTGCCTTGTTTCTTCTACTTTGCCTTAGAGAGGCACGAATCTCCATGATTGCACAGTTTGGTTTTCGGGTCTGACAGTTTGCTCATAGTATGAATTCACAAAATTAGATATCTCTAGGATTGATCCAGATCTCTCCTTGATTTGGGCATCACCTCCTTGATAATAATCAAAGGCCAGGCCTCATCATCTTGCTCATCCAAGTCAACAAGGTCAAAATAAGTCTTTGCCTCATGGAGGTCTTCCTCCTCATGAATGGCTTCCTCATGTACATCTTCCTTTGCCATATTGTGTTTGCCCTTATGTACCTTCTTTTTTGGTGAAGAAGGCAGGGTCCCTCCCACAATATGTGGGGCAAACACCTGCCTATACCTCTATGGTATGTTCTAGCCATTATGTTGATTTCATCCTCTTTAGGCTTGTTGACCTCAACTCTGCTAGGTGACTCATATTGACCATGAAATGGTGATGATGCTAGTGATGGTGATGGAGTAGGTGAAGTGGAATGAGGTGGAGGCATAGATGTACTAGGATGAGATGAAGAAGGCACAACTTCAACATGTGGAGCTTGTGGAGCAGTGAAGATGTCATTGGCAATGAAGGTGTCCCATGATATGCCCAACTGATCAAGGTGATGGAGGACAAAGATCTTAATCAATGAGTGGTGAAAGAGGTTATTCATCTGCTGGTCATAGTCTCTCTTTTTCACAATGAATGCCATTTTTTCTATGCTTCTGAATAGAAATTATGGGATATTGATAAATCTTACTCTTGTGAAGTGCATCAACAGCCTAATGTGGTATGTATAGAGCCTAGAAAACCTCCCTTCACAAGAGAAGTACAGCATGATGATTTTCATCATGGGTGCATACCTATAAAGAAGGTAGATGAAAGGGAAAACCCTCTTCCTTTCTTTTATGTACCTTGGTTTGATGAATGGTTCATAGTACTAATCCTCTGAATCCTTGGATTTAAACCATTTCTCATAGCCATTTGTGTTCCTATGGAAACAATAATGATAGATGTAGATATACTGAAGATCACACCTGCAAGGGTCACCTGATTGTCTCCGAGGCTTGAAATGAAGACTCTACTCAAAATAGGATGATTTTGGACCCTCTGAATCATGTTGCAAAAATCAAGGCAACCTACATACTCAAAACAACTAATAATCATAAGAGAGGCCATCAGTTCATTTGTGTTGGTGGGCTCTAGCCTTAGGATTCTTCCTCCTTTGTGAGGCCTTCTTTGTTCTTTATCGTCCTCTTCTTGTCTACCTGCCTCTTCCATATAATCTATTTATTCCTCCATAGTGTTTGGTTGCCTAGAAACCCTAGGGATGAAGTTGGATGGGAATGGGGAGTGGAAATAGGTTTAAGGAATAGGGATAAGTCTAGGAAAAATTAGGGAGATGGGGGGAGGGTTTATGGACCTTTGGGAGGTGATAGGAGGTGTTGTAGCCCTATAATTTATAATATTGGCAAGAATAAATGATAGAGGACACCACCAAACCTCTTTGGAATCTAGGACCTAGCCTTCCTAGACTCAGAGAGGGCTCTCTCTATTTCTGATTTAATTTTTCCTTAATATTATGAATGCTGATGTTAGGATAGTTACAGTGATGGCGGTATTGGTTGTTTTGAGTGATTTTTTTGGTTGGATGAGTAGGTCTACAGGGACTAATCCATTGGGCTATGGAGTCAAAAGGATGGATTGGTGCATAAAATTTTCAAGAGCATTATAGGGCAAGCTAATTGTGCTAAATGGATCTGTAGAGAAGTATGAATTATGAGGTGGAAGAAATAGTAATTTTTAGTAGTAATTAAAGAGAAATTAAGAATTCTTTAATCAGACTTTGGTAGAAAACATTCAGGTTGTAAATATAGACAGATTTAAGGTGCTCTAACAACAAATCTTAATTTAAAATTTCTGTTTTACAATAAGATGAATAGATGCACAACAAAGAAAACAATGGAAAAATTTAACACAGAGAAACAACACATCACCATTTAACACAGCTCAAGTATCCTGTAAACGGTCTTTGGTTATTGAGTCCCAGCTCCAAAATTACAGTGCTCCAATACAATAGTTCTTATGATGCAGGGTCCAACAAGTTCCAACCTACCAACCTCTGAAACTTCCAACACATGTAGTATTAAACTAAAGACTAAGTCAGTTTCCCTATCTACTTGGTAAATTTTCATTAATTACAATCAAGTAAAAACTGGACAAGTGTGGCCATGTAAAGGGCCAAACAAAAATCTCTAACAAATCACCACCTATAGAATTAACTTCAGGTAGCTCTTCATGGATCCAAAAAAATTTGGCGGTTATTCATGAGATAAGGAGTAAACCCAAGGTGGCTGAGGTAGTCCTGAAGGGGCAACGATTAATGGCTCTGACATCTTGCTTTACCTTTTGGACCGCCTTTGCTAGATTATTAAATTGATGAGGTGCTGACGTTTTTCATGGATCAATGGCCGTGATGATGTGTTCGCTGCCCTTTCTGTTTCTGTTGTTATATCACAATAGTTCTGTAAAAATTCCCTTTGTCCAACTTGACCCAGCTGGTATGTTCACAACAGTGCCACAATACCTTTTCTTGCCCAATTTTTCCTCTTCTGCTCATGTTGAGTCCCATACCGGAGATTTTTTCCTGCGTTCTCGTTTCTTCATAAAACAATGCAACTGATCCTAACCCTGGAATTTAAATAAATTCAAACCTTCCTTTAAAAACTATTGCATATGTCCTTTTATTGCATATCACATCTCGATGTTTGCAACATATTCCTTCCACACTTATCCTCTCAAACTTGCGCCTTGCAATTTGTGATCGGGTCCCACCGATGTCGCACATCGCACTTCAGTGTTTATACCATGAGCCTTCCGCACTTATCCTCTAAAAATTTCAACTTGTGATCAGGTCCCATCGAGGTCATACATCGCACTTCGGAAATTATAACATATTCCTCTCGCACTTATTCTACATAACTTTTGTTTTGCGATATGCGATCGGGTCCCACCTACATCGTACATCACACTTCAGGGAATTTGTAGGATTTGATGATTATGTTAGGAGATGGAGTTTAAACTGCGATAAGCGGATTGCGAAGAGAGTTAAAGTTTTAAGGGGATAACGGTTTGTTGCGACAGTTCATCATGCAAAACCCAAAGTTGGATTTTGGAGGGGTCCTAAGGTGGTAGGCGACATTGTGAAGGGGGGGTTGGGGATGGATGAATGTCGGGGTTTAATATAAAGTCCCATATATATATATACACATCAAACCCTCCAAATCCCACACACACACACACACACACACACATATATATATATATGTGGGATTTGGAGGGTTTGACGAGATGGATAGTGCTAGCCAATGCATTTAGGCTTAGTTTGGACTATATTGGAAATGAGGTGAATACAACCATCCTTTGCCCTCTTTTTTCCAAAAGTTCCTTCTTGAAAATAAATGATAGTCATGGAATATGATTTTCAATATAAACGATCTGAACATAAATAATCAGTCACATTGAGATTCTGTAAATTACAAGAGTCTAACAGTGGCTCTAGTTGGGGATGGCACTTCTCTAATTTAAGTGTCAAGAACACCGTAGACTAGTGGCCTGATCCCAAATCAGTAACTTGATCTACCACAAAACCTCTGTGGCTGAAAATATTCAAGCTGAAATCAACACTCTCTGTAATTGAAGTTTGGAACACACTTGATCTGAAAACTGAAAAGCGGTCTGAAAATAAAACTCGAAAAATGCTCAAAGCACTGAGCTTATTTGCACACCTAACTACCCTACCCTACTGAAATTGCTGCTATTCTAAATGATACAATAATGCCAGTGCAACCAGTCAAGTAGGAGCAGAAACAAATGGACAACTTGACTGCCTTTAAGGAAAATCAAAAGTATAACTTGATTACGTGTTCACATAATCAAGGTGGTAGTAGGTAATGGAAACTGCCGATGCATTTGATCCTTATAGAGAATACATGTTTGAAAACTTGAGCTAAAAAGAACCTCTATATAGTCTGCTATAGGATCGTTAAAAGCATGATGTATGATATTTTCTTCTAGGCCTTCAATGCCTAGTTGATTAGTTGTATCCTCGGTATTGAGCCTTGAAACCACATCTTTAGTTTTGTACTTGAAATCATAATCATCCTCCATATGTAAGTAAAGAAGTAGTACAATTTCCTCTTGCTTTGGAGAAAGAAGGTTTTCCAAGAATTCTTTAGGGTCTTGGAAATTATATGACTGAATTTGAGAATTCAAAAGTTCAATTCCAATTTTGTATCGTTCAAAAACTACCTCCAGAAAACATGTTTTAGCTTTAGGACCAATTTTACTTGATTTCAAAATGAGAAAGAAAACCTATAGAAAATATTCATCAATCTGAAATTCTGATAACTAATTCCTTATTGAATTTAAATCTCCACGAGATAAAACATCTGCCACAAACCTTGTCATCTTATTCAGTAGAGAATTTGATCAACATGTTGTGGAGTCACCATGAATGCTCAAAAGCTGGGTTCTTTGAATCATGGAGTTGCCAGGTGAATAATTCAACCTTCTTATGTCTAGTCACTGTCCACCATCAGTAATCAGATTTAAACTTTGATGTACTTTTCGAGGAAGATCAATTTCGTCCTTTCCCCAGTATGGCCGCATCAACAGTTGCCATTACCTCCTACCACCTTGATTATGTGGACACATAATCTGTTGAGATTCAACAAGAATATCCTAGTGAAAATTATGCACCTACAATAGGATGGAGCCTTAGGCTATTTTTAGGTGGATGTCTATTTATAGATGCATGAGAAAATTCTATTTATAGATGCATGTGGACTATTATTATAACTTAATATTAGTTAGACAATAAACAATGATCTATTCTCAATGAGCACTTGGAAATAGTTAATTGAAGTGGCAAATCAGTTAGCTATAGGAATTTCAAGTTGAGTGGTAGGTTGGTGGGACATGCAAGTGGAATTTTATCATAAATGTTGGATTTTCTTCATGCAGAAGAAGGATCAAACATTCTCAAAGTTATGTGAGTTCAAGGCATTGGTGGAGAAAGAGTCGGGGAAGCAAGTGAAGGATCTTAGGAGTGATAATGGTGGAGAATACATCTCTAACGAATTCAAGAACTTCTGCAGCAAAGAAGGAATTCAAAGAGAACTCATAGCGCCTCATAACGCACAACAAAATGAGGTCGCGGAGAGGAAGAACAGAACGATTATGGGTGCATCACGAGAAATGTTGCATGTTCAGGGCCTACTAATGAATTTGTGGGCAGAAGCATGCAACAATGCAGTTTATGTCTAAAATCATTATCCTCATAGAGTACTTGGCATGAGTACACCTGAAGAAGATTTCACTGGTAAGACACCAAATGTTTCACACTTTAAGATTTTTGGCTCATCTGTTTATGTGTATGTGACCAAGGACGCCCGAAAGAATATGGAGCCGACTACTGAAGTTGGGATTTTTGTGGGGTACAAAGAAACACCCCATAATTATCGTGTGTATTTTCCAAACAGTTGAATTACTGTGGTGTGACATGATACAAAATTCAATGAGGGGAAAGCCATGCAGTTGTCGCTTTAGAGGGAGCTGGACTTGCATGCGGAGGAGGAACTGCTGGTTCCCAAAGATGAGTCTCTAGATGTGGATCAGCCACATGAGAAGGTTCATGGAGTGTGTTATCACGAAATTTCACCTGATTCGCTGCTAACTAGACAACTTTATGTAACTGTTTCAAACCAACTTGTGACTGAAGCTTAGCCTCTTTAGTTTGAGAGGGCTCTCTCAAAAAGGGTTAAAGATATTTGATAATGATAAAATAGATGGATAACTCTACTTAAAAAATTACTTACTTGTGATAAGTGTAGGTTGAAAAGAACATCAGTATGGAAACATTGGGCTTATGGAGTCAACAATTTCAGTAGCTCAGTAGTAAGTTCACTTGACATGGAAGCTGAGGCAGGTAAGAGTTTTTAACAGAAGTACACACACATGAAACAATAAATTACACAATTAATTCATATATTAAGGAAGTCAGAGCATTACATGAATGAATTCTAAGCATTAAAGATGAAAACAACTGCAAATGGTACACATAAAAGATATAGATAAGATAGGCACTAAAAACTCAATTAGAATCTCAGGTTGGTCAAGAAACAAGTCTCTGTATTACTGAAAACAATCAAGTTACGTAAAGCTGCAGTTTTGCCAAAAAGTCACCCACCCCTTACAAATTTGAATATATGTCCTTTATTATATTTGTTACAGGATGAGATGATCTGCCTCATGGCTAGATTCATCAAAATTTTGCTAATGACACCTTTAATAACAAGAAAACATCTACATTAATGAGAGAATGAAAACTATTCTATTTGACAACCCTTTTCCTAATAAGATTCAAACTGTTCATTATTACATGAACTAAATTATATCCTAATATCAATTACATATTTGAAAACTATTCATTCACATGTTCAAATAGGGTGTGATGGGGCTCATCACTACATGACATCTTAATTGACCTCCTCTAAAACTGGAAACAAACCATGATTTTTAGGAAAACTGGTCCTTATCTTCAATGAATGGTTTGGCTAATGCGTTGGCTTCATCACGTGGTATTTAAGTCTTGGATGACTGTTGGAAATATCCCTTGAACCTTTTAAATTTTCCACCTATCCATAACTGCACAAAAACCTGCTTATAAAGCTTCAAAACAACACGCTACGAAAGTATGGCAGTTTCATAGTGTACTTTCGTAGCGTTACAAAAATGAGTTTTGCCATCAAATTTTATATCTATGTCCTTTGGTATTGTCTTCATCATCCTTAGACACCTCTACCATATAATTTTTACCCTTTATAAGCTTCTCAAAATGGTTCAAAAATAAAAAAGAAAGCTATAGTAGTTTCGTAGCGTTTTCCTAGTCATGCTACGAAACTACTGAAAATAGTGAAATTTCCAGATTTTTGTCTAGCTTGAAAAATATGTCTTCCAATTGTAAAAACCTTGTTTCCCAGATTCCATTGACCCTTAAAATCATAAACCATCTCAAACTATGAAACTTGAGGTGTTCCTCCTTATTGGTGATGAGTTGAGCTATTGGCTCCTCAACTATTGTCATTTTTAAGCCTTTCTTATCCAATTCCTCATGGATTATTTCTAGCTGTTCCTGGAGGCCTTTGAATTGGTATTCAACATGGCATGAACCCCTCTGCATTTTATGGGCCTCATCAAACTAATGAGGAAAAAAATCAATCTCACCTTTCATATTTAAAACCTCTTTGCATATTTTTCTTTTTTTATTTATTTATGAAAAATAGGTCTTAGAACAGAGTTTATATCTCGGAATCCATGATGTATTTTGAAAAAATGGAGGATTTTTTTTTCAATACAAATGGTATGAATGAAAACCTCTCTTGGTGTTTTGAAAACCATCTCCAGCTGTCCAGAACCTGCATTTGAAAAACGTGTAAAACAGGAAAACTCCGTTTTCTGAAAATAGGGCTCAAAGAAATCCTTGTATCTCCCAACTGATAGCACCTGTGAGAAAAGTGAGGGAGGTTATTTTTCCTTGTCCTATGTTTGAAAATAAAATCTATCAATATTACCAAATTCATCTTTTTTCATTCATAATATTCTCTTTAAACTTACTGCTCAAACAATCCAAAAACACATCAATTTCCTTGTTAGGTCCAATAGAAATTCAAACAACTTGAACTGATGTATGATTTAGCAAAGCTAGGGTCCTCCACGAATAGCTTAAGGCCCATGAGCTTTTATCTTATCCATAGAGCCTCCTTTGTGTGCTTTCTTGTACATGACCATATCCTTTTATAACCAAGCTACCCTCTTAAAATGGTGACACTTGTAAAGCCAAATTGGACAACAAGCTGCTTGATGTGATGAAGTAGATCTGAAAAAGTGACATTGAGATGTTTCACATGCAAGAATGAATGTTGAGTGAAAAATAGCAGCTTAGGATAAGGTTTTGTGTTTTAAATGACAGCGCATGCTTAAATCATAACAAACACATGACAAAAGGGTAATGATGACCTCATACATGGTTATGTACCTTTGAATTAACCATAAAAGACTTGAATAACCTCCACCCCATCTCCTCTAATCATGAACTGACACCTAGCAACTGTTTTAACAAGACATATAGGAATACTTACTTTCATAGCGTGCTTAGTGTAATTCTGGGCATTTTCTCTACGAAAGTATTAGCAATTTTGTAGCGAAAAGTGCATTTTCTCTGTGTATATTGCTACGAATGTGTGGATTCTTGGCTAAAATAACTTTTTTCGGTGTTATAAACTTGGTAAATGAAAAATTTCAGAAAATAATGACTGATGTGACATGGAAGGATTTGAAAGAGGGCGAGTTTAGACCTTAGGATAGGCGAAATAAGAAAAATTAAAAATTTTCCTTGATCAAGTAATGAAAAATGAATTCTATGACCCTACCTTTGACACATGAACCTCTAAAACTTTGTCAAATGATGTTTCAAAAATTATGAGTGATAACAGTGGCTCCACTTGGGATGGTGTGCCCCTGTGGTACACTAAAGAACCTATAGTTCCAGTGCCATCCATATTCTTAGAAATAAAAACTCTGAAATTTTCCAAGCTTCCTTCAGATTCTAATGGCCTTCACCTCGGGCTGAAGCTTGATGATTACAGTTGAAAAAACAATTTTTTACCCACTGAAAATATGCTCAGTCTACTTGAGATTAGTCACACACACTCCTACCTACCCTAACAATTGCAATCTTCATGTCTAATTCAAGCAACATGAAACTTCCAATGAAGCCAGTCATTGATATGATCTGACACTTGAACCTCTTGACTGTGCTTGAACCAAAAGTAATCAGGATACTGAAATGACAAAGGAAACATAAGATGTATCTGATCTTCAGAATGAAAAAATAACTAGAAATTTTGACTATAGAATTATTCCATGTACTCAGCTATATGATCATAGTGGACATAATCTGTTTGATAATTCTCAAGACATTCTGCAGTTTTGGACAACTCATATATGCTTTTCTCAACAACACAAGATTTTAGTTGTGTGCTATCAAATTGATTTTCAAGAACAAGGTATTCTTCCTCAATCTCAAAAGGGAAAGGTAGCAGCACCCTCTCTTTGTGTTCTAGCATGAAAAACTTTTGAAAAGACTAATCTTGATCATGAAGCCTATAATATTGAATTTGACCTTCTAAAACTTCAATGTATTTCTCCATATTCTTAGCAACTTCATTCAAAAATTGAATCTTATCTTCTGACTTGCACTCAAATGATTTTAGATAAGAAGACAAGGACAAAGAAAAATTTTCATCTACTTACTCATTAGTATGATCATCATTCCATAGTTTAAAACCTTGAATTGAAGGAGAGTCTGCCACCATCCCTGTTCTGTCTATCCATTCTTCCAAAAACATAAGCCAAATATCTCCAAATGACTTAATAGATTTGACACGAAAGCTTTCAATCCACTATTTACATTTCCCTTGAAATGAATCATAGAACAATATGTTGCAAACATCTTCATGTTTGACTCTAAGAAGCTCTGTAAAGTCACATAAATCTAATATATGTTTCAAAGTCAAACTCAAATCTTCTCTATTAAATTTTGGACCATTCCTTAAAAAATATGCATCCTTGGGAAAAGGATTTGGGAAACCATAAATTCCTGACAAATATACACATGCATACCTTGAAACAAGAATGGAAAATTCTGAGTTCTTCATAAGTCCAGTGGAATCACCATGAATCTATGAAATTTTGAATTCTTCAACAATGGATTCGCCAAGGTAGTTGCATCCTCGAACAGATTCTGAGCTCCTGCTACCTTCAAGAGTTCAGCTTCAAAATTTCGGGAGATGTATATCTTCAGACTCCCGGCAGAAACACCAAAATGTTATCACGAAATTGCATTTGATTGGCTGCCAACCATTCAAATTTATGTAACTATTTCAAACCAACTTGTGACCGAATCTTAGCCTCTTCAGTTTGAGAGGGCTCTCTCAAAAAGGGTTAATGATATTTGATAATGATAAACTAGATGGATAACTCTACTTAAAAAATGACTTTCTTGTGATAAGTGTAAGTTGAAAAGAACATCAGTATGCAAATATTGGGCTTATGGAGTCAACAAGTTCAGTAGCTCAGTAGTAAGTTCACTTGACATGGAAGCTGAGGCAGGTAAGAGTTTTTAGCAGAAGTACACACACATGAAACAAAAAATTACACATTCATTTCATCTATAAAGGAAGTCAAAGAATTACATGAATGAATTATGAGTATTAAAGATGAAAAGTACTGCAAATTGTACACATCAAATATATAGATAAGATAGGCACTAAAAACTCAATCAGAATCTCAAGTTGGTCAAGAAACAAGTCTCTGTATTACTGAAAACAATAAATTTACATAAAGTTGCATTTTTGCCAAAAATTCTCCCACCCCTTACAAATTTGAATATCTGCCCTTTAATAGACTTGTTACATGATGAGACGATCTACCTCATGGCTAGATTCATCGAAATTTTTCTAATGACACCTTTCATAACAAAACATCTACATTAATGAGAGAATGAAAACTATTCTATTTGACAGTAATTTTCCTAATAGGACTCAAACTGTTCATTATTACATCAACTACCTTATATCCTAATATCAGTTACATCTTTGACAACTATTCCTTCACATGTTCGAATAGGGTGTGATGGGACTCATCACTACATGACATATTAATTGACCTCGTTTAAAACTGGAAACAAACCCTGCTTTTTAGGAAAGCTGGTTCTTATCTTCAACGAATGGTTTGGCTGATGAGTTGGCTTCATCACGTGGTCTTTAAGTCTTGGATGACTGCTAGCAAGATCCCTTGAACCTTTGAAAGTGTCCACCTATCCATAAATGCACAAAAACCTGCTCATAAAGCTTCTGTAGAAATTATACAAGATGCATGTATATTACCGGACTCCCTTGATCTAACAAATTAACTTATGTTAAATACAAAATCCTTCTACTTAATTATTTGTGGAAATTAAATCGCCAATTGCAAAACACATATGAAGCAAAATCAATCGCACATAAACACAATTGTTTAACAGGAAAGATTAAAGCTAAAAACACCAACTATCATATATTATCTATATCAATGGATCATGTAATAATCTCATACAAAGCTTAGTACATCAAGCTCAGTACAATTAACAATCATTACACACTGTCATGTAGAAATTTGGATATCTATGCACCAATTTCTTGCCTCCTGACAACATGCCTCCACTGCGCAATCCCTGCTGAAGAAGACCCTTGAATGAATTCGAATTGGCCTTGCCTTGACTGCGCAATCCTCATTGGCATCTCCAATGTGTGTCATATGCATTGAATGCATCGCTATAGTCACAACAGATAGTCCATCTCACCCTTTCACCTATCTCTCCATTGGGTCTCCACTGGAACTGACATGTAAGTAATTAACCGTTGTATTTGTTCAGTTGCAAGTGAGTCTCTAGTTGTGAATTAATTAAATAATTAATTCACTAAACTCTCACTAGTGTATCTTCATTTAGAACTAGATACAACTAGAACAACTGAGTTTAACTCACTTAACTGAGTTAAAATAAATAACAACTCCCATAACTACTCTTCCAACTATATCACAACTTTTCCACTTCAGTTCTAACTGAGTCCTCCATGCATGAGTCACCAACCACCCTAGGAATTGCGTAGTTCCTTTAGCCCACTGATTTTCCAAATCTTATCACTGAAATAAAGTGCTCCAAGATAATAAGTTGATATTTATTGTTGGATTATTATTAAGGGCTAATACTAATCAACATGCATCTATTTTTAGATTAACGATCTATATATAGACTTCGACCAATCTTCTAAAAATAGAATCTCATCTATTTTTCCAACTTGATCAACCATCTACAAATAGCAGCTTGCAACGCATAATATGCTCACCATGTCTAAAAATAGACATACAACTAAAAATAGTGTATGGGCCCACTTAGTGAAGGTGCTTAATTTTCACTAAGCTCATCATCTTTTTGAATCTCAACAACTTCAAAATAGTATGCTACGGAAGTATGACAGTTTCATAGCACACTTTCGTAGCATTACAAAAATGATTTTTTCCATCAACTTTTCTGTCTCTTTCCTTTGGTATTGTCTTCATAATCCTTATAAACCTCAACCATATCATTTTAACCCTTTAGAAGCTTCTCAAAATGGTTCAAAAATAAAAAAGAAAGCTACAGTAGTTTCATAGTGTTTTCTTAGTCTTCAAGCCTAGGAATGCTATGAAATTGCTGAAAACAATGAAATTTCCAAATTTTTGTCTAGCTTGAAAAATGTGTCTTCCAACTATAAACAATTTCCAAGATTCTATCTACCTTTAAAATCATAAACCATCTCAAACTATGAAACTTGAGGTGTTTCCTCCTCATTGGTGACGAGTTGAGCTATTGGCTCCTCAACTACTGTCATTTTTAAGCCTTTCTTCTCCAATTCCTCATGGATTAGTTCTATTTGTTCCTGGAGGTATTTGAATTGGTATTCAACATGGAATGAACCCCTCTACATGTTATGTACCTCATCAAACTAATGAGGAAAACAACCAATCTCACCTTTCATATTTAAAACCTCTTTGCAGATTTTTCATGTTTTTTTATGAAAAATAGGTCTTAGAACAGAGTTTATATCTCGAAATACATGATGTATTTTGAAAAAATGGAGGATTTTTTTGTCAATAAGAATGGTATGAATAAAAACCTCTCTTGGTTTTTTGAAAACCATCTCCATTTGTCCAGAACCTGCATTTGAAAAACATGTGTAAAATAGGAAAACTCTGTTTTATGAAAATAGGGCTCAAATAAATCCTTGTATCTCCCAACTGATAGCACCTGTGAGAAAAGTGAGAGAGATTATTTTTATTTGTCCTATTTTTGACAATAAAATCTCTTAGTATTTCCAAATTAATCTCTGTCCATCCATAATATTCTCTTTAAACTTACTGCTCAAACGGTCCAAAAACACAACAATTTCCTTGTTAGCTCCAGCAGAAATTCAAACAACTTGAAATGATGTATTCTTCAGCAAAGCTAGGGTCCTACACGAATAGCTTAAGGCCCATGAGCTTCTATCTTATCCACAGAGCCTCCTTTGTGTGCTTTCTTATACATGAACATCTTCTTTTATAACCAAGCTGCCCTCTTAAAAAGGTGACACTTGTAAAGACAAATTGGACAACAAGCTACTTGATGTGATGAAGCAACTCTCAAAAAGTGACATTTATATGTTTCACATGAAAGAATGAATGTTGAGTGACAAATAGAATCTTAGGATAAGGTTTTGTGTTTTAAATGACAGCTCATTCTTAAATATAACACACACATGCCAAAAGGTAATGATGACCTCATACATGGTTATGTACCTTTGAATTAACCATAAAAGACTTGAATAACCTCCACCCTATCTCCTCTAATCATGAACTTACACCTAGTAGCTTTTTTGGCAAGACAGACAAGAATCCTTACTTTCGTAGTGTGCTTAGTGTAATTCTGGGCATTTTCGCTACAAAAGTTTTAGCAGTTTCGTAGCGAAAAGTGCATTTTCTCTGTGTATTTTGCTACGAAAGTGTGGATTCTTGGCTAAAATGACTTTTTTTCGGTGTTATAAACTTGGGAAATGAAAAATGCCAGAAAATAATGACAAATGTGAAATGGAAGGATTTGAATGAGGGTGATTTTAGACCTTAGGATAGGCTAAATAAGAAAAAATAAAATTTTCCTTGACCAAGTAATGAAAAATGAATTCTATGACCCTACCTTTGACACATGAACCTCTAAAATTTTTTCAAATGATGTTTCAAAAATTGTGAGTGATAACAGAGTGGAGGAGTCCACTCACGCAGAGCCAAACATCAGAACAGGTAGAAGGCATACCACAGAAGCTGATAGACTAAGACTTGATGCTGCACAGAATGTAGGAGCCCCCACTTCACAGCGTAGACAAAGACAATCTCCTGACTGATTTACTGGATACATGGATCTTATGATAAAATGTATTGTGACTGAACCATCTTCCTTTCAAGAAGCAGTGCATGAGCCCACATGGGTAGATGTAATGGCGGAGGAGTATGACTCCATTTTCAAAAAAAGTGCTTGGGAAATTGTTCCAAGGCCGGTTGATAAATTAGTGGTAGGTTCGAGATGGATCTACAAGGTAAAGAAAGCTATTGATGGGAGTGTTGAGAAATACAAGGCTAGATTTGTGGCTCGAGGCTTCTCACAGATCGAGGTGATAGATTAGGAAGAGACCTTTGCACCTGTCGCAAGGTATTCTTCTATAAGGACCGTCCTTGCTCTCTTAGCGCAGATGGGCTGGCACATTCATCAGATGGATGTGAAGACTGCGTTTCTCAATGGGATCATTGAGGAAGAGGTGTACACAGAGAAACATGAAGGATTTGAGATCTTCAACAGAGAGTTGCATGTGTGCCAACTCAAAAGAGCATTGTATGGGCTGAAGTAAGCACCCCGTGATTGGTATACTCGGATAGAAAGCTATTTCACTGGACTGGGCTTCACCAAAAGTGAAGAAGATGAAAACTTATACCAAATTGTGGTGGAGGGTAAGATTTTAATAATTTTTCTTTATGTTGATGATTTAATATTGACTAGGGATGAGCAACTGATACACTCATGCAAGGAGGACCTTGCAAAGGAGTTTGAGATGAAGGATAGGGGCCTCCTTCATTATTTCCTTGGATTGGAAATATGGCAGCGAGATGGTGAAATTTTTGTGTCTCAAGGCAAGTATGCAAGGGAGATACTGGGTAAGTTTCACATGGAGGGCTGCAAACCCATGGATACTCCTCTTCTAGGAAAATGGAGGAAAGGGGATGCTACTTCTCAAGAGGTAGTGGATGCTAGTATCTATCAATAGTTAGTGGGTTCGATAATGTATCTAGTGAACACGAGATCAGACATTTGCTATGCGGTTAACCAACTGAGTCAAGCTATGGTTAAGCCTACCATGCTCTTTTGGAAGGCGGGCAAGCATGTCCTGAGATACCTGAGGGTCACATCAAAGTATGGCTTATGGTACAAATAGACGGATGAGGTGAAGTTTCATGGCTTCACGGATTCAGATTGGGGAGGCAGCCCATCGAACATAAAGAGCACATAAGGGGGGATCTTTAGCATTGGATCTACAACTATTTCTTCGTACAGCAGGAAGCAAAGATCTGTGGCACTCAGTTCATCAAAAGTGGAATACATGGAAATGAGTCAAGCTACATGTGAGGTTATCTGGATGAGAAATATTGGTTGGTTTGTTTGGTTCTCATTTATATCCGACAGTGATTATGTTGCTTGGAAGGATAGGATGGAGGCAGTGTTAGAAGATAATGGACTAAAGGAATTCATATACAATGATAGCCCGAAGCCTCCAACATCTGATGCTCAACATCTAGAAAAATGGAATAAGTGTGTGGAAAAGGCGAGGAGGATCATATTGGAAGGATTTCAAGGTCATATTGTCTCAAATATCCACGGGAAAGAGACATTTATGTAATTTGGCAAGCCTTGACAGACTTGTTCCAGAACAAAAGTGACCACAAGAAGCTAGAACTTAAAGACAAGCTTTGGAATATCAAGATGCAGAAGGGTGACACAATACCACAATACTTAAGCAGGTTGACCCAATGTCAGGACACACTTGGGAGTGTTGGTGTTACAATTCTAGAAGATGATCTGGTGATCCTAACAATTCTAGGCCTTCCAAAGTGCTGACACAACTATCAGGATTCGGTAAATGGGAGGGAGAAGTTACCAAATTGGGAACGATTGTGGTCTAACTTGGTGCAAGAAGAAATATCGAAGGAACACCAGAGATAAAGCCCCATTTTTAGAAAATCTCTAACACAACTCTGATACCATGTAGAAATTACACCATTGGATTCAATCCAATCATGCAATGTACTAAAACAAGATACTGAATCCTTCTACAATATTTTCGAGATATAAATCATGATTTCTCAATCACATGCAATTAAGAGAAAGAAGTAAATCAATCACACAACACAAGATTTTCCTAGGAAAGCAACAACTCAAAACCCTTCCATCATTATTGTTTAATCAACCAAGGAATCATGAAACGATACATTTCATGTGTGCTCACAAGTACCTCATACACTCTACCAATTGTCTTACACTGATCTAGGAAAAATTTGACTAATACATAGCCAATTTCTTGCCCACCTTCAGCCTACCTTTCTCACGCAATCCATAGGAAAAATAATTCCTATTAAATAGGAATTCCAACCTTCCTTGACTGTTGAATCCATCATGGGCATCCTGTGGCTTTATAATTGCACTTAGGAAATTTGCTAATAATACAAATGATATTTTACTTTCCTTTAACCTTTGTCTCAACTGGGTCATCATCAGAATTGACATGCATGCAACTATTAATAGTGAATCATCAGTTACTTGGTAGATCACTACATGTGAATTAAATATATTTTAATTCACTTGATCTTCCACTAGCTCATCATTCAGTTAGAACTAGTTAAATCGATTTTAACTCAATTAATTTGAGTTAACTAATTGCACTCACACCATAATAGTGCTACAACTGGACCCTGTAAACAATAGAATAACTCTACATGCCTCACCTTTGACCCTCAATTCTAAATTCTTGAGCTAGCTAAGTCTATCACACTTAGTTAACTATTACAAGTTGTTATGAGATAAAATTACAATGTATTTTCCAATTTATTTAAAAATTGGTCGCCCAAATTAGCACTAATGTGTCATTGAATTCCTCACTCATGTGTGACCTGGATTCCCACACTAGTATGTGGTGCATTTTCGAGTTGAATTTCAACACTCCCTCTCAAGAAGAAATGGATTATCTGATACCCCGATCCTGCCTCTGTGGTATTTGAATTTTCTCTTTGCAAGCGCCTTCGTCAAGATATATGCATCCCGATCCTCCGTGGGAATGTATTGCAACAATATAATGTGCCTCTAAAAACAACCTCTGAGATGGTGGTACCAAATGTTAATATGCTTGGACCTGTCATGGAATACTAGATTAACCAAGAGTTTTATGCAATTCTAGTTATCACAATGTATCACCATCAGATCCATCGATGACCAAACAAACCAATAAGTATCTTCCTCATCCAGATGGCCTCACCTGCAGCCTAACTAGCTACCATGTACTCTGCCTCGAATGAACTGAGAGAAATTGATCTCTACTTCCTACTGTACCAAGAAACTATTGTTGATCCTATGCTAAAGATGCCCCTTGATGTGCTCTTCCTGCCTGATGGTCTACCTGCCCAATCTGCATCGGTGAAGCCTTGAAGCTTCAATCCCTCTCTCTGTTTGTACCATAATCCATACTCTATAGTGCCCCTGATATATATCAACACATGCTTCCAATTCTTCCAAAAGAGCTTGGTAGGATTAACCATAGCTTGACTCAGCTGGTTAACTCCGTAGCATATGTCTGGTTGTGTGTTCACTAAATACATAAGTGAACCCACAAGCTACCTGTAGACAATAACATTCACTACCTAACCTGAAGTAGCATCCTCCTTCCTCCAATTACCTACAAGAGGAGCCTCCATGGGTTTTTTTCCCTCCATGTGGCACTTTCTCAGAATATCCATGGCATACTTGCCCTGAGTTACAAATAGCTCCCCATCTATTTTACATATTTCCAACCCAAGGAAATAATGAAAGATCCCCATGTCCTTCATCTCAAACTCTCTTGCAAGAACCTCTTTTCAAGAAGTTAGGAGTTGCTCACTTGTCAGTATAAGATCATCAACATAAAGTACAATAATAAAAATCTTACCATCAACCAAAATATGATATAAGTTTGCATCCGATTCACTCTTTTTGAAGCCCAACCCAGTGAAATAGTTGTCGATCCTGGTGTACCAAGCATAGGGTGCTTTCTTTAGCCCATATAATTCTCTCTTGAGTGTGCACACATGAAACTCCCTATCAAAGGTCTCAAAACCTTCTGGTTTCTCAATGTACACTTCTTCCTTAATAAATCCATTGGGAAAGGTTTTCTTTACATCCATCTGATGTATCTGCCAACCCATCTGCGTTGAGAGTGCAAGGATGGATCTAATCGATGAGTACCTTGCAACCGGTGCAAAAGTATCCTCATAGTCAATCCCCTCTACTTGTGAGAATCCTCGGGCCAGAAATATAACCTTCTATTTTTCTACACTCCCATCTGCTGCTTGCTTCACCTTGTAGATCCACTTGAATCCAACCACTAACTTCCCCACTAGTCTTGGGACCACTTCCCATGCACTGTTTCTGATAATGCAGTCATACTCCTCAACCATGGCATCCACTCATGTTGAATGTTGCATTGCTTCCTCAAAATAGGATGGTTCTGTCACAATACACTCGCTCATAAGATCCAGGTATCTAGTATACATGTCTGGGGACCTTCTCTGCCTGCGTTGTGATGTAGGTCCACCTACATGATCTATCATATCTAGCATCAATCTGTTAGCCTCTCTTCTGCGCTTCCTACCATTTTTGGTGGATGGCTCTGAATGAGTGGTTTCTGCCACTCCATTATCCTCTTCTTTATGTTGAGATTCAACAAGATGATGAGCTTAGTGAAAAGAGTCGCCTTCACTAAGTGGGCCTGCAGGCTATTTTTGGCGCAAAGTCTATTTTTAGACTATGTCTATTTATAGACATGTCGATCATATTCTATGAGTTACAGGATGCTATTTTTGGATGGTTGGTCAAGTTGGAGAAATAGATGGACTTCTATTTTTATACATATTGGGCGGAGTCTATTTTTAGACTGCCAGTCTAAAAATAGATATGTCGGATATTATTAGATCTTAATAATATTTGGACTCTAAAAATTATCTTATTCTCTTAAAGCACTGACGTTCAATTAAAAAATTGTTCAGATCAGCTAGCTGAAGGAATTATGCAATTCCTAGAGCTACTGGTGGTTCATACATGGAGGACTTCAGTTAGAACTCAGGTAGCGAGGGATTTGGTGGAGTTTGGTTTCTGGTTTAACTACCGCATGGGGTGTAAACACGGTTAAGCGGTTATTATTTCTGGCAGTTGATACTTTCAGTGGAGTTGAGTGAATTAATTAGTTAAATTAATTCACTAAATAATAACTCATTATTTAACTGGACAGAGACAACAGTTAACTACAGTGTAGAACAGATCAGTGGAGACTCAGTGGAGAGATTGGTGAAAGAGAAAGTGTGACTATCAGTTGTGACTATAGTGTTGCATTGTATTCACCACACATTCATTGGAGATTCCAATGAGGATTGTGTGAGAAATTATGGAGAAATTTGAACTCATTTAGAGCCATTCTACAGCAGGGATTGCACAGTAGAGGCAGGCTAGCAGGTGGCAAAGATCGGTGCGTGGATTTGCAAGATCGGGCCTGATTAGTGTGTAGCGATTGTATTGTATTGAGAGCTTGATATGATCAGCTTTGTATTAGGATTGTTACATTATCTCTATGACATATATTATATACATATAGTTGGGGTTTTTAGCTTTAGGCTTTCCCGTTAAACAACTGTGTTAATGTGTGTGAATTTTTATTGTTTCATGTGTGCATTGCAATCTTGATTTAATTTCCGCAAATGATCAATGGTGGAATAGATTCTGTATTTTGCATGAAGTTAAAATAGTGTGAGATCAAGAGAATCTTGGACATATAACACATAAGTTATATAATTTATATGTGGTATCGGAGCAGTATTGATCATTGGAGGAGATTGCAATTATTGAAGCGATTGAGTTTTGTGCTGGTGGAATTCGAATTTGCTGCAGTGTTTTCTTGGTGTCAAAGTTGAGCATTCATTGAAATGTATTTCAAAAGATTGCGATTGGAGTATGCCCTTGATGGGAGCTTGAATTAAATAACATGGAAGGACAAGATGGAGGTGATGTTGGATGATAATGGGTTAAGGACTTCATAGATGCTGATATTCCAAAGCCTGCTTCTAGCAATGAAACCGCACTTGACGCATGGCAAAAGAAGGTAGAAAAGTGTCGAAGGATTCTGTTGGAAGGTGTGAAGGACCACATTGTGTCCAAAATTCACAGGAAAGCCACTCCATTGTTAACATGGAAGGCTTTGACAGATTTTTTCCAAAGCAGAAGTGACCAGAGGAAGTTGGCGCTTAAATAAGCGCTCAGAAAAATAAAAATGGAGAAAGGCGACAGTATTCCAAAATACCTCATGAAGTTTGTCCACTGAAAGGATGAGCTGGGAAGTGTGGGGGCTACTATTGATGAAGAATACTTGGTGAGCTTGGCTCTCATTGGGCTTCCAGAGAGTTGGCATAGCTATGAAGACTCTGTCAATAGACGGGAGAAACTGCCAGGATGGGAGCGACTTTGGTCGGATCTTGTGCAGGAGGAGATAAGGCGGGGTACCAGGGATGGATCTTCATCGAAGAATGAAGATGAATAAAATTTCGCTTTGGCTTCCAAATATCGGAAAGGAAAAGGGAATAAATCTTCCAAATCCGAAGCTAAAGGTAAGAAGCAGGATTCGTCCAAGGTGAAGTGTTTTCACTGTCACCAGCACGGGCATTTTTCCACTAATTTTCCATAGAAGAAGAAGAATAAGAGCACTGTTGGTTCTACAGTAGGAGAGGCCTTAACCTCACAATTTGAGCTCGACATTTCTTTGATCACATGCTTGGTTTCAAGTGTGATGGGATTAGTGTGGTTTCTTGACAGTGGTGTGTCTTTCCATATGACTGGAGACAAAGATTTGTTTAGTGATCTGGAGGAAAAGGATATTGGAGTGCACATCGAGATGGGAAATGATGGTAGATACAGTGCAACTGGTATCGGGACCATTTCCTTTGAGAGGGAGTCTGGTAAACCTTTCATCTTGAAGGATGTCATGCATGTTCCAAGATTGAAGAAGAATTTGATCTCCGTGGCGATGTTGGAAGACAAGGGTTATGATGTTGTTTTTAGCGAGGGAAAAGCTTTCCTGCACCATAAAACAATTGGTCAAACTAGGAGGATAAGGATTCGAGTTAAGAATCTTTATCAATTGCAGGTAGATGGCTGCGCTGCAATGGCAGGCAAAGCAGAAGGAGCGGTGAGCCGAGATGAGGGTGAATTTTGGCACAAGAGATTGGGCCATCTTCACCATGGCGCTTTGAAAATTTTGCAGCAGATTTCTACCGAGCTTCCCAAAGGTACACTTGCGCAGTCATATCAGTGCAAGAGATGTAATTTGGGAAAATTAGTGAAGACCACTTTTCATAAGGAGGATAGTCATACTTCAACGATCCTTGAGAAAATTCACACAGACATGTGTGGACCTTTCTCGGTTGCTTCAACAACAAAGCACAGGTATTATGTGATATTTGTTGATGACATTTCTCGTAAGTGCTGGATATTCTTCATGCAGAAGAAGAGCGAGACATACTCAAAGTTCTGTGAGTTCAAGGTGCTGGTTGAGAAAGAGTCGGGGAAGCAAGTGAAAGCTCTCTAGAGCAATAATGGTGGTGAATACATCTCTGGCGAATTCAAAGACTTCTGTAGCAAAGAAGGAATTCAAAGAGAACTCATGGTGCCTCATAACCCACAACAAAATGGGGTTGCAGAGAGGAAGAACAGAACGATTGTGGGTGCTGCACGGGTGATGTTGCATGATCAGGGCCTTCCCATACACTTGTGGGCTGAGGCATGCAACACTGCGGTTTATGTGCAAAACCATTGTCCTCATAGAGTACTTGGCATGAGTACACCCGAAGAGGCGTTTTCTGGTAAGAAGCCTGATATTTCTCATTTGAAGATTTTTGGCTTACCTATTTACATTCATGTGACGAAGGATGCTAGGAAGAAGTTGGAGCCGACCACAGAGGTTGGGATATTTGTGGGGTACATAGAAACACCCCACAATTATCGTGTGTATTTTCTAGACAGTCGGATGACTGTCATGCTATGGGATATCAACTTTCATGAGGAGAAAGCCATGAAGTTGTCGCTTGAGAGGGAGCTACACTTGCATGCAGAGGAGGAGCTACTTGTTCCTAAAGATGAGCCTCAAGATGTGGATCGACCACAAGAGGAGGTTCATGGAGTGGAAAAAGCCACTCATGTAGCGCCAAACATCAGAGGGCGGAAGTGCACTACAGAAGCTGAGCGACTGAATCTTGATGCAGTGTAGAATGTAGGAGTTCTTACATCACAGCGTAGACAGAGACAGTCACCCAACCGATTTACTGGATACATGGCTCTAATGAGCAAGTGTATCGTGATGGAGCCATCCTCTTTCGAGGAAGCTGTGGAGGATCTCGCATGGGTAGATGCCATGGTGGAAGAGTATGATTTGATTGTCAGAAACAGTGCATGGGAGATTGTCCCAGGGCCAGAAGGGAAATCAGTGGTAGGTTCGAGATGGATCTACAAAGTGAAGCAAGCTGCTGATGGGAGCGTTGAGAAGTATAAGGAAAGATTTGTTTCTTGAGGCTTCTCACAGATAAAGGGGATCGACTATGAAGAAACCTTTGCACCTGTCACAAGGTATTATTCCATACAGACATCCTTTCTCTCTCAGCGCAAATGGGTTGGAACATTCATCAGATGGATGTGAAGACTATGTGACTCAATGGAATCATTGAGGAAGAGGTGTACATTGAGCAGCCTGAAGGATTCGAAATCTTCAGCAGTGAGTCGCATGTGTGCAGGCTCAAAAGAGTGCTGTATGGGATGAAGCAAGCACCTCATGCTTGGTACACACAGATAGACAGTTATTTCACCGAACTTGGTTTCACTAAGAGTGAGGCAGATCCAAACCTATACCAGATTGTGGTGGAGGGTAAGCTTTTTATCATTGTGCTTTATGTAGATTATTTAATACTAACGGGTGATGAACTGTTGATACACTCATGCAAGGCAGATCTTGCAAAGGAGTTCGAGATAAGGACTTGGGCCTCCTTCATTATTTCCTGGGATTGGAAATTTGGCAGCAGAAAGGTGAAATGTTTGTGTCTCAAGGAAAGTATGCTCGTGAGATACTGGAGAAGTTTCACATGCAAGGCTGCAAGCCTATCAAAACTCCTCTTCCTGGTGGTTGGAGGAAGGAGGATGCTTAATCGACAGAGGTAGTGTATGCCACTTTTTATCGACAATTGGTTGGTTTGCTCATGTATTTAGTCAATACACGACCGGACATATGCTATGCTGTGAAATAGCTTTCACAAGCGATGGTGAAGCTTACCAAGCTCTTTTGGAAGGCAAGCAAGCATGTCCTGAGGTATCTCAGGGGCACATCTGAGTATGGATTGTGGTACAGACAGTCAGATGAGGTGAAGCTACATGGCTTCACAGATGCAGATTGGGCAGGAAACCCAACGGACAGAAAGAGCACATCTGGAGGGATTTTCAATATTGGATCTACAACAGTTTCTTGGTATAGTAGGAAACAAAGATCCGTGGCACTCAGTTTAGTGGAGGCCGAGTACATGGCAGCAATTTTGGCTGCATGCGAGGCTATATGGATGAGGAAGATCCTGGTCGGTTTGTTCGGTTCTCATTTAGATCCTACTATGATATATTGTGATAATCAGAGTTGCATTAAACTCTCAGTTAATCCAATATTTCATGATAGATCTAAACATATTTACATCTGGTACCATCATATCAGATATTGTGTGCAGCGGAGAATCATGTTTCTTTCTTACATTCCTACGGAAGATCAGGATGCAGATATTCTGACGAAGGCCCTCACCAGGAGAAAATTCGAATACCATAGAGACAGGATCAGGGTGGCAGATAATCCCTATATTTTTGAGAGGGAGTGTTGAGATTCAACAATATGATGAGCTTAGTGAAAAGAGTCGCCTTCACTAGGTGGGCCCACAGGCTGTTTTTGGCGCAAAGACTATTTTTAAACTATGTCTATTTTTAGACATGTCGATCATATTCTATGAGTTGCAGGATGATATTTGTGGATGGTTGGTCAAGTTGGAAAAATAGATGGACTTATTTTTTTAGACATATTGGGTGGAGTCTATTTTTAGATTGCAGTCTAAAAATAGATATGTCGAATATTATTAGCTCTTAATAATATTTGGACTCTAAACATTATCTTATTCTCTTGGAGCACTGACATTCAGTTAACAGATTGTTTAGATCAGCTAGCTGAAGGAATTATACAATTCCTAGAGCTATTGGTGGTTCATGCATGGAGGACTTTAGTTAGAACTCAAGTGGTAGAGTTTGGTGGAGTTGGAGAAGTAGTTGGTGGAGTTGGTTTCTAGATTAAATACACTTGTGGAGTTAAACACAGTTGAACTAATTGTTTCTTTCTAACTGATTGATACTTTCAGTGGAGTTGAGTGAATTAATTAGTTAAATTAATTCACTAAATAATAACTCATTATTTATCTGGATAGAGACAACAGTTAACTACAGTGCAGAACAGATCAGTGGAGACTTAGTGGAGAGATTGGTGAAAGAGCAAGTGTGACTATCAGTTGTGACTATAGTGTTGCATTCTATGCACCACATATTCATTGGAGATGACAATGAGGATTGCGTGAGCAAGGCTGGAGCAATTTGAACTCATTCAGAGCCATTATTAAGTAGGGATTGCGCAGTAGAGGTAGGCTAGCAGGTGGCAAAGATCGGTGCATGGATTTGCAAGATTGGGCCTGATTAGTGTGTAGCGATTGTATTGTACTAAGATATTGATATGATCAGATTTGTATGAGGATTGTTACATGATCTCTATGACATATATTATATACAGATAGTTGGGGTTTTCAGCTTCAGGCTTTCCCATTAAACAATTGTGTTAATGTGTGTGAATTTTTATTGTTTCATGTGTGCATTGCAATCTTGATTTAATTTCTGCAAATGATCAATGGTGGAATAGATTATGTATTTTGCATGAAGTTAAAATAGTGTGAGATCAGGAGAATCTTGGACATATAACACATAAGTTATATAATTTCTACACTTTATGGCTACTCCACATCCTAAGGTTCATCATTTGAAACTAAGAGTTCCTCATCTGCATGCAAGTCAAGCTCCCTCTCAAGGGACAATCACATGGCTTTCTCCTCGTCAAATTTAACATCTCTCCTAACAATTTTCATCATGTTAGCCAACAAATAACTTGATATTTATGGGGAGTATTAGTGTACCCAAAAAATATCCCAACCTCTTTTGTTGGTTCTAGATTCTTCCTGGAATCTTTGGTCACATGGTAATAAACATATGAGCCAAAAAATTTAAAATATGAAACATTCAGTTTCTTACTTGAAAAAGCCTCCTCTGGTATACTCATGCCAAGTATCCGATGAGGACTATGGTTTTGCACAAATACCGATGTGTTTAATGCCTCTTCCCATAGATGAAATGGTAGGCCCTGATCATGTAACATAGCTTGCGCTGCTCCCACAATTGTTTTGTTATTTCTTTTTGCGACCCCATTATGTTGTGGGTTATGAGATGCAATAAATTATCTCTGAATTCCTTCTTTGGCGAAGAAGTTATTGAATTCATTAGAGATACACTCACCAAAATTTTCGCTCCTTACAACCTTCACCTTCTTCCCTATATCTTTCTCTACTAGAGCTTTGAACTCGCAAAACTTGGAGACGTCTAATATTTCTTATCTAGAAAGAAGATCCAACACTTTCTATAAAAATTAAAAAAAACACATAATACCTCTGATTTGTTGTGGAATTTGTAGAGAATGGTTCACAAACATATGAGTGAACTCTCTCAAGGATTGCCGCTGATCGGTTCTCATTCTCATGAAAGGCGGATTTAGCATACTTCCCCATGGTATATCCCTTGCATGTGTCTATCTGTGCAAGAGCACCCTTTGGAAGACTTGTAGAGATTTGCTACATGATCCTCAAAGCACTATGGTGTAGCTGGCCCAATCTTCTATGCCATAACTCACCTATATCTCGACTTACCACCTCCCCTGCTTTACTGCTCAATGTTGCGCATCCATCTACATCAATTTTGTAGAGGCTCTTCACACAAACCCAAATATTCTTTACGTATTCTATGGCTTTGTGATGAAGGAACGCCTTTCCTTCACTGAAAACCACATCATATCCAAGATCCTCCAACATAGCCATTGAAACTAAATATTTTTTCAAGCCTGGTACATGCATAACATTTTTTAATATGAAAGGTTTACCTGACTGTCTCTAGAAAGTAACTATACCACTCTCAGTAGCACTATACCTCCCGTCATCACCCATATCGATGTGCATCTAAAGATCCTTCTCCTCCAAGCTACTAAAGAGTTATTTGTTACCCGCCATGTGGAAATATTATCCACTATCCAAGTATTGCATAGATACCATAACAATTAATGTCATGCATGCGATGAGAGAGAAGTCCAACTCAAACTGTGAGGCCAAATCTTCACCCGTTGCAGCTCCCGGAGCCTTCTTGTTGTTGTTCTTCTTTTGTGGATAATTTGTGGCATAGTGTCCATGATCATGACAGTGAAAACATTTACACCTTTTACATGCACGCTTCTTGCCTTCTTTGTTGGTCTCAGATTTGGAATAAGACTTCTTCCCCTCCCCCTTCTTTGCCTTAACAACCAAGGCATAATTTTCCTCATCATTAGTATTGGATTTGGATCCATCCCTAGTATTCCGCCAAAACTCTTCTTGTACCAAATCCAACCATATTCGCTCCCAAACTGGTAACTTCTCCCTCCCATTCACAGAGTCTTGGTAACTTTTCCAGCTCTTGGGAAGGCCTAAAAGTGTTAGGCTCATCAAGTCATCATAAAATATAGTAATCCCAACACTTCCAAGCTCATCTTGACATTGAGTGAACTTGTTAAAGTATTTTTGGATTGTGTCGCCCTTCTCCATTTTGATTTTCCTAAGCTTGTCCTTGAGTGCCAATTTTCTGTGGTCCTTGCTGCTTTGGAATATATCTGTCAAGGCCTTCCACATAACATATGGAGTTTCATTTCCATGGAGAATCGAGACAATATGATCTCAAACTCCCTCTAACAATATCATCCTCACCTTTTCTACCTTCTTCTGCCATGCATCAAGAAGTTGGGCATATGCTGCTGCGAGTTCGGGAATATCATTATCTATGAATTCCTATAACCCATTATCCTCCAACACTGCCTCCATACTGTCCTTCCATGCAATATATTTCAAACTTCCCTCAAGTGCATATTCGAGTCTCAAGCCATTGAAAGACATCTTGTTCCGCTTCTATCTCCAAAGAAAGTATCTGCAAATTTGAATACTGTTCAACACAAACTCAATTTACTCTCCACTATTGTGATTCCTGGTGCTCTGATACCATGTAGAAAATATATAACACAACTTTGATACCATTTAGAAATTACACCAATGGATTCAATCCTATCATGCAATGTACTAAAACAAGATACTGAATCCTTCTACAATATTTGTGGAATATAAATCACGATCGCTCAATCACATGCAAGTAAGAGAAAGAAGTAAATCAATCACAAAACACAAGATTTTCCTAGGGAAGGAAACTGCTCAAAACCCCTCCATATTTATTGTATAATTAACCAAGGAATCATGAAACAACACAATGCATGTGTTGTCACAAGAACGTCATACACTATCAATTGTCTCACACTGATCTAGGAAACATTTGACCAATACATAGCCAATTTCTTGCCCACCTTCAGCCTGCCTTTCTCACGCAATCCATAGGAAAAATGATTCCTATTAAATAGGAATTACAACCTTCCTTGACTGCGCAATCCATCATGGGCATCCTATGGCTTTATAATTGTGCTCAGGAAATTCACCAATAATACAATTGATAGTTTACTTGCCTTTAACCTTTGTCTCAACTGGGTCGTCATCAGAATTTACATGCATGAAACTATTAATAGTGAACCATAAATTACTTGGTAGATCACTACTTGTGAATTACATATATTTTAATTCACTTGATCTCCCACTAGCTCATGATTCAGTTAGAACTAGTTAAACTGATTTTAACTCAATTAATTCGAGTTAATTGATTTCACTCACACCACACTAGTGCTACAAATGAAACTGGACCCTGTAAATAATATAATCACCCTACATGCCTCACCTTTGAACCTCAACTCAAAATTATTGAGCTAAGTAAGTCTATCACACTTAGTTAACTATTACAAGTTTTTATGAGATAAGATTACAATTTATTTAAAAATTGGTCGCCCACATTAGCACTAATGTGTAACTAAATTCCTCACTCATGTGTGACCTGGAATCCCACACTAGTATGTGGTGCATTTTATTATTTAATTTCAACATCATCCAAGTGTGATGATGAGAACTATGACTTGGATGTAAAGGAAAAGAAAGGGAAAGGGAAGAAATCCCAATCCAAAGCAGAATCTGGTCAGGTGTGCAAGAATAGAGACTTGTTGAAAATCAAGTTCTTTCAATCTCATGAACTGGAACATTATGCCATGAAGTGTCCACAAAAGAATGAGAGTAAGAATCCCTTAGGAGGAGCAGTAGGTGAAGCCTTGGATTCAAAATTCGAGTTGGACTTCACCCTCATATCTTGCATGGCAAGCACAATGATGGATAGTGTGTGGTATCTGGATAGTGGTGCCTCGTTCCACATGATGGGAAACAAATAATTCTTCAGTTAATTAGAGGAGAAGGATCTCCAGATGCACATTGAGATGGGAGATGATGGAAGGTATAACGTGACCAATACTGGTATAGTTACCTTTCAAAGGGAGTCTCGCTCCCCTCTCAGGCTCAAGGATGTGATGTTTGTATTGGGTCTGAAGAAGAATCTAGTTTCTGTAGTGGTGTTTGAAGACCATGGCTATGATTTGATTTTCATAAAATGGAAGGCTTTCTTGAGACATATCACGATGGGAGAATTGAAGCATATCATGGTTTGAGTGAAGAAACTCCACAAATTAGATACAATGGAAGACTGTGCAACATTGAGCACAAAAATGGAGAAGGTGCAGAGCCAAGGCATCGATGAATTGTGGAATATAAGACTTGGCCATTTGCACCATGGTGGTCTGAAGATCATGCAAAATATTTCTACAGGCCTTCCCAAAGGTGCACTGAAGCAACGAGATACATGCAAAGGTTGTACATTAGGGAAGTACACAAAATTCACCTTCAATGATTGGGACAGTAACGCACAAGAATTCCTTGAAAGGATTCACTCGGATGTGTGTGAAATTTTCTCAACAGCCTCTGCTACCAAGCACATGTATTATGTTATATTAATTATTTCTCATAGAAGTGTTGGATTTTATTCATGTAGAAGAAAGACAAAACATTCTCCAAATTTGTTGAATCTAAAGAACTTGTTGAGAAAGAGACTGGCAGGAAACTAAAGGCTCTTAGGAGCAATAACAGTGGATAATATGTGTCGAATGAGTTTAAGAACTTCTGTGCAAAAGAAGGAATTCAACGGAAGTTGAAAAAACCCCATAACCCACAGCAAAATGTGGTGGTTGATAGGAATGAAATATGAATTGTGGGAGCTGCACGAGTCATGTTGCATGACCATAGCTTACCGTTGCACTTGTGGGATGAAACATGCAACACAATTTTTTATTTTCAGAACAAGAGTCCTTATTGTATTCTTGGGAAGAGTAAACCTGAGAAAGATTTTTCAGGGAAGAAACTAGATGTGTCACACTTCAGGACCTTTAGATCATCAATTTACTGTATTCTTTCCAAGGATGAAAGGAAAAATATAGAGTTTATAGTTGACTTGAGCATATTTGTGGGGTACACTAATACACCTCACAACTATCGTGTGTCTTTCCATCTCTCAAGATGAAAATTGTTAGGAGAGATGTGAAGTTTGATGAGGATAAGGAAACGAGGTTTTCTCTTGAGAGGGAGCTTCAATTGCATTCAGACCAAGAGATTTTGGCTTCAAAGGAAGAACTTCAGGAAGTTTTGGAGAAGCCACAAGCAGAGGAATAGAGAGTGGAGACATCAAATCAAGTAGAGACATCCAGAGATGGAAGGAATCACACGAGGGAAGTTGATATATTATTGCATGATGTTATAGAGAATGTGGGAGCACCCACATCATAACGCAAGTAGAGGAGGTCAGTAGATCAGTACACTAGCTACATGGATTTGATGAGTGATCTTGTAGATATTGAGACATCCTCATTCAAGGAAGCTGTTGTACATATTTCCTCCTCCATTCAAATTCTGACCACCAGTTCTTTTTAAATCTATTTCCAATGTCTTTGTGGTCAAAAAACCCCCCATGCCGCGCTCATCACCATCTTCCCCGCCACCGTGTCGCTCTCACCCACTTCCGCTTGTTAACTCCTCCACGTAAATCCTCCATAAGTCCCCCGTACGCCCATGTGTCGTGTCCCCATGTTTCCGTGGTGCCGTCCCATTATATATATAAATATATGTGTGTGTGCATAGGTTCTCATCCATACCCGTATTTTTATTCACCCCTCTCGTCCAGATTATGTTACATAATAAATTCGCGCTCCGCCTGTTTTAATCCACACCTTCACTGCTTCTCCCCCACCACTTTGCGTATATATTTTCCCCTGTCGACCATGTATCCATTGTCCCCACATCCATCTGTGTCGGTTTTCTCTAACATTTTGTAGGTTTTGCAGGTTTCAATATAACGGAAGGGCATTTTAATTCGCTGCCTCCGATGCCAAGGTTGAGAGCCCGTAAAGGATGATTTTCTGTGGGTGAAATTTAATGAAGAAGCTGAGGGTAGGTGCATGAAATGACCGCTATTAAAGAAGACACAGATATGGATCTACAGAACCCTCCAGAGAAATTCGCCCTGAATTAATAATACAGGATTCAAATCCAAAACCAAGGGCCGAGAGTACAGTACAGAAATGCAGAATATCTCAGGCCACTTACAACAACAAATTTTCCCCTCAGTCGAAGGCAACACATTGTAAATATTTTATTAGTTGTGTCATGTACATATGGAGATTCCCATCTCTCAGCATTTATTTATGTATACAGATTGTAAAGTACTTTTATTTATAGTCAGTCATTCATAGGGAGGGCGCGAATGTTTTCCGCCATTTTGTTCAAGTTGAGTCATTAATTGTGCCTCATCTGCCTCCTCCTTTAGAATTTTCGATGCTTCTCTATAAAAGCTCAGAAAGAAGACAGTGTAAAGGTTCCAGATTTATGTGAGCAAGTTGTGCAGCGAGAAGACTACTGTATTCATCTTGTAACATTTCTGTATGAAGTTTCAGAGCCCGTAGGGTCTCAGTGAGGAGGAGTTATGATTGTATTGAGGATTCTGGTCTTTGGTATGTCACAGTATGTAACTTTTCTCATGTGTTAATATATCATCCTTTTTCATGCAAACTTTCTTCTTGTATCATGTTCTAGAATGCGAGTGGCTCACTAGTTTGCAGTAAGGATTCATCTTAAGTGGTGCCCTTTCTGGAATTAGTCAAGCGCTTTAAATAGGCCTAGAAGTGATATGCTGTTCCATGTTCACGCTTTTCATAATTTCTGCTATATTAGTGGCTTAAGGATTCGTAAATTGGTGCGCCCTTCTGCCAGTAATATCTTCTTGTGTTTCCTCACTGCCTGCACACCCTAATACTTGATTTCTGTGATATATCATTGAATCGGCCCTCTTTACAGTAAAGCGATCTCTTAACTGTCTGATACTTTCATGCTTAAGTTTTACATGATGTCTTTACATTACTCCTATCCTTGTATCAGCCTCTGAGAGAGAAATTGGACCAATTCAATCTAATTTCCTTGTTTAGAACAAGAGATAGTAGGTGAGTCCCTTGGACTGACAACCCAAACTATAAAGGACTCCTTGGTATATTAAGATGTCCTAGGCACTGGTCTATGGCAACTCTAGGCTGTCTCTAGGAGGGTGACAAAATCATCCACAACATCTTTCTGGCGCCGTTGCCGGGGACCGAATTCAAGAATATCCGTTTCCCTGGGTTCGACATCTCATATTCACTCTCTAATCAGGTGAGCACAGAGAGGTGAAGAGTTGCAGATTTCTCACCTTGGCGACTCCACTGGTCTTTATTTGATAAATTTTATTGGAAGTCCTGGCTTCCCGGAAGCCCCATTTGAGGTCGGATACCTCCCAGCCGAAAACACCTGTCTCTGACCCGGAGAAGATTATTCACAAAAGAGTTTGGAAGGAGAGGAAGTCAGCCCGTGCTGAAAACCCTGAATATTCTGTTGAAAACTATCCGCCCTCTTCCTCTCAAGAAGTTAGATCAGAAAATCCCGAGTTTTACTCAGAGACTCCACGTATAGGGAGTGCCTCAATTGAAGAAGATTCCTATCCTGCTCCTGAGGCTGAAGAAATTAAAGAGGTCACAGAAGTAGCTGTTGTTAACCGTGAGTTATTTCCATCTACACCTCAGGCTTCTGTGCAATATATTCCCATTTTTATTCATACTCCGCTTCCTCCTACTCCTCTCCCTTCATCTGTACCTCAAATTGTTGTGCAACCCCCGCCTCCTCCAATGGCTAATGTTCCTGCTTTTCTATTGAAAAAATATGCGCCTCTGGCCTTACCCCAAGTGCTGAATGATATGCCGCAGGATTACCTGAAGATTTTGCCAAGATTTAATGGGGAGAATGAAGTTGATGCTCAGAAGCACCTCGAGGTTTTCTGCTCTTTTGCAGAGAACTTAAATGTTGAGCATCTGGATGTGGTTTTGAGATTATTCGTGCAATCCTTGGAGGGTGAAGCCAGAAAATGGTTCAAGACATTGGCAAACAATTCAATCACCACCTGGGACCAAATGGAAAACGCTTTTCTCAGGAAGTGGGGAGAAAAGAAAGACCAAGGGTAGTGTCTCGTTGAATTCAACACACTAAAGAAGAAACACAATGAGGGAGTGGCAGAATTTATCAAAAGATTTAATAAATTATATCTGAACCTTCCTGCCGATATGAAACCTCAACAAGCTGCTGCCAAAGTTGTTTTCATTGCAGCTTTTGATTCTGATTTTGGTTTCTCTCTGCGGGAAAAAATGCTTGTCACCTTAGATGATGCTCAGACAGATGCTCTGGAGTTGGAGGCAAATTTTGCTGCCACTGGTAAGTCAAAGGGAAAAGTCGAACAAGATACTAGAAGGAGAGGCAAAGAAGAGGTTTCTACCTCCAATCAAGACAAAGACTCTGACAAGATGGATGAAATAAGCAAGATGATAAAGAAGATGGTCAAGATGGAGCTGGAAGCTAAAAATACAGCTCCCAAGAACTATTACAATGCTCCAAACAGAGGATATAATCCCCAGTATAAGAGACCACCTCTCCAGATATTGCCGAGAGAGACAAAGGAACAACAAGACCAGATACCTCATCCTTTGTACCTGGAAGGACCAGCAGATGACTCCGCTGGAGATGCAGCTTATGGATTAGAGGACTCAAATCTGGCTTTTTCAAACAATGATGACATGGAGTTCCCCCTGCAAGAAGAAGATGAAGAGGCAGAGATTGACCATTACTGCAAGAAATTTGCTGATTTCATGGAAGCACAGTTCAACGTCAAATATGATCTCAGATCCTCAAGAAAGAGGACCAGAACTCAGGAGCAAGAAGAAGAACCACCTCGACAGGAAACATCGGCTCAGAAGGAATCAGCAGCAAAGAAGAATGCGGAAAAAGGTAAGAACCTCCTGAATACCCCCTTGCAGTCTAATGATCAGATTCCCTCCTCTTCTAAAATGGTCAGTCCTCCTAATAGTGAGCCAGTGTCAAAAGAAGTCAAGTCTTCAGTCGAAAATAAGGAGTCCAAAGAAGTAGTGATAGAAAAGCCCACATCTACCTTTAATTTGCAAAAAGAGCTTGAGAAAATTAAGATTCCTGTCCCATTGACTGAGTTATTGAAACAGCCTGTATATCAGTCTCAAGTTACCTCTTTTATACTCCCTCCTGAACTACCAATTGCACCTGATAGTTTAAATCTTCAAGAAGAAAGACCCATGGTAGTCTTTGGCCCACATGTCGAGAAGATAGACCCCTCTACTCCTCCCTTTTATGTGTCCTTAGTCATTCATGACTTGCTGCTACACAATTGTATGTTAGATTCTGGGGCTTCCCATAATCTTATGCCTTTGTCTGTCATGGAGCAACTAGGACTGCAAGTTACAAGACCATACAAAGATTTATATTCATTTGATTCTAAAAGAGTTAAATGCTTGGGAATGATAAAAGATTTAGTGGTCAATTTAGCTCAAATCCCAGGAAAAAGTGTGGTCATGGACATTGTGGTTGCTGATATCCCAGCCCGCTTTTGCATGCTATTGTCAAGGTCCTGGGGTACAAAGATTGGGGGGTCAATCAAATTGGATCTAACATATGCTACTGTCCCAGTCTTTGGAGGTCAAGAAAGGAGGTTATATAGGGAGACCAGATTTGTCAAAACGGTAACCAAGGCTGACTGCTCAGATAATTCCCCAGTTTATAACAAAGAGGGAGACTTTTCATGTTTAATGTTGGAAGAAAATCAGGATTATGCACATGAGCCCCTTTTTGGCCAGTTCCAGGCTGAGCAGCCTAAAGAAGAGCAGGAATCGGGACTTTGGACTTTACATTTTGATGGAGCTAATTCTAGAGAAGGCAATGGAGCTAGGGTATTATTGATTTCCCCTACAGGAAAATGGGTGCCACTGTCTTTTAAATTGGAATATGAGGCTACAAACAATG
Organism: Pinus albicaulis; assembly: GCA_034641835.2. Taxonomy (NCBI): domain Eukaryota; kingdom Viridiplantae; phylum Streptophyta; class Pinopsida; order Pinales; family Pinaceae; genus Pinus; species Pinus albicaulis. The sequence goes on along the minus strand of CM076575.1, from coordinate 269,079,880 downwards.
TAGCTGAGTATGAGGCATTATTACTGGGGCTGCAGACAGCTAGAAACATGGGCATCCACTGTCTAAAAGTGTTTGGAGACTCTGAGCTAGTCGTAAGGCAGATTAAAAATGAATGTCAAACTAAGCACCCCCGGCTCAGAGCATATAGAAATGAAGTATGGGACATGATAGAAAACTTCTTTCCAGCATTTAACATACAGTTCATGCCCCGGGAGCAAAACAGAATAGCAGATTCTCTTGCGGTAGCTGCCAGTACTTTCCGTCCTCCTCAGAACCCACTCCTAAGATATGAGGTGGAGGTACGTTATAGACCATCCATTCCGGACAATATAAAGCATTGGCAGGTATTCGAAGATGATGAACAGATGAAAAGATTTATAGAGACTGTGGGAGAATTCTCCAATATGGAGATTGATGATAATGGAGAAGAAGAAGTTGAAAATATTACTGAAAGAAAATGGGAAGAAAGAATAGCAGGTAGTAGAGTGCTGCAGCTAAAGGGTAATGTCATACCCAGAGGGTTGGTACCACTAGAGAAATTGTTCAATAAAGATGACATACCCGTGCAGCCAAATAAAATAGTAGAGGATAATCAAGTAGAAGATTTGAATCTGGGTACTTCCACTGATCCCAAAATTGTTAAACTGTCCAAGAAGGTCCCAGAAGGATACAAAGAAAAGTATTTGAAATTGTTTCAATCTTACAAGGATGTTTTTGCTTGGTCCTATGAGGACCTGAAAACTTTTGATGTAAATATTATACAGCACAAGATTCCGTTGAGGGAAGACGCAAAGCCATACAAACAGAAGCTCAGGCAAATAAATCCTTTGCTTCTTCCTTCTATTGAAAAAGAAATCAAGAAGTTGTTGAAAGCCAAGATAATCGTGCCACTAAGGTACTCAGAATGGATAGCGAACCTTGTTCCTGTTAGAAAGAAGAATGGAGAAATAAGGCTGTGTGTGGACTTCAGAAATTTGAATAGAGCATCTCTCAAAGACAACTATCCACTGCCTAAAATGGACCATATCCTGCAGAAAGTGGTGGGAGCATCCAGAATGTCGATGATGGATGGATTTTCAGGCTACAATCAGGTAGCTGTTTTCCCAGAAGACCAGAAGAAGACTGCGTTCACCACGCCCTGGGGAACCTTTATGTATGCGAGGATGCCATTTGGATTGATTAATGCAGGAGCTACTTTTCAAAGAGCAATGGACATAGCCTTTATTGGAGAACAGGACAAGTTCTTGGTGGTATATCTTGATGATATCACGGTATTCTCAAAGAATGATGATGAGCATATTGTACATTTGAGGAGGACTTTCGAAAAATGCAGAAGGTACGGCCTTTCTCTTAATCCCCAAAAATCTTTGTTTGCATTAGACGAAGGAAAACTCTTAGGACATATCGTGACTATAGATGGTGTAAAAATAGACCCAAAGAGAGTCGAAGTAATAAACAGCATTCCTTTGCCAAGGAATAAGAAAGAAGTGCAGGTGTTTTTGGGTCGAATAAATTTTTTGAGAAGATTCATTCCTAACTATGCGGAGATAGTTAGGCATATAACCAATATGTTGAAGAAAGATAGTGAAGTCAGATGGTCCCAAGAGTCTAGAGATGCATTTACAAGGATAAAACAGGCATTTGCAGAAGCTCCTGTTCTAGCAGGACCAGATTATAAGAAGCCATTTATGATTTTCTCATTTGCTTCACCTCATACAATTGCTGGAGTGTTATTACAGAAGAATGAAGAGGGATATGAACAACCCATAGCATTCTTCAGTCAGGTGCTGTATGATGCTGAATTGAAATATAATATACTGGAGAAGAAGGCATACGCCCTGGTAAAGTCCCTCAAAGCTTTTAGAGTCTATATTTTGCAATCTCATATTACTGCTTATGTTCCCACAGCAGCTGTAAAAGACATTCTGGTCCAGGGAGACAGTGAAGGCAGGAGAGGAAGATGGATTGCAAAAATCCAGGAGTATGATCTGGACATAAAGCCCACTAGGTTGATTAAAGGACAGGGACTTGCCAAGATGTTATCAGAATCAAATTATCAGGCTCTGGGCATTAATCTATCCATGGTGGCAAATGAAGAATCACAAAAAGAAGAGGAGCAGCAAGGACTAGAAATGGCCACTCAAAAGATACATGTAAAATATCTAACTAGTCCTTGGTATAAAGAAATTGTTGAATATCTTTTAACACTTAGTTGTCCACCAGGCTGTGACAAGGTAAAATATAGAGCTGTAAGGATGAAATCCTAGAAATATGCCATTGCCAATGGACAACTCTATTGGAGAGACCCTCTAGGTATATTGCTGCTATGCCTCACAGAGAATGAAGTGCAAAATGTAATGACAGAGTTTCATGAAGGGATATGTGGAGGAAATTATAGCTGGAGGACTACCACTCACAAAATCTTGAAGGCTGGTTTTTACTGGCTGAAATTGTATTCAGATACTTTTGCTTGGGTCAGAGCGTGTGACAAGTGCCAAAGGTTTGCAGAAAGACAGAAGTTAGCATCTTTGCCCCTAATCCCAATTCATGTAAATGAACCCTTCCAGAAATGGGGATTAGATTTTATAGGTGAGATACATCCCCCTTCAAGTGGCCAACATAAATGGATACTGACAGCCACAGACTATTTTACGAAATGGGTGGAAGCCATACCCACAAGAAGAGCTACAGATGCTGTAATCATGAATTTTATAGAAGATAATATCATATCTAGGTTTGGCTGTCCTGCAAGGATTGTAACTGATAATGCTCAAGCTTTTAAATCTGCCAGATTTGAAAATTTCTGCCAAAGATATAATATTATATTAACTCATTCCACAGCATATTATCCCCAGGGGAATGGTTTAGCAGAATCATCCAATAAAACCCTGGTGAGGGCCCTGAAGAAAACAATAGCTGAAAATCAGAAAAACTGGGACTCTCAATTGAAGTTTGCTCTATGGGCAAATAGGATAACTAGCAAAAGAGCAACAGGAAAGTCTCCATATGAGCTGGTGTATGGACGGGCTGCAGTGTTTCCCGTGCAATTGGCATTGCCAGTGGCACGTTTTTTGCAGGGAAACCAGGAGGAACCAGATGAGATGATTAGGAGAATTAATCAGCTGGTAGAATTGGAGGAAACAAGGAACCAGGTGGATCATAGATTAATAGAATACTAGGAAAAAATGAAGAAGCTCTTTGATCAGCATGCAAAGGACAGAAATTTCCAAGTTGGAGACCTGGTCCTCAGATGGGATGTTCGCAGAGCAGAAAAGGGCAAGCACGCTAAGTTTGATCCATTATGGTTTGGTCCATTCAGAATCGTGAGTCAGGGACGAAACAATACTTTTATGTTGGAAAATATACAGGGTGATTTGTTGGATGCGCCCGTGAATGGCCAGTTCCTCAAGCCTTATTTTCAATTCTAATCTCGGCTAGGAATGCCCGGTTGTATATACTGTATATAACTTGCTTTGGTTTTTATTTCTTCTTTTTATAAAGGAAAAGAAAGCTGATAATTACTTGAAGTTAAAGTGCAGGAGAATTCAGAATAAGATGAAATAATTGATGGTCTGCATGTTCTCGACATGCTCGAGGACGAACATGCCGTCCCCAGATGGAGCCGATGTTGTACATATTTCCTCCTCCATTCAAATTCTGACCACCAGTTATTTTTAAATCTATTTCCAATGTCTTTGTGGTAAAAAAACCCCCCATGCCGCGCTCATCACCATCTTCCCCGCCACCGTGTCGCTCTCACCCACTTCCGCTTGTTAACTCCTCCACGTTAATCCTCCATAAGTCCCCCGTACGCCCATGTGTCGTGCCCCCATGTTTCCGTGGTGCCGTCCCATTATATATATAAATATATGTGTGTGTGCATAGGTTCTCATCCATACCCGTATTTTTATTCACCCCTCTCGTCCAGATTATGTTACATAAGAAATTCGCGCTCCGCCTGTTTTAATCCACACCTTCACTGCTTCTCCCCCACCACTCTGCGTATATATTTTCCCCTGTCGACCATGTATCCATTGTCCCCACATCCATCTGTGTCGGTTTTCTCTAACATTTTGTAGGTTTTGCAGGTTTCAATATAACGGAAGGGCATTTTAATTCGCTGCCTCCGATGCCAAGGTTGAGAGCTCAGAAAGGATGATTTTCTCGTGGGTGAAATTCTTTGATTAAAGCTGTAGGTAGTGGCATGAAATGACCGCTATTAAAGAAGACATCGACACAGATAGTGGATCTGTCAGTAATTCTCCAAGAGAAATTACTCCCTTAATTAATAATAATAAGATCTGTAACCCGAAACCAAGGGTTTAGAGTACAAGACGTAACGTTAATATCTCGAAAATACCACAATGTTACATTTTCCTCAAATATGCAACACATTGTAAATATTTTATTAGTTGTGTCATGTATATAAGGAGATTTTAATCTCCCAGCATTTATTTCTGAATACAGATTGTAAAGTACATTTAATTATAGTCAGTCATTCATAGGGAGGGCGCGAATGTTTTCCGCCATTTTGGTTCAAGTTGAGTCATTAAATGTGCTTCATCTACCTCCTCCTCTAGAATTTTCGATCTGTTCTATAAAGTCGTAAAGAAGATGTGTGTTCCGTATTTCTCGTGGGAGCAATGGGTGGCAAAGTATCAGAAGACTACCGTATTCATCTTGTAAATATTTTCAGAGGAAGTTTCCGCAGCCCGTAGGGTCTCGTGCTGAGGAGGAGTTATGATTGTATTGGTGATTCTCGCCCTGCCTTGCATGTCATGGAGGACCTTTCATATATTAATATACTGTCCTTTTCATGCTATGCAAACTTTTCTGTATCATGTTCAATGCAGTGGCTAAATAGTTTTAAAAGGAAGGATTCATCTTAAGTGGTGCCCTTTCTGGAATTAGTCAAGCGCTTTAAATAGGCCTAGAAGTGATATGCTGTTCCATATTCACCCTTTTCATAATTTCTGCTATATTAGTGGCTTAAGGATTCGTAAATTGGTGCGCCCTTCTGCCAGTAATATCTTCTTGTGTTTCCTCACTGCCTGCACACCCTAATACTTGATTTTTGTGATATATCATTGAATCGGCCCTCTTTACAGTAGGCGGTCTCTTAACTGTCTGATACTTTAATGCTGAAGTTTTACATGATGTCTTTACATTACTCCTATCCTTGTATCAGCCTCTGAGAGAGAAATCGGACCAATTCAATCTAATTTCCCCTTTGCTTAGGACGAGATAGTAGGTGAGTCCCTTGGACTGACAACCCAAACTATAAAGGACTCCTTGCTATATTAAGATGTCCTAGGCACTGGTCTATGGCAACTCTAGGCTGTCTCTAGGAGGGTGACAAAATCATCCACAACAGAAGCAATGCAACGAACAATATGGGTTGATGCCATGGTAGAGGAATCTAACTCTATTGTCAGAAACAATTTTGGGAAGTGGTCCCAAGACTAGAGGACAAGTCAGTGGTAGGTTACAAATGGATCTACAAGGTGAAGCAAGAAGCAAATGGAAGCATCGAGAAACACAAGGCCAAATTTGTGGCCAAGGAGTTCTCTGATGTGGAGGGAATTGAATATGAGGAAACCTTTGCTCCAGTAGCAAGGTAATCTTCAATAAAATCAAATCTATCTCTTGCAGTGTAGATGAGATGGAAGATTCATCAGATGGATGTGAATACAACATTCCTCAATGGAGTGATTGAAGAGGAGGTGTACATTGAGTGGCCATAAGAATTTGAGACCTTCGACACGAAGTCGCATGTGTGCATACTCAAACGAGCATTTTATGGATTGAAGCAAGCACCCCATTCTTTGTACACTAGGATAAAAAACTATCTCACTAGGTTGGGATTCACCAAGAGTGAAGAAGATACACACCTTTACCGTATTGTTGTTGAAGGTAAATTATTGATTATAGTATTATATGTAGATGATTTAATTTTAACCGGTGATTATAATTTGATAAATTCGAGATAAGGACTTGGGTATCATGCATTATTTCCTTGGTTTGGAAGTATGGAAAGGAGATGGGGAACTATTTGTATCTCAGGGAAAGTATTCCAAAAATATACTGAAGAAGTTCCACATGGAGAGAATCTAACCTATGAAGACTCCTCTAGCAGAGAACTGGAGGAAATAGGATGCTACTTCAAGTGAAGTAGTGGAGGCTACCATATACAGGTAGCTTGTGGGTTCACTTACGTATTTGGTGGACACATGACTGAACATGTCTTCTGCAGTTAACCAGCTTATGCAAGTAATGGTTAAGCCAACCCAACTTTATTGGAAGGCAACAAAGCATGTGTTGATATACCTTAGAGGAAATAATCAATTTTGTCTTTCATACAGATGGAGAAAGGGAGTGAAGTTGCAAGGCTTCACAGATGCATATTGGGAAGGGAGTTAATCAGATAGGAAGAGCACATTAGGAGGAATTTTCAGTGTTGGGTCAACAATGATTTCTTGGTACATTAGGAAGAATAGTTCTGTTGCTGTTACACGTCTTTTTGTCACCATGACATTTGAATATTCATATGGGTCTATCACCACCTATATCATGTTCCCTTAGAGGTCAAAAACACCAATGTTCCTAAATCAAGTCTTGGAATTGGAGAGAAGCTCTATAAAACCCTTAAAAATCTACCTGCGCAGTTTTTCTAGCCTTTCCCTGCCCATGCACTATTGTTTGGTCCATAAACTGTGCCAACTCCCACACTTTTTTCCACTATTACCTGCGCACCCCTGCAAAAAGAAAATAAAATAAAAATTAAATTCTAGAAGCCCACATGGTCGAATATTCTACAAATTGGAAGCTTCTAGAGTCGTGATCAGTTCGAGCTTTATCCCTCCACTCATGGAGCTTATCCCTTGGTCCATGGAGCTCAAATCCCTTCATGAGAGGAATCCATCCCCCTCTTCATGGAACTAAAACTTCCTCCATTTCCCTATAAATTGAGCTCAAGTTTCAGATTGAAGGGTAGATTTTAAACCATAGATGCTGAAGAGAATTCATAAGAATGCATACTTTCTACACTAGTGAGTTGTTGTTGGCACGAGAATGATGACACCCTAGTGTCTATAACTCCATGCTGGTATTTAGAGAGGAAGGCTTATCAAATTGAAGGAGAAATTATTGTTCAGGAATCTGGGAGAAATCTGTACGACATCAAGGCATTAGGCTGTAAGATTACTCTTTTTATTCAAGATAATACATATGAATCTCTTTTTGTCATTGAGTTTTTTCTATGCTCATTAGAATAACATCAATACTTAGACTCCTTGATCACTAAGTTGGATTAGCATTTCTTGATTATTATATGTTACAGATGCTTTGATCCTTTGTCTGATCTTTGATTGCATGATCTACTTATTGGAGAAACCACTTTGGAGCAACAAGACAAAAGACTACATCAAACGTTTGGATTTCAAGGTAGGGGCATGTCCTCTCTACTTTATTATAATAGATCTGAAATGCAATTAATATAGAGGAAAAGGTTTTCAAATGGATTTTTGTTTCTAGTTACTCGCTGGAGTACTAGGGAGATCGCTCTTGTCCGCAAGAGGGATTAATGCACGTAAAAAAATGGTGACCATACTGGGGAACTAGAGCTTAGTTTTGTTTATTTATTTTCAATGTGAATTTTAGAGTTTTTTTATTTTGACTTCTCTGAGTCTGGTTGGGTAGATAACTCTTAAGAATCCCTAAAAAAGAAAGCTTTTTATTTATTTTTTCCAAGTTTTTTCCTTGCCAACGCGGTTTTCAGCAGAAAACAGTGCGACAACCTGCACAACTTTTAGTTCAATTCAGTGCGCATGCGCTCTGTCTTCCACTATAAACTGTGCACCCCCGGAAAATTTTTGAAAAAAATAAACTTCTCTTTTTTAGAGCTAGATAACCTGATTATTTATGTTTTCCCTAATCTATCTTAGCTGTCAAATCTTGTGTGAGAATTTATTTTCAGCAACTTTTGCATTTGTGTGATTTATCATCCTATTTTCATTTTATAAGTGAGAGTTTGCCCTATTTTATTTCCGCTCTATACAAAAGATACCTTCATTTGCCGCAACTTACTGGTATTGATCATATTGTCTTTTTGAGCCATTAGGATCATTGCAAACCTTACCTTTACGAAAATTGATTCCTTTTTCATTTGAAAATTTGGAAGAGCTTTTAGCTTACTGAAGCCTGATATAACACCAAATTTTTTTTGGATGTTTTCATTTATGTTGAGATAAGTATAATTTTTTCTTAGTTTGATTACAAACTTGGAGAAAATGTCCTCAAACATTTTAGATAGACTTCAAAATTAGATTTTTCTTTGATTTTGAAATTTATGTTTTAGAGTTTTTTAGAGATTGTTTTCTTTTGGAAATGGATTGTTTATTGAATTGTAGTTTTTGATTTTTTTTTTTTTCCACAGAAAAAAAATCAGCGAATTTTTATTTTTAAAATGAAAAGTTACATGTAGCATATGCATTTAAGCATTTCGAAAATTTCCCATTGGGCTCATGTGCTCTCGCACACAATTCATCGTAGCGAGGCTACATTGCATTCAGAGTAAAAATTATAAAATAAAAGGAAAAAAGTGAAATGGTAGAGAAAAGAAAGCAGAAAAAAAATATCAGCTGCCAGATAGTGGGTAAATGTCCCACAAATCAGGTTTTTCTCCCTTTCTTCTTCTCAACCTTGCGCTACTCTCCCTGAGATGGCACACAGGTGGCAAGGACCATCTTATTCGCTACTGTTTGGGTTCCTGTATCCTTGTCCGAATCTGAAGTTTCTGATGGATGGTGTCATTTGATCCCTCCACTACCCATGTCATCGGTATTCCTTTCTGTTTGAATCACCTGAAATTGTGGATCCATGAGTGCTATCGTGTCCTTTTTTGTACTTCTGGTTCCTGAATAGGTTGGTTACTTTCTGTAGGAGCTGGTTCCTCTTCTTCTTCTGACTCATCCTCCTCTGAATCTGGAAGGGGAAACTGCCAACCTTTCCTTTGTTTCCGTTTATGTTTCTTTTTGCTATTTTCTTTCTTAGCTTCTGGGCATGTATTCTGTAGATGTCTTGTCATCCTACAATTCCTACATCTGAATGCAGTATTCTCATAATCTAATGGTTGCAACCAGTTTTGTTGCTGATAGATTAGCATAATGTTCTTCGGTAATCCTTTGCTTAGGTCTACCTCGACACAGATCCGGGAAAAAGTGTAGATTCTATCTTCTAGTCTTTCCATGTCCATTTTAATATACCACACAATACTATTCCCAATGCTCTCGAGGACCTGATCATTCCAGAAATGAAGAGGGAGGTTGTATAATCTCACCCATACTGGAAGTCTAGATACTATCATAGTATTTGGGTCAAAATTTGGAAACCATGGAGTGATAAAGAGCCCCGTGGATCCCCAAAACCAAGGCTCCTCTCCGATGATAATATCTCTTTCCTCCGAGGAGTTAAATTTCACAATGAAAAACCCCTTGGAACAGAGGTGTATTTCACATTGAAGGGTCCATCGAGTGAAGATCCAATGGAAGAGGTCCATGGGTTTAGGCCAGAAGTAGTTGAACCGACATATTAATGCTTGGGATTTGTATGTCTTTACATGCTCCTCTGTTGCTGAACTGTTGACTTTTAGAGCTGGAGTTTGTTCAAGTTGTTCTACTATGTATGGTCTCGGAGCATTTCCAGTTTGTTCTGGAGGTGAGCCTACAACTTTTCTCCCCTGTAGAATGTTTTTGTAGGATGGGCCTCCATTTTTTTGTTGTTGGCTGATGGGTTTTTTTGCTTTATCTCCCCCTACAGATCTTGATGTGCCCTGGTTCGCGACACCCCCTCTCAGATGCAGATTTAGGGAAATAGTCATTTTTGACTTTATGGCATAGTCCTTTAGGAGCCTGCAATACTGAAGAGAGCTGTGTCCATTGACTAGGTGTTGAATAGGCATTGGGTACCCCATCAGTCCCCATATTTTTTGTTTTAATTGCAGAAGAGAGTTATCTTCGTGTACCCGGACTAATTGAGACTTACCCACAGGGGGTCTGATAAAAATTTGAAAGGGATTAGATTTCAACTGAAACAAGGGGTTACTTGTTATTTGGGGATTAAAGATCGTATGGTTCGCTGTAAAGAAAATGAAAGGCGTTCCCTTCTATTTCCGTTCACACACCGTCTCTACCTCCCCTTTCTTCTGATCCGGTGAAGGGTTCTGCTGATCGGACTTGGACGCCTATGTTCTCATCGTACGCAGTGAAAAAAGCATACCTCTTAACACAAATTTCCTGCCATAGTCAGCCAAGAAGCTCACTAAAAGCAAGGATCCCAGACCGGAGCTTATCCTGCCTCCAACCGCACAAAGAAACGATAACCCTTGAGTTCTGTTACGATTTTCAGTGGACTTTCTTAACCAAAATGGCCAGATCTCCATACCCACCATTAAATGTCCGTAAGCAAGCACATTGGTGGCGTCTTCTTTACTCGATGTGAATTGATCGAAATGGGTTCGACGGTAGCTTGCCCTTGATCGAGGCACATCATGGAATGATGGCCCTAGGCCTGGAAACACAGCTCTCAGTCTGTGATTGTCTGCCCGTAGGGCTAGGATCCAGATCTCAAATTCATGGGGCAGCAGCAGAACAACCTCTCGCACCCTGCTCGCCTATGATGCAGTTAGATCTGGTTTGTGAACGGTAGCAACAACGCCGCGAGAAACCCTTACTGAGACTGTGCTACCAGGATCAATGTGCTTGACGGCAGCAAGGTTTGGTAGGACCCTAGCTGAAACCCTAGCTGAAGCCATCCTCGCTCTCTTCCCGACACTCGCTCAAGGATTCTTCTTTTCTAATGTAATGTCTTTTATTATTTGGAGTGATGTAGTTTTTGATTTAATTGTTCAAGGAATTTCATTTCAAAAGAGTAACTGATCATTCTTGCAAATTGAGTTCTTCATGAAATCGTCTTCTTTTCAAAAATAATTTTTTTTTATGAATGAAAGAATTGATGTTTTGAAAATTGATAAATCTCTCAACGTTCCCTTAATTAAGATTCATTGAAAAGAAAGAGTTGCACTTCTAATTTAGATACATTTAGATTATTTTTGAGTCAGGTCACAAACATCATTAAAGTTTCAACTCCATACCTTTTTTTTATTTTGTGTGTTAAACATTAATTGTGGCTGAATTATTGAGACACTCTCGTAGAATGCAGGGGAAACCCACTGAGTACACACCAAGTCAATTAGGAAAGCTTAAATATGAAAGAGGTCAACCATAAATAACCTGATCTATTGGACAAGGGGATACATCAATAATTATACATCCTGATTACGAATTAAACCAACCTCGGAGAGAAGAAGAACCAAAAATTTCGGAATCAATCACAGTTGAATCTGCAACCAGTGAATTTTCAGACAGTCAACTTATTGGACCCAAGATATCTGAACCTGAAATTGAATCCACTTCATCTGAGTCAATTTCAGAGTTCATAGCCCGAACCCCTGGTCGTCGTCATTCACCTCAAGTGAAGTTTCGCGTCACTAAGAACCTTCCTCCTGGCATGATTAGTATCAAGGAGATTATTGACACAGAAGAAGAAGTTGTACTTCCTTCACATCAAGAATATTTAGATCTAAGGCATAGTGAATCGATTTACCATTATAGCCCTTTTAAACCAAACCCTTTGTATTCTCATTTAACAAAATTTCTACATAATTATGGTCTCAATTATTCGCCACCCCATATTCCTTTTTACTCCATACCCATAAGTAGATATATGCCTTCATCAAACATGTCTGGTGAGTCATCCATGTTTTCTTCATCGCCAAAAACTTTTTTGTATGGTGGTCCATCAGTTCCTACAGGATAGTAGTCACTTTTTGGCACTTTCTCAAGAGAATCTCCTTCTTCCGAAAAAATTATACCATCAACTGGTCCCAATGAATCTGATACCAAATCATTGACAATGGAACAAGTCTACATGATGTCTGGAAATATTCCATTACCTGACCCTCAAAGTAGCAATTTACTGCCTGGGTGGCATCCTGAAGGGCAGTATCCTCCTCAAGGGCAGTACTCTGTACTAGGGCCACAACCACTTCAAGGGCAGTACTCTATCCTAGGTCCACAACCTCTTCAAGGGAAGTACCCTATGGCAGGGCAAAAACCTATTCAAGAACAAAAAACTCCTTTGGGGTAGAAATTTTATCAAGAACAATAATTATTTCAAGGAGGTCAACCTTTTAGTGGAAATTATCTAGGAAATTATCAAACTTATGTTCCAATTCCTCAACCTGGTTATGGCCAACCTTAAGCACCACAACCTTTGATGGGAGATCCTTATCCTGGAGTAAAATCAGTGTGGAATCCATCGTTGAACCAAAGTAATTTGCAACCTACCGTGCAAGTACCTTATAATCAACTTGGTCAGCCAACTGGCTATACCCAAATCCAACAACGTGTCCAACCTACGCTTCAAGTAATATCTCAGGTATCTGTACCTAGTAGTATTCAGTAACCTGGTCCAAGTACACCTAGAACTCCTGTCCAATCTTCTATATCAACTTCTGTTCAACAACCTAGTACACCTATCCTTGGAGTTTCCCAAGTCCCTATTGCTAAAACCCCTCAAGCGACGACATCAAATGTATCGCAACCAATCCCTCAAGTCACTATTCATCAACTTGGACCTACGGTTCATTCTATTGTTCAAACCTCTACGAGACAACCTAGTATAGCTACAATTCCAACAAGACAACCTTATACAGGTCAGTTTGTTAATCAACCGTATCAAGGGCAGTTTCAATATGGACCCGTAGGACAAAATCCAGTCTACCAAAGTCAATTGTACCCTGGTTATACATATCAGATACCATCTCAACCTCAGTTTGGTACAACTAACCCTAGTTATCCCGAAGGTATTCAAATTCCAATCGCACAGGCTATTCCAGGCTACCCTGGATATCCTCCTCCCAATACTGGAATCATTCCTCAAGGTTATTAGTTTTCTCAACAAGACCCTAACTGTCGGTTACCATTCATTACAAGTTTGGACTTTCCGGTTTTATTGTGCCTTACAAACGATCTGATTTATTATCTTCCATTTTGGCTGCCAATGCTGAATAAGTTACCCAGTGATATTCTTAAGTTTGAAGGTAAATCAGGAGAAGACCCCTCAAATCATGTCATGACTTACCACCTTTGGTGTGCATCCAACTCTTTAATCGATGATTCCATTCGATTGAGAATGTTTCAAAGAACATTGATAGGTTTAGCTGCAAAGTGGTATATTGAACTACCACGTGTCTCATTCAAAAATTTCAACGTGTTAGCAAAAAATTTCTTAACCCACTTTCAGTTTCCAGTCCATTAAAATAATGGTACAGAACTCTTAACTTCATTAAAACAAAGTACATCTACTTACATTTTAGATCTCATACATGAGTGGATACGTAGACGAAATTTAGTGAAAGTTTTCATTTTGGATCAAATCTTGGCAAAATGGTTTATCAAATCATTACTTCCAAAGATCACTGAAGATGTAGCTAAGGGAGGTGTTGTTACAGAACAACAGGTCATAGCTCAAGCACAATACTTAGATCTTGTATATACACAGTTTGGTACTTTATACGAAAAAATTCCTGACTTGCCGCGTCCAGGTCAAATAACTGCAACTCCTTCTGGTTCTCATTCTACAAACGATGTAATTGGTACAGTTAGCTCTAACAAGAGTAAGAAGAAGTCATCCAAATATAATTCTCTCATTATAAATTTACCAAATTAATCTAAAGGAGATTCTTCCCTTGAAAATTCTGTCGAAATTCATGTTATAGATTCATCCACAGCTAAATCTAAAACTGGTAGTAATAATAAAGGAAAGAATAAAAACAAACAAAATACATCTCCCAAAGAGAAAACTGAAAAGAACGAACCAGCTGATGAAAAACAAAAACCTCGTTATCCTTGTCTTATCTGTGACGAGGATCACTATACTATCCAAGGTATCCAAGTTTCACCCACACCCACCGTCTTGAAGGATCCTTTTCCCACTCAAGATAGTAAAATGATAGGATCTTCTTCAAATTCATTGGCAAATATTTTAATTATTTCTCAAGTCATGGCTACGACACAATATCAAGACTATGGAACTAAAAATACTGTAACTGGTAAAGAGACAGAAAATTCTAGTTAAACACCAGCCATACCTCCTTCAGTTTCTGAACCACTTCAAATCGAGAAACCTAATCCTGATCTAGTGATTAAACTGCCTGCTAAAGGTGTACTTTGAAAATCAGCTTTTAATCCACATGCGAGAGCTGCTCAGAATTACAACATTGTTGAGGATTTGGCAATATCCCCTTCAGCAATGTCGGCCTTAGAAGTGCTACAATCATGTCTAGCACAAAGGAAATTTCTATTATCAGCTATCAGAGCTATTGATCCTCAGGATTCGAACCTCATGGTATTTGACCTAGAAAAGTTTACACCAAGACTCCCTCATCAGATGGCTTTTCATATTCCAGTATTAGTCAAATCTAGACGAGTTTTTGTACTGTAATTGATGAGGGAGCATCTAGTGTATAATGTCATTAAACTATTGGAAAACTCTTGCTTCTCCAACACTCAACCAATCACTGACTACCCTTAAAGCCTTTGATGGAATAGGATTTCATCCATACAAAATACTTTAGGATCTACCTAAGAAGTAGAAGGAAAAATCGTTAACCTAGAGGTGGAAGTTGTTTATGCCCCTCTTGATTACAACCTTCTTTTGGTTTGTAGTTGGTTTTATGCCATGACTGTTTTCATTTCATCAGTCTCTCGGGTAATCATGTTTCCTCATAAAGGAAATATTGTGAAATTCAATTAGTTGTCATACTTTTCATCATACCCTGCTTATACAGACAACATACAACATGTCAGAAAAACAATTATCCCATATAAAGATGTTGGTTTAGGATTAGTGAAGGATTCCGCTGTCATGGGAACTTTCTCTATACCTCCACCCAACGTATCGTGAACAATTTCCAACATCAATATGATCTCATCAAGAACTATACCATTTGATGATACATGGGTAGTGCCTTCAGAATTAGAATTGGATTATTTCAATGGCGATATGCCTTTGAGTCCTTTTGAAAAGGCATATGTAGTAGTACAATCATATTCTGACACACGTTCAACTACTTTTGATCAAATGAATGTGATCAACAAAGAATAATCTTCTCTATCAAGCTCAGCCTTGACATCATTTTCAAATCCCTTTCAACATGTATTCAACATTGATGAAAGTATTTGAGAAATTTTGTCATCAAATGAATTACCCTGGCATGATCTACATCATAGATCTTTATTTTACCAGATCTTGATAAGTTTGAAAACTATTTTTCATCTATTTTTACAATTTATTATGTCAAGGAACTGTCGAATCCCATATCGATTACACATTTGGATTCTGAAACAAATTTGGGAAATATTTCTACAATAGTTCCTATCGACATATTAGTTAAACCTAGAATTATTGAAAACTTCCATATAGGTGCTTCTTGTACGATGGAAGAGATTAACACTTACAAAGCCCTATTTTCAAGAATTCCGAGACATTTTTGCCTGGTCTTATGAAGAGTTTCTAGGAATTGATCCTAAGATTGTAATTCATGAAATTAAGGCATACCCGGATGCTAAGGCTATTAGACAAAGATTACGTCCAATACATCCGCGAAAAGCTGCAGTTATCAAAGCTGAAGTTGAGAAGTTATTATGAGCAAGATTTATTTATCCAATTCCAATGATAGATTGGGTATCTAACATAGTTCCTGTTACAAAGAAACAAGGGACTATAAGAGTATGGGACCGGGTAGATTACAGGGATATTAACAAAGCATGTACAAAAGACAATTATCCAACACCCTATATCGACCAAATTATTCATGATTGTTTCGGAAATGAAATATTCTCATTTATGGATGGTTTTTCTGGCTGTAATCAAATAAACATACTCCCTGCCGATCAACCAAAAACATTTTTTATATTTCCTTGGGGGACATTTGCTTATTGAAAATTACCTTTTGGACTAAAAAATGCTGGTGCAACTTTTCAAAGAGCTATGTATTATGATTTTCATGATATCAAACATATTGTACAACTTTATCTGGATGATTTACCTGCTCATTCTTTACGCAGAGACGATCATCCCACACACTTACGAGCTATTTTCAGAAGATGTAGGCATTACAAAATTTGTTTGAATCCGCACAAATGTGTTTTTTGTGTACAATCAGGATGATTACTTGGATTCATCGTTTCGAAAGATGGAATTTGTGTCAACCCTTAGAAGGCTGAGGCTATCATCAATTTACCTCCTCCTTCCACTCTTCGCCAACTCCAAAGTTTGCAAGGGAAAGCAAATTTTTTACGTAGGTTTATCCCGAACTATGATGAGTTAATAAAATGTTTTACCCAGTTGTTGAAACAAAGTGTTCCTTTTATTTGGGATGAGATTGTTGACAAATATTTTGATTCACTAAAACATGCGTTGACCCGTGCACTACTATTGCATTTGCCTAATTACCACCAGGATTACTTTCTATACTTAGCTACCTCTGATTCCACCATTGGAATGGTATTAGTTCAGGAGGATGAATATCACAATGAAAATGTGATCGATTATCTAAGTCGGAATCTCAATCCGATGGAAATCAAATATTTGCATGTGGAGAAATTGGCCTTGGCAATAGTTCAAGCTGTCCAATGATTCTGTCACTACATATTGTTACGTAAAACAACCGTGATAACTAATTGCAACTCGATGATGTATATTTTGACAAAAAAAATTACTTGGGGGAAAATACTCCAAATGGATTGTCTTCCTACAAGAGTTTGATTTGGAATTTGAAAAATCCAAGTCAAAGAAATCACTATTTTTTGCTGAACTTATGTTTGAATTTCTCAATACTGAGACAAAAACCGTGGTAGAAAATACCATCGCTGATGAATCTCTATTTCTCATTAGTACTTTAGACCCATGGCATAGAGATATCATTATATATATTCAAACCAAAACCTTTCGCCCAGAGCTTTCACATTCAAATCGACAAAGAATCCGATATCAATCCCAGCAATACAATATTGTTGGCGAGACTTTATCGTCGTGGTGCAGATTCTATTTTTCGACGTTGTATAACTCACGAAGAGGCTAAAAAGGTTTTACATGATTGCTACTCTAGAGTGTGTGGTGGTCATATGTATGGGTTTTCCACAACCCAAAAGATATTGCGCGCTGGTTATTTTTGGCCATCCTTATTCAAAGATTGTATTATTACGGTCCGAAAATGCCACAACTGCCAAATTGTTTATCGAAAGATGCGTGTAACTCTAGCTCCTCTTCACCCAATCATTGTTGTCGGCCCTTTTGTGAAATGGGGAACTTATTTCATTACATGTAACCCTCACTTGGTCAGGGGGCATGGGTATATTATTCTCGTCGTAGATTACTTTACCAAATTGGCCGAGGCGATGCCTACATTCGCGGCTGACTGAAAATTTTTAGCTACTTTCATATTAAATCATGTGATTTCTCATTTCAGTGTGCCTCAAGATATTGTCATACACCGTGGTAGTCATTTTTCAAAATATTATGATTACCGAACTTTTCCTATCAACTTGGCCTATGCCTTGATAATTATACTCTGTATTACCCACAGGCTAATGGTCAAGTTGAAGCCGTCAACAAGGTTTTAACTACCATGATTAAACAGATTGTCGAGACTCATAAATCGAATTGGCATACCATGATTTTTTCGGCATTGTGGGCATACCGAAACTCTGTAAAAATTGCTATAGGGTTCACTCCTTTTCAACTTGTTTATGGTTTAGAAGATGTGTTACCCATTGAATGTGAAATACCGTTACTCAAATCATCCATTGAGTTGTTACCAGCTACCTCTGAAGAGAAAAAATGCTTTCTATACTTAGCACAATTAGATGAAATTCGGCGCACCGTTGCATTGGCTGTCGAAGCTCACAAGAAACGTGTGAAAGCTCAGTGTGATAAAAGTGTTAACCCTCGCATTTACTCAGAATATGACCTAGTTTTAGTATACGATCAAGCTAATGACAAGCTAGGTGTTGGAAAATTTGAACCGTTGTGGCATGGTCCCTATATTGTCAAGCATGTGCTTGAAAAAGGAGCCTATGAGTTAATTGATTGTCATGAGGTCTCTTTAGATAAATATAGAAATGACCTTTATCTTAAGAGATATTATGCTTGAATTTCATGTGAATATCTCTCTTGTACAATAGTTACTTTTTCAAATAGTGTGCCTTTGATTAGACAAGTGTGCCTAGATTAGTTTTGTTGTTACTACTATCGCTGCTTATATTGATTGCTCTTGATATTGCAGATGTCAACATCCCTTCAAACATACATTGGTTTTGTTGATGGTGCTTGTCTTGGAAAACATAATATCTCTTCCGCGGCTTGGGTTATCTATTCACCCACCGATGATTTAGTTTCTATTCATGGGATATTCCTTGGTCATGTTAGGTTCACGTGATTTGGTAGATTGACAGACCAAATGACGGAGTAACATCAAACCAATATTTCGAGCCCTAGGACCTAGCCTTCCTGGACTCAGAGAGGGCTCTCTCTAATGAAGTGAAGGATGTGAGCTTGTTCGCTTAGTTTGTTTAGATTTTAGGCTAGTTGTTAAGTGTGTTTGTTTGTTTGTTTTTTAGTTTTATGGGGCAAAAACTGATCAAGTGGATCAAAATAGAATAAGAAAATGAGATCAACTGGGCTATGGGGTCAAAAGCAAGCCAAGGATGTCAAGACAATGGGTAGGGTGTATTGCAGGGCCGATTTAGTATAGCGAATGGATATTTCAGGTGGTTTATGAAGTGAAATGAACATCAAGTTTGTGAAAGAAAAAGGGATCTTAAGCATAAATAGTATAAAAAACAAGCATTCATGTGGTAGGGCTAACCATTAATCATTATGAATCAAACTCAAAATGATAGATGCATAAAATAAACATTCAGGTGATGCATAGAAGTATAAGATCCTCTAACTTTGGGAAAATCACCTTCAGTGGTTGAGAACACATGTAGGACAAACCAACAACTCAAAATGTGGAAAGGAAACTCCTAAGAAACACTTTCAAACTGATGAGAACTTTGAAATAAGTCTGCAAGTGTAGGTAGAGGGCAAGATCGAAACAAGACCTCTCTGATTTAGACTAGACAGTCAACACTTCAAAGGATATATGAGGTTTAAACAACTATGAGTAAGCAGGGCATACCATGAATCAAACAAGATAGCATGTCATATTAATCATTAAGGAAATAAATAACAAGTTCCTAGTGGACCAAAGGGTAGTTAAGAATCCTTTGACATGACCAAGAAGGATGAAAACATAGAAGCTGTAATGAATCAAGAAATTTGATGAGCCTCCATGGGCATACCCCAAACTATTCTTTACTGACCTACAACAAGCAAGAAGCATGGATACATATGTGAAAAACTAAGAAAACATAACTGAAAATAAGTACAATTACTTACCAAGTCATGGAATCCCCACACAGATCCCTCTCCAGTCATCTAGGTAAACAAGTCAAGCTATTCACTTCATGGGTAAACAAGTTTGACTTATCAAAAATCAGTGAATATATTGCTCTAAGTCAACAATTTTTAAGTTTCAAAGTCCAAATTTTGTTAATAATATCAACCAACAGAAGATACAATATCTTCCAAACAGCTATAGGAGAATGAGAAAGATAAGCTTCACAAAACTCACTGTAGCTTTCATAAAGTTAAAACAAATGACCATTTGTCTCGAGGCTTTGCAAAGTCCAAGGCAAAAAATATCTTCAAAATATCTATAAAATGCTAAAAAAGGAAAAAATATTGACTTTTCATGACTGAAAATGGCCAAAAAAGGCTTAACGCACATTTGGATAAGCCACTTCAGAAAACTATCTTTTTTACCAAAATTCTACAGGAACGTAGCAACAGAAAATTTCCTATCTTGTAGACCACTTTTGAGGGACCTCTCGATGTCAAAACGAGGCCTGTGATGGCTCGTTGGAAATCCCTAGATGTCTACTTTCCAGAACTACTTGATTTTTCCCAAAATGATGCTGGGAATTCTACAAAAAACTAAACTGAGTGAAAAAAAACAAGAAAAGTAACCCTTGCTGATATGTGAGGCAGAAAGTTAAAAAATCACTGTTTTTTGCCTCTTTGGGGGACCAAAAAATCTCCTTTGGATCTGGAAATTTGTGATTAGCTGCCCCTAAATTTATTCCATCCAAAAAAATTACTTTCACGAGCTGAGGATGCTCCTAGCACCCATGGCAACGCCTTGAAAAATGAGCAATTATGGCCAAAAAACAGAAAAAACAAAATCTTGTCAAAATTTGCTCAATTTTGGCGAGCAAGCCTCTCATGGGTTCTTAGAAACATGTAGAGAAGATGAGGCCAATATTTCAAGCCCTAATGTGCCTTTCTCCATTTTTTCTACCGGGTGCCTCTTTTGGGTAGCCTTGAGCCTTTCTTGAGCAAGTTTGAGCTTTTTTCGCAAATTGGTTCAACTTCTTGTAGTGCACGGTCATCTTCTTTTGTAGGCTCAAGTCTCTGTTAGCTTTATCTAATTTATCCGCCAAATTTTTGTTGGCCATTTTGAGCAATGGTTCTCTATTATTTTCTATTTCTTGGCTGAGAAATTGAGTAAGAGGATAAGATCGAACAAGGGTTGCCTCTTCTTCCTTCTTTTTCTCCAAAACTTTCTTGAGACCCATAGTCCTAGGCCTCTTTCTCATTGGCTGCTCCTTTTTTTTAGTATCATCGAATTATCCCATAAGCTCTTCAAGCTTTATTTGTGCTTTGTAGGCTTCCCTTTGGTATTTGAAAGCCCGGGCCTCCAAAAATGCCATTTGACCACTCATTTGTTTTTTTTTGCATCTGTAGGACATGTATGAAGTCCTTTGACCTTTCTAGATCAGCTTGTAGGTCATGAATTTGGTCTTCTCTATTGTGCAAAAGAGCCTCAAGGATTCTAGCTTCATTATACCCATCATCATTGTCTATCTGTATGATTTCAAATTCCCTCTCCTTTTCATGACTACTCTCCTCTTTTTCTTTTTCTTTGCCTTGGATAGAATTTTTGGTCCTTTTCCTCTTAGGCAATTCAATAATACTCTTCCTAGGAAATTTGCCTCTACTCCTTAGCGCTCTTGTGACATTTATAGTCACTGTTGGAGTGGTCTTCTTCTTTGTTGATCTAGTGTTTCTAGGCTTCGCCACTTTTGGAGGAAGAGTCATGGCCCCTTGCCTAGGAGAGGTAGCTAGCACATGCTCTTGGCTCTGTGGAGGAGAAGATAGAGAAGGTTTATCTACTTGTGTTTGCCAAACTTGGGCTTTTACCTTGCTGCCTTCATCCTCATCTGCTCCAGCTTCATCTTTGTCACTGTTTTCTTCTGCTTTAAGATTTCCTTGTTTGTCTTCACCACTACTATGCTCATGGTCACTGATTTGGTCTTTTTGCTCCATGCTGCCCCCTTCAGAATGCTCACTGTTTGGTGTTTTCTTGCCATCATCATTGCTTGCTTGAGGGCTATATCGTTTCTCATCATAAGTGTCTTTTTGAGGACTATCATGACCCTCATCATCACTGTTTTGGCTGCCACTTTGTTTGTCATCTTGAGGATTGCTATGCTCATCTCTGTCCATGCTTTCTTCATGACTGTTGTGCTCTTTTCCTTCACTGTTTTGTCCCTCATCACCCTCATGCTTACTGTTGTGTTGTCTACCATCATGTTCCTCTTCATGACTGCTATGCTCACCATCAATTTGTTCATGCTCATCATCATTTTGTTCATCCCCACTGTCATGCTTAGATTCTTCACTTTGTACCTCATCATCATTAGTTTGCTTCCTATCACTTTGTCCTTCTTCATTCCTAGTTTGCCTCTTCTCTTCTTCACTCTAAATCATAGGGGATTTTTGTCTTTTAGGAGTGGATTTACTAGAAGAAGGAGAAACATGATGAGTGGATGGTGAGGAAGGTGCATGAGATGAAGAGGCAATGGAAAAATCGGGATGGGAGATGAAAGAGTCCCAAGAAACTCCCTTTTTCTCAAGTTGATGGAGGATGATGATCTTGATAAGGGAATGATGAAATAGACAGGCTTGTTGTTGAGTGGAGGGTTTCTTTTGGACAGTAGAGGCCATCTTGTCAATGCTTCTATAGAGGAAGAAAGGTAGGTTCATCAATTGAGTTCTTGTGAAATGAATAAGAAGCCTGATGTGATAGGAATAAATCCGATAAAACCTCCCTTCACATGTGAAATACTTCATGATGACTTTCATGAGGGGGCATAGCTGCTCAATAAGTGAGAAAAAGGGAAAATGGCTTGGCAAGCATCTTGATGGTCTGGCTTTAGAAAGGGTTTGTAGTGATTTAGATCTAGGTATGTTTGTTTGAACCACTTTTCTCCGATATAGGGGATCTTAGTAGCTTTGGAGATAGCCCTAGGAGAAAGTTTGAAATCCAAACTTGCTAGATGGAAATGCTTTCCTTGCATCCTTAAAGCAAACAAATGTGTCAAAGCAAGGTGAATTTTTACTTCTTGGACTTTTTGGCGAAATTCCAAGCACCCTACTTCATGAAAATTGAAGAGTACTGAAGGAGATTCATTCACTTCCTAAGTTGTAATAGGCTCATACCTATTGTGATACCCACTCCTGCTATCCTTCTTTGGAGGAATTTTGATTTTGATACCCTTTACTGACTTACCAAGACAAACTGTTTAAATGATCACTGAAAAAGGCCCTTAATCAAAACACCTTTTCCTCCTTGCAAGATTGAGTTTGTCCTTAGTTGGCAAACAATTTTTTGATAAGTGAAAGCAAACTCCCTTCTTATGAACTGTGTTGTGAGAAAAAGGCTTTTAATAAAATCTATTGGAGTTTTATGAAGACAAGTTCCCTTTTGTTTTTGACACAAAAATTCTTCCTTCCTATTCGTTGTTTCCGTGCTTTGCTATTCACAGTAAGTAAACCTCTTTTAAATACTGACAAAAAATCTTATCCTTTAATCACTGTCCTTTTCTAATCACTATTTTTAAGAGATTGAGCAAACCCCTTGTGAATTGATAACAAGCTGTTTCACCCAATCATTATCTTCTTTTCTCTCAAAGCAAAGAATACACTCGTTGAAAAACACTGTGCTCTCCCTTTGAACAAGCTGTCCCTCTTAGATGATACTTGTTTCTCTAAAAAAAAAGTTAGTCTCCCTGTCAATGAGTGAGAATCTTTCAAAACAAACTCTGTCTTCCCTTTATAGATTGTATGATCTTCTATGTGCTTGAAAAACAAGTTTAATACTTTCACAAGGTATTAGTTTTGAAAACAATGATTCTCTGTTTTATATAGTACAAGCAATTGACCTGAAGTGATGGGTCTCTCTGTTAAAACTAAGCTCTGTTCTTTATCCAAAAAAAAGGGCCCTTTTGACACTGATAACAAACCCTTATCCCAAATCACCATTTCTCTGTGATGTTTTTAGCAAGCAAGCTCTTTTGGATGGAGGTTAGTTTGTTTGACAACAACAATATCTTCTTTTGTTACTGAGTATAGGTCTTCAAAATTAGTCTAGTTTTCTCTCTATAAGATTGTGTTGCTTTCTATGCATTGATTTTGAAACAAGCTTTTTAAACTATAATAGGTCCTTTCTTCACACTGTGACTTTCCTTTCAACACTATGTTCAGCTCCTTACTTTGACAGACAGACCTCTTAAAGCAACAGACTTCTAGCTTCTTGACATCATTGATATTTTCCTTCAACTTTACTTTAAAACAAAATTTTTGGCCCAAGAGATGTAAATACCTTTGACAAAATGTGTTTTGCTATTTTTTGGAGGTGACTTCTTGGTTGAAAACCTGACCTTGGCGCCTTTGAGGGTTCCTTTAAATATGGGCCCAGGTGGGCAGAAAATGCGTTTAAAGATGGTTGTTGGGCCGGGTGGGTTTGAACGGGAAAATGTGCCGCATTCAATCTTGTCGGGTCGGCCCTGGGTGCATGTTGAATGTCAGCAAAGGCTTGCCGTGAAAAGATACAGGCGCTTCGCACCCTTAACAATTCTGTTCAGTGAGTGCCTACAGGCGCGTCACGTGAGAATACAGGCGTGCCGCACAGAAAATCAAGCTAAAAAATGATTCAAAATTGCTCAATACCTGTTTCTTTCCTCGGTGAGGTTTGGCATGATGCTAATGAACGTTTTGTTCGTGCCCTTTATACTCATAAGGGTTTTTCAAAACCCCCTTTATTAATTTCAAACTTCTCCCTTTTTTCCTTTGTAGTTATTTGAAAATGACTTGGTGCATTTGTTGAGGGGTTGGCTCTTTTAACAAATGTTGTATCTCCTTTAAACAGTCTTTCTTAACCCTACCATATTCAATAAAATGTGTCTTGACAACCACATCATATCTTGATGATGTTATAACCCCTTGTTAATGATGTGAGGGGGCTATAAAAACTATGTTTTTCTTTGATTTGTCAACAAGGGAGGTCATTACAAAAACCACTGTTGCAACCTTTCCAAACCACAATGCAAATCCTCTGTTTACCTTATCATTTGTTTAAAAACAAAATGAAAATGTGATTTTGTAATTGAACATAGTTTTTCTTCCTTTGATTGTTGAGAAAGAACTTTGAAAAAGGTCTGATGTCTTCACTCTAAAGTCACTGCATGTTTGTCTACAAGGGAGGTCACCTTTACAACTACTACTGCAACTGCTCAACACCATAATGCATCCTCTGTTTTTGTGAAGTAGGCCTTCAAGCAGTGAAAGTTTCACCCATTTTTACAATGTGCCCTCTGTCCTTTAACTGAGCTGGAAGTAACCTTTGGCGCTCTCCCTTTACTTATCAGTTGGAGGAAGTATTTTTGATAGACCGATTTTTTTTTTTTTCAACATGAACCTTCTGTGTGAATGCCTCTCTATAACAGTATGCAGAAATGACTAAAAACAAAGCTTAGTCTACCAGTTTTACCATTCAGATGAGAGTGCTTTTAAACAAAAATTCGGGCTTGGATTTTGTCCTTTGGAGGATGCTTCATAAACATAAGAACAAAGGCTTTTTAGCACCGTTATGTCATTGTTTTGCTGATGATGTAACAAAAGCCTTCAACCCATGAATTTCATTTGTTTTCACCACTATTTCTCAACTGGTCTTAACAACAGAAAACCTTTTTCAAACACAATTTTAGACCTTGCTATGCATCTTCTTTTCATCCTTGGAGGAGGTGGCACACAATAGATTCTGAAGTCACTTAAGAACATGTTGGCCCTCTGCTTGTTTGTGAAGGAGGCCACAACAATGTCTTCCTAACCCTCTGCTTTTCATGAAGGAGGTTATCTTTAACACAGGGTCTCCATCTACTTCAGTCATTGTATCTTGCTCTGTATGTTTGTTTGAAGAATGAAAATAGGAAACAAAGTGGAATTTGACATTCATTATTGATAAAATAACTTGGAAACCATGTCCCCTTGCTTTATGAGGCTTTGTCTAAGATGCATATATCCTTTTGTAAAATACCACTGTGAACACAAAACCAGAAGAAATATGATTTGTACATGAAGAGTTTTTGCTGATAGGTATCATTGAACTGTCTTTTCCCTTGACTATGTTTTCAGAGGTATATTGAGATTGCCTTTGACTGATGTTCACATCCTAGGTTCAAGGTAGCATAAGAAGCAACTGTCTTCTTATGCCCTACATGATGATGCCCTTTGGAAAGATTAGGTAGCACTGCTTTTGTAGGATAATATGAAGTGTTGCTGATCAACATCATTGAGTCTTTTGTATTCATGTGACTTGGAGGATGATATCTGTTCTTCAGGCAGTTTTTTTGGATTTACAACCATACACTTGTTGCTCTTTACTTTACAGCTCTTCATCTGATCATTGATGGAAAACCTTTTCAACAAGGGGTACATGCTTGAAATTGTTCCTTTTGACCTCCTTTGTACATTGATCATCTTTTAATTACACCCCTGCAAAGTAACAACAGATGTTTTGGAACCTTGGAGAGCTCTTTTGGCGTTTCATGGAGATTATGCCTGATCTAAGTATATTTCTCGAGATAGCGACAAACCTTCTCTTTTCATGATTTGGATCTTTGTTGAACTTCTTTTGGAATGAGACAAAGTGACCTCTTAGTGGTGTGCGACCAATGGATAGAACAATGCTTGTTTTGCAGAATAGGAACTAATTCAAGTTTGACTGGTACTAGACAGAGGATTTTTGGCCTAAGATATCTTAGCCAAGGAAAAACTCCCTAAACACCACTATCTAACTTAGGGAAAATTTTGACAGATTCTGAGTGTTTTGTTAGGCGTGATCATATTTTCAAATGAAAAGATGACTAGGGATAGAGTTGCAGACACTTTTTCAACCTTTGGATAGTGAATGGGATGAGAAACAAGGGTAAATGATAGCAAATAATTTACAGCTATGACATATATAGACAGGGTTACTCTGCTGAAACAAGATAGGACCTGAAAACTGGAGATTTTTCTCATCATAGACTGACAGGAAGAGGTAGGAAGACAAAAATTGTTTTGGGGTGTTTTCTAGATGACAAATTGATAGTTTTAGATTAGCTTCTAGAAAAATCAGCTAAGGAAACTAGTCATCAACAACAGGTAAAAAATATTGGACTAACAGTGGCTCCATTTGGGGAGGGCGGCTCCTTTTCAGGAGGTGTCTAGAATTGTAGATATCTGGCTTGTGAAGACCAGTGCCTTATCCATTGGTGCAAATTCTTCTTTTGCTTGATGCTATTCCTGAAAATGATGCTTTTCTGAAAAAAATTACAGCATGATTAGCATCAACCTCAACTCTACCTACCTAGCTACTTTTCCTAGCATTTTTTCTTCTTTAGGGGCATTTGGATTAGCAACCCTTTGACATGATATTTTTTGAAAAAAGAAAAAACTATCTAATGCTACACTTATATATTCCGAGAGTTCAGATTAAACTGATGAACTCCTTTGTTTCTCTACCTATACTACGATCGACTATCAAGATTAAGCTGTCTGACAGGATTTCATTCACTAGTCTAAAGCACGAAATTGAAAAAAATGATCAAATCAGGATTAGATGGTCTAATTTGTCATGCGTTTGTGGCATAAAAAAAAGTTGCACACAAACATTATTTATGTACACGATGAAACTTAGAAAAATCAGGGCCAAGATATACAAAATGTTTTTCATCCCTGTTTTTCTCTTTGGTTCTGTTTTGAGCGTGTGGAACCAGCATTATTTTCCTAATCTACTTTCATTGATAAATCAAGCTTACACAATTTGACTATCACTCTCTCACTAACTTATTAGAAATCAGTTTAGAACACGCTCAGTTATGATTAGGCTAGATAATAGAACAATATATCTTTCGAGCACTAGTAGTGGCATTTAGACTTTCACACTTTCAGCATGACTATTTTTTGAGTATGGGGCTTTTCATGGTGTTTCCAAACTGTCGCCTTTTTCTACTTTTCTACTGTTTTTGTATTTTCTGTTTTTTTTAATTTTTCTTCAAACAATCTAGAACTGAAAACATGCTCACAAGGCTGAGCTTATTTTTCACACCTATCTATCTATCCTAATCTAAACTATACACAATATACATTCATTTAGTGAAATCTCTTTTCCAACAAAGCCAATCAAGCAGATGATTCCATGATGGGTCTTTTCTCATCTCCTTGAGCATGCTGGACAAACAGGGCCACTCCCATTTCCCTTGTTCTTTAGCAGCAGTGCTAAAAAATCTTCTTGATTCTGGTAATACACTTCGCCTAACAACCTTTATCCCTTCTTTAGATATCTTCAAAAAATGAGCATTGGAATCTTGAAATAATACCTGGTCATGAATATTTGAAAGATATGTTTTGACCAGGATTACTTCTTCCTTCTCCACCGGATCAAGGTTAAGATGGTTTTGAGAAAGAAACTCTTCCTCATCTTCATTGTAATATGAATTGGAGGATTCATCATATATGGTTGTGTTGTCCTCTTGAAGTCCTAGTATACTCTGATTTAGAGGACTACATTCTGTGAAAAGACCAACATATTGATGAGTAGGGATACTCTTTGGCAACAAATCTTCCCGAGAAATAAGAGCAGTAACTTTCTTGTGATCATCACTTTTCAAGCCTTCATTTGTTTCCATATTTTCTGAGCTTTCCTCATCACTGTCATAGCTGCTATGTATTGGTTGGTTACCTTCCTCAAGTTGATGAAAATGAGCTTCCTCCCATAAATCAAGTGCTAAGTACTCTACAAAGTTCGCTTCTGTTTGGAAGTCATCATCATTATCAACATATTGATCAAACCTTGGAGAATCATTAATATAATTAATGTCACCAACCATAAATATTGGACTATTAGATTGTTTCTCTTTGAATCAATCTATAAATCCATTTTCTACTCTATGATAGTTAAGATTAGGAGGAAAATGAATAGAGGCTAACTGCATGTTTATGAGTTGATCTATCTCCTTTTCAGTTAAAAATGGTGGCATTTTTATCTTTCTTTGGGTATAACTACAATAATCCTCTTTCTCTTGGGGAAGGTGATTTAGAAGATGAATGTATTTTTGGGCCTCACCAAAGAGAGATGATGAATCATCACTTGTGCCTTTAGATAAATCCTGTGGGTTCTCTTTCATTTCTTGATTGTTTTCATCTTCAACCAGCTCTTCGTGATGTTCGGGATAGTTAGCATGGAATTCATGAGTTGCCTCTGATAGATTTTCAGGAGGCCAATTTTCTTGTATAAATTGAAATGACTCAAAGCACAAAGGTAGAGATCCTAAAGGTTTTAATTTTTCTTCTATTTCAGATTTGATTTCATCCTCAACCAACTTTTCCTGATTTATGTGAGAGTTAACTTGAGCAGGGGTTTCCTAAATAACTGCTAAGAGATCTTTAGGATGAAAATTTCCTTTCAAAATCTGAAATGAATGAAAGCATAAGGGTATAGATGTTAAAGGTTTTGAATCTTCCTTTATTTCATATTTTGTGATTTCAAGTTGACTGATTGATTCTTTAGAGCACTCCTCTATGTTTTTATTTGCAACTTGCTCATTAGGCACATTTTGTTTGTTACTCTTGTCTTGTAATGGTTGAGTGTGTTCTTCTCGACGAAAAATTGTAGGTTGGTTTGAATAAGCATCATTAAACTTAACTTTGTGTTTTTCTCTTTTCCTGTCAAGTAGATGCATCGGTTTTCTGAGTGTATCTATCAACATTTCTAACTTTACCTCTGAAGATATTAGTCTCTCTTGATTTTCTTTGTCTTGCTCTATTATTCTTATTTGTGCCTCTCTATTTAGTATGTTGATTTCCACATCAACTGCTATCCTTTGCATTTCTTCCAGGGTCAAAGGATCTCTTTCTCTTATCCGAAAAACCATCTCTGGGTCAAAAGAACTTGGGTAGTGCAAGAGAGCCCATCCCAGGGGTGGCTTTATGTTAGGAGGCATTGCATGGTATACTTTATTGAACCTGGCTGAAAATTCTTGTATTGTCTCCCCTGGTTGTCTTTTTAAATGCCTGTATTCCTCTATGATGAGAACTTTATTACCCATGACCACCCACCTATCTAGGGGGATTTGAGTGAACTGATGAAAATTAACAATGCTTGCAGCTGGAAGGTCCTTAAACCAAATCTTAATTTTTCCTTGTAATGATAAGGAAAACATTATAATATGCACATCATCTTCTTCTATTTCAAAAAGGTCAAGTAAATTCTCAAGATTTTGAATGTGTTCTTTAGCGGTGACTTTTCAGCTTTCTCCATCAAATCTAGGTAATTTATTTGCAAGATTTGCAAGGAGGGCTTGGAATATAGGAGGTAAAATTAGAGGCTTGTATCTTTCTGGGACCTTTGTGGATATATGTAGTGTATGTTATTGCCTAAATCTACCTCAGGCTGAAGGAAGGCAGAGTTCAGGGTAACATCAAACCACGCTCAGTCTGGTAGCTAGCCCTACCAGAACAGGAGAGGGCTCTCTTCGGGTCAATCTCAGCGAAAAGTAATCAATAGGGCTTGAGATGACTGAAATAAAGCTAATTTTAGGCTAGGTATATA
This sequence comes from Pinus albicaulis, assembly GCA_034641835.2. Taxonomy (NCBI): domain Eukaryota; kingdom Viridiplantae; phylum Streptophyta; class Pinopsida; order Pinales; family Pinaceae; genus Pinus; species Pinus albicaulis. The sequence continues at coordinate 269,049,720 of CM076575.1, read as the reverse complement.
AATAAAGGAATTTTATTCTAATTTTGGGGGTTTTTGTTGGATCAAAGGGAAAAGCAGTTTTGGGTGCGGGGATTAGGCCTAGTTTTTGCAGAGTTCTAATTGGGGCAAGGAAGGAAATTTTTTTGATGATTTAGATTGAATGAATGGATGGATCAGACTGGTGAGGAGATGAAGAGGGCAAGAGGGTCTCAATATTCCTCCTCAAACAGATGAAAACATGTAAAATTAAACCAAACTGAAGGCAGAGCAAAGCAAGCTACTGAATTCCACCTTTAAACACTGATTTTTTTAATTTAAGAAGCAAGAGAAGGGAAAATGATACACATAAACATCAGTGAAACTTACAAGTACATAGAGAAAAACACCATAAAAAATCAGAGCCACATGGATCCCAAAGAGTGCTGCAAACCCTGGTCTATTCCTTTGCCAAAAGTGCAGAGATGAAATGTACAATGAAGTGCCAAGCAATCCCAAGTGTCCAACCTTGAAAATGACTGAGAAAATACATCATATAGACAAGCCTAAGCCATTCCCATGCCTCTAGGGGTCGAGCTCATCATTCTAGGAGCTGTTTCAACCATATCTAAACTAGGAACTAGAAAATAGGCCATGAAACAACTTGCCTCTATATGCTAGGAAACTGATCCATTCACTTACATTTCACGTTTTGGTGAATGAATCTTCTAGAATGAGTAAAAATGTGCCAAAACTACATCATGGACATGAAATTACATCAAGATACATCAAAAATTACATGAAAAAGTGAAACTGGTCAAAACTAGGCGAAATTCTGAGCTGTTGAGTGAAAAATAGGCCAAAATTCTCTATGCGTCGCGCCCATTATCTCTATGCGTAGCACAAGTTTGGAGCTGATTTTGAGGCCGTTCCCGAAGTCCAAATTGCACTCATGATAGCTCGTTGGAAATCCCTACTTGTCTACTTTTCAACCCAAGTGGAATTTCTAGATTTGGCATCCATTTTCCCCTCCAAAAGTTCAATCTCCCAACACTGCTTCCTGTGGGTGCAAAAGGTGGTAGAAATGCCATTTTTAGGGTGTTTTTGACCCCTTAGGCAACCAAGAACTTGATGAAATCCTTAGGTAATCCATGAGCATGCATAATTTTTCATGAAAAACTCAGAAATGCAAAGTTTCCCCCCTGAAGAGTTGCCAATTGTAAGCGCGCGCCAAGTGGCGCTACGCGTCGGGCAGAAAACCATGTTTTGTGACCAAAAATTCAAAATTGACAAAATTTTTCCCAAATTCCTTGAAATTTGGGCTAAGTGTCCTCCATCATGCACTACACTGGGCCAAAGAATATTTGGCCAAAATTATGCCTTTTCACGCCTCCTCGATGCTTTCTTCATCTACGTTGCATGAGGTGAATATGAAGAGTTTGATGTCTTTGACTTTTGTTTCCAAATAAGTGGTGATATGGGAGGGACTGTGATAAAATAGGTCAGTGGGAAAAAAGTGGTTCAATCAAGTGAAATTTGAAGTATGAGGACAATCACTTGACTGTTTGGGGAATTTGGGATTTTGGGAAATTTTACCAATGATATGGGAAAAGGAAAATGAGAGGAAATGAGATGGAATATAATGGAATAGGGGAGGGATTATAATGATAGTATGATAGTGATGGAAAGGAATGAACAATGTGGGGGAGATGAAGTATTTTGGCACCAATAATTAAATTTTAAAACTCAAATTTCAAACCCTAAGAAGCAGTTTTTTGACCAAAATGATAGGGTTTATGGTTTTGAATTTCAAACTCTCTAACCAATCTTTGAAACCACACCAAACATTGTTTAAATGTCAATTACAACATCTCATAAACTTACTTGGAAAAAAAGAACCGAGTTGATTTGGAGTTTGTGGAGGCAAATGAAAAAAATCTTGGTGTTGGCCCTGTGCGCCGCGCACACAACCCAGTGCGCTGCGCACTTTATATGCGCCGCACACGTTCAAAATTGCACTGTGCACAGCGGCCCTATGCGCCGCGACCTCCCTTCTGTGCGCCGCGACCTCCCTTCTGTGCGCCGCGACTGAATTTCAACCACGGTCGGTCCTCCAAAACATTGCTTTCCACTTCCACGACTTGAGTCAGCTCAATGTGATCTCTTGGTGTGTAAATGAACTGTTTGAATATGAAAATATCTTATATATCAAAAGGATTTTGATTTTCCATTTAGTAACCCACTTTGTAATGTTGCAGAACTTTGGCACTTTCACATTTTAAATATAAATTCTGTTTTGCTTACTTCCTTTGATTCTTTGACTGAATGACGAGACTCTTGGCTATTTTTTGCAGGGATGGCTGACATGGCATTTGGAAAAGGCGACCAGGGCTGCGCCTGATGATCTTCACAACTAAAAATTTAGAAAATTACATGGCGATTTATTACAAAAGATAAAACGGACGATTTTTCTTCAAAACAGAGTTTTGAAGAAAAGTCAAGATCTTACATTATAACGATGAAATTTTTGAAATGAAAACTTATTTTGAACCTCCCTCATGTGCCTGCTGGCATTATTGCACACTTTGAAGACTAAATTTGCAAAACCCTAGACCTAATGGGACTGAAAAACCCTAAAAAGACTCTTTGCCCACCAAAAGACCAAACATGACTGTAAATGACTGAAAAATGATTTTGATGGACTTTGATGAACAGACCTGAGCCAACAGGTACAAGACATGAGGGACATGAGTGAAAAAACCCTTCCGTCAGAAGACCGATGCTCCTAATGGAATGCAAATGACTGAATTGAATGAGACACCTAAAATGAAATGCAACAAAAGAGATTTTGATCTCTGACGGAGGGATGAAAAGACCGACTCTAACAGTGTAAAAAGAGATTTATGACTATTTGAGGTTTTAGCAAGATCGGGAAAGGTATCATGAGGCTCATGTTCCATTAGGTCTTCCATATGTGAATCTGGGGTAAGCACAAGTGCATAAGTCAGCTCATGGTCCAAAATTTGGCACTTAGTTTTTCGAGGCTTGAGATATTTCCAATGATCAATGTAGATCTCATCAGTGTATTCTTGATCAGGCTCAAAGTATGATAGAACATAGTTATAGATAAAAACAATAATTTCTTGAATCCAACTAAGGCCCGAGTGCTCTTTCTTTCTAAGATAACTGGTCATGTTTCAGGTTCTTCCTCCAGTGGAGTCTTTAGGTCTATTTGAGAGTTGTGGAGTCGCCAGGTGGATATTTTTTGTTGTTTTGAGGATATATGTGTCTATGGTCCACCACCAATACTGACATAAGAATCCAATCTAAAAAAAATGTTTTTGGGGTTTTTTCTGATTTTTTATATGTAGCCCTCGGGTTTGTGAGAGTTTCCTACAGCTGATTCATCATTTTGCTAGAATGGTGAAGCAACCAAATTCTACTCTTTGACAATACCTTAGTCTTGTAAGTTTTACTAAGACTTTGAGAGTTCCTAAGGGATACCTAGGACCTTTTGACTCAAAGTCCCACCATGATCGCCATTATGTTAGGTTCTCGTGATTTGGCAGATTAACAGACCAAATGACGGAGTAACATCAAACCAATCTTTCGAGCCCTAGGACCTAGCCTTCCTGGACTCAGAGAGGCCTCTCTCTAAAGAAGCGAAGGATGTGAGCTTGTTCGATTAATTTGTTTAGATTTTAGGCTAGTTGTTAAGTGTGTTTGTTTGTTTGTATTTTAGTTGTTTGGGGGAAAAACTGATCAAGTGGATCAAAATAGAATAAGAAAATGAGATCAACTAGGCTATGGGGTCAAAAGCAAGCCAAGGATGTCAAGACAATGGGTAGGGTGTACTGCAGGGCCGATTTAGTATAGTGAATGGATATTTCAGGTGGTTTATGAAGTGAAATGAACATCACGTTTGTGTAAGACAAAGGGATATTAAGCATAAATAGTTTAAAAAGCAAGCATTCATGTGGTAGGGCTAACCATTAATCACTATGAATCAAACTTAAACTGATAGATGCATAAAATAAACATTCAGGTGATGCATAGAAGTATAATACCCTCTAACTTTGGGAAAATCACCTTCAGTGGTTGAGAACACATGTAATACAAACCAACAACTCAAAATGTGGAAATGAAATTCCTAAGAAACACTTTCAAACTGATGAGAACTTTGAAATAATTCTGCAAGTATAGGCAGAGGGCAAGATCAAAACAAGACCTCTCTGATTTAGACTAGACAGTCAACACTTCAAAGGAGATACGAGGTTTAAACAGTTATGAGTAAGCAGGGAATACCATGAATCAAACAAGATAGAATGTCATATTAATCATTAAGGAAATAAATAACAAGTTCCTAGTGGACCAAAGGGTAGTTAAGAATTCTTTGACATGACCAAGAAGGATGAAAACATAGAAGCTGTAATGAATCAAGAAATTGATGAACCTCCATGGGCATACCTCAAACTATTCTTTACTGACCTACAACAAGCAAGAAGCATGGATACATATGTGAAAAACTAAGAAAACATAACTGAAAATAAGTATAATACCATTTACCAAGCCATGGAATCCTGCACATAGATCCTCTCCATCATCTAGGCAAACAAGTCAAGTTATTCACTCCATAAAACAAGTTTGATCATCAAAACTCATAACATATATTGCTCTAAGCTCAGTCAAGTTATTAAGCTCTTCAAAGTCCAGCTTGTTTATCAACTCTTCAACCAACAATATTACAATGATTCTCCATGAGTTATATAGGAGAATGAGAAGATAAGCTTCACAAAACTGACTAGAAGCTCATAGGCTAAAAACAAATATCTGATTTTGTCCTTGAGGCTTTGCAAAGTCCAAGGCACAAAATATCTTCAAAATATCTATAAATTGCTAAAAAAGGAAAAAATATTGACTTTTCATGACTGAAAATGGCCAAAAAAGGCTTAACACACATTTGGATAAGTCACTTCAGAAAACTACCTTTTTTGACAAAATGCTATAGGAACGTAGCAACAAAAAATTGCCTGTCTTATAGAACATTTTTGAGGGACCTTCCGATGTCAAAACAAGGCCTGTGATGGCTTGTTGGAAAGCCCTGGATGTATAATTTTTGGAAATACTTTATTTTTCCCAAACTGATGCTAGGAAGTCTTCCAAAAACTGAACTGAGTGAAAAAAACAAGAAAAGTAGCCCTTGCTGATATGTGAGGTAGAAAGTTAAAAATCATTGTTTTTCGCCTCTTTGCTGGACCAAAACATCTCCTTTGGATCTGAAAAGTTGTGAGTAGCTGCCCCTGAATTTATTCCATCCAAAAAAATTACTTTCACGAGTTTAGGATGTTCCTAGCACCCATGGAAGCACCTTGAAAAATGTGCAATTATGGCAAAAAAAACACAAAAACAAAATCTTGTCAAAATTTGCTCAATTTTGGCGAACAAGCCTCTTGTGGGTTCTTAGAAACATGTAGAGAAGATGAGGCCAAGATTTAAAGCCCTGATGTGCCTTTCTCCATTTTTTCTACTGGGCACCTCTTTCGGGCAACATTGAGCCTTTCTTGAGCAAGTTTGAGCTTTTTTCGGGCAAATTGGTTCAACTTCTTGTAGTGCTCGGTAATCTTCGTTTGTAGGCTCAAGTCTCCGTTAGCTTTCTCTAATTTATCCTCCAAATGTTTGTTGGCCCTTTCAAGCCATGGTTCTCTATTATTTTCTATTTCTTGGGTGAGCAATTGAGTAAGAGGATAAGATCGAACAAGGGCTGCCTCTTCTTCCTTCTTTTTCTCCAAAGCTTTCTTGAGACCCATAGTTCTAGGCCTCTTTCTCATTGGCTACTCCTTTTTTTCAGTATCATGAAATTCTCCCATAAGCTCTTCAAGCTTGATTTGTGCTTTGTAGGCTTCCCTTTGGTATTTGAAATCCCGGGCCTCAAAAACTGCCATTCGACCACTCATTTGTTTGTTTTGCATCTGTAGAACAAGTATGAAGTCCTTTGACCTTTCTAGATCATCTTGTAGGTCATGAATTTGGTCTTCTCTTTTGTGCAAAAGAGCCTCAAGGATTCTAGCTTCATTATCCCCATCATCACTGTCTATCTACATGATGTCAAATTCCCTCTCATTTTCATGACTACTCTCCTCTTTTTCTTTTTCTTTGCCTTGGGTAGACTTCTTGGTCGTTTTCCTCTTAGGAAATTCAATAATACTCTTATTAGGCAATTTGCCTCTACTCCTTAGCACTCTTGTGACATTGCTAGTCACTGCTGGAGTGGTCTTCTTCTTTACTGATCTAGTGTTTCTAGGCTTCGCCACTTTTGGAGGAAGAGTCATGGCCCCTTGCCTAGAAGAGGCAACTAGCACATGCTCTTGGCTGTGTGGAGGAGAAGATAAAGGAGGTTTATCTACTTGTGTTTGCTCAACTTGGTCTTTTACCTTGCTACCTTCATCCTCATCTGATCCAGCTTCATCTTTTCCACTGTTTTCTTCTGCTTGAATATTTCCTTGTTTGTCTTCACCACTGCTATGATCATGGTCACTGATTTGGTCTTTTTGCTCCATGCTGCCCCCTTCGGAATGCTCACTGTTTGGTGTTTTCTTGCCATCATCATTGCTTGCTTGAGGGATGTCTTGTTTCTCATCATAAGTGTCTTTTTGAGGACTATCATGACCCTCATCATCACTGTTTTGGCTACCACTTTGTTTGTCATCTTGAGTATTTCTATGCTCATCTCTGTCCCTGCTTTCTTCATGACTATTCTGTTATTTTCCTTCACTATTTTGTCCCTCATCACCCTCATGCTTACTGCTATGTTGGCTACCATCATTTTCCTCTTCATGAATACTATGCTCACCATCAATTTGTTCATGCTCATCATCATTTTGTTCATCCCCACTGTCATTCTTAGATTCTTCACTTTGTCCCTCATCATCATTAGTTTGCTTCCTATCACTTTGCCCTTCTTCATTACTAGTTTTCCTCTTCTCTTCTTCACTCTCAATCATAGGGGATTTTTAACTTTCAGGAGTGGATTTACTAGAAGAAGGAGAAACATGATGAGTGGATGGTGAGAAAGGCAGATGAGATGAAGAGGCAATGGAAAAATCAGGATGGGAAATGAAAGAGTCCCAAGAAACTCCCTTTTTCTCAAGTTGATGGAGGATGATGATCTTGATAAGGGAATGATGAAATAGACAAGCTTTTTGTTGAGCGGAGGGTTTCTTTTGGATAGTAGAGGCCATCTTGTCAATGCTTCTAGAGAGGAAGAAAGGTAGGTTCAACAACTGAGTTCTTGTGGAATGCATAAGAAGCCTGATGTGATAGGCATAAATCTGGGAAAACCTCCCTTCACATGTGAAATACTTCATGATGGCTTTCACGAGGGGGGCATAGCTGCTCAATAAGTGAGAAAAAGGGAAAATGGCTTGGAAAGCATCCTGATGGTCTGGATTTAGAAAGGGTTTGTAGTGATTCAGATCTAGGTATGTTTGTTTGAACCACTTTTCTTCGATATAGGGGATATTAGTAGCTTTGGAGATAGCCCTAGGAGAAAGTTTGAAATCCAGACCTGCTAGATGGACATGCTTTCCTTGCATCCTCAAAGCAAACAAATGTGTTAAAGGAAGGTGACTTTTTACTTCTTGGACTTTTTGGCGAAATTCCAAGCACCCTACTTCATGAAAATTGAAGAGTACTGAAGGAGATTCAATCACTTCCTGAGTTCTAATAGGCTCATACCTATTGTGATACCCACTCCTGTTGTCCTTCTTTGGAGGCATTTTTCTTTTGATACCCTTTACTAACTTACCAAGACAAACTATTTAAATGATCACTTAAAAAGGCCCTTAATCAAAACACCTTTTCCTCCTTGCAAGATTGAGTTTGTCCTTAGTTGGCAAACAAGTTTTTGATAAGTCAAAGAAAAATCCCTTCTTATGAACTGTGTTGTGAGCAAAAGGCTTTTAATAAAATCTATTAGAGGTTTATGAAGACAAGTTCCGTTTTGTTTTTGACACAAAAACTCTTCCTTCCTATTCACTGTTTCTATCCTTTGCTATTCACAGTAAGAAAACCTCGTTTAAATACTGACAAAAAAACTTTATCCTTTAATCACTGTCCTTTTGTAATCACTATTTTTAAGAGACTGAGCAAACCCCCTGTGAATTGATAACAAGCTGTTTCACCCAATCATTATCTTCTTTTCTGTCAAAGCAAAGAATACACTCTTTTAAAAACACTGTACTCTCCCTTTGAACAAAATATCCCTCCTTGATGATCACTGTTTCTCTAAAGCAAAAGGTAGTCTCCTTGTCACTGAGTGAGAAGCTTTCAAAACAAACTTTGTCTTCCCTTTATAGATTTTATGATCTTCTAGGTGCTTGAAAAACAAGTTTAATACTTTCACAAGGTATTAGTTTTGAAAACAATGATTCTCTGTTTTATTTAGTACAAGAAATTGACTTGAAGTGATGGGTCTCTCTATTAAAAATAAGCTTTGTTCCTTATCCAACGAAAAGGGCCCTTTTGACATTGATAACAAACCCTTATCCCCAATCACCGTTTCTATGTGATGTTTTTAGCAAGCAAGCTCTTTTGGATGGAGGTTAGTTTGTTTGTCAACAACAATATTTTCTTTTTTTACTGAGTATAGGTCTTCAAAATAATTCCAGTTTTCTCTCTATAAGATTGTGTTGTTTTCTATGCATTGATTTTGAAACAAGCTTTCTAAACTGTAATAGGTCCTTTCTTCACACAGTGAATTTCCTTTCAGCACTATGTTCAGCTCCCGAGTCCTTACTTTGACAGACATACCTCTTAAAACAACAGACTTCTAGCTTCTTGACATCACTGATATTTTCCTTCAACTTTACTTTAAAACAAAATTTTTGGCCCAAGAGATGTAAATACCTTTAAAAAAATGTGTTTTGTTGTTTTTTGGAGGTGACTTATTGGTTGAAAACCTGACCTTGGAGCCTTTGAGGGTTCCTTTAAATATGGGCCCAGGTGGGTAGAAAATGTGTTCAAAGATGGTTGCTGGGCCGGGCGGGTCTAAATGGGCAAATGCGTCGCGTTTAAGCTTATCGGGTCGGCCCTGGGCACCCGTTGAACGCCGGCACAGGCGTGCTACGCAACGATACAGGCACACCGTGCCCTTAACGATTCTGTTCAGTGAGTGCCTACAGGCGCACAACGCGAGAATACAGGCGTGTCGTGCAGAAAGTCAAGCTAAAAAATGATTCAAAATTGCTCAGTACCTGTTTCTTTCCTCCGGTGAATTTTGGCATGATGCTATTGAACGTTTGGTTCGTGCCCTTTATACTCATAAGGGTTTCTCAAAACCCCCTTTATTAATTTCAAACTTCTCCCTTTTTTCCTTTGTAGTTATTTGAAAATGACTTGGTGCATTTGTTGAGGGGTTGCCTCTTTTAACAAATGTTGTATCTCATTTAAACAGTCTTTCTTAACCATGCCATATTCAATAAAATGTTTCTTGACAACCACATCATATCATGATGATGTTATAACCCCTTGTTAATGATGTGAAGGGGCTATAAAAACTGTGTTTTTCTTTGATTTGTCAACAAGGGAGGTCATTACAAAAACCACTGTTGCAGCCTTTCCAAACCACAATGCAAATCCTCTGTTTACGTTATCATTTGTTTAAAAACAAAATGAAAATGTGATTTTGTAATTGAACACAATTTTTCTTCCTTTGATTGTTGAGAAAGAACTTTGAAAAAGGGTTGATGTATTCACTCTAAAGTCACTACATGTTTGTCTACAAGGGAGGTCACCTTTACAACTACTACTGCAGCTTCTCAACACCACAATGCATCCTCTGTTTTTGTGAAGTAGGCCTTCAAGCAGTGAAAGTTTCACCCATTTTTACAATGTGCCCTCTGTCCTTTAACTAAGCTGGAAGTAACCTTTGGCACTCTCAATTTACTTATCAGTTGGAGGGAGTATTTTTGATAGACCAAAAAAAATGTTTTTCAACATGAACCTTCTGTGTGAATGCCTCTCTATACCAATATGCAAAAATGAATAAAAACAGAGCTTAGTCTACCAATTTTACCATTCAGATGAGGGTGCTTTTAAACAAAACTTCAGGCTCGGATTTTGTCCTTTGGAGGATCCTTTCATCAACATAAGAACAGAGGCTTTTTAGAACCATTTTGTCACTGTTTTGCTGATGATGTAACAAAATCCTTCAACCCATGAATTTTCATTTGTTTTTTCCACTGTTTCTCAACTGGTCTTAACAATAGAAAACCTTTTTCAAACACAATTTTAGACCTTGCTATGCATCTTCTTTTTATCTTTGGAGAAGGTGGCGCACAATAGCTTCTGAAGTCACTGAAGAACATGTTGGCCCTCTTCTTGTTTGTGAAGGAGGCCACAGCAATGTCTTCCTAACCCTCTGCTTTTCATGAAGGAGGTTATCTTTAACACAGGGTATCCATCTACTGCAATCATTGTATCGTGCTCTGTATGTTTGTTTGAAGAATGCCAATAGGAAACAAAGTGGAATTTGACATTCATTATTGATAAAATAACTTGGAAACCATTCCCCCTTGCTTTATGAGGCTTTTTCTGAGATGCATATATCCTTTTGTAAAATACCACTGTGAACACAAAACGAGAAGAAATGTGATTTGTACATGAATAGTTTTTGCTGATAGATATCATTGAATTGTCTTTTCCCTTGACTGTGTTTTCATAGGTATATTGAGATTGCCTTTGACTGATGTTCACATCCCAGGTTCAAGGTAGCATAAGAAGCAGATTTCTTCTTATGCCCTACATGATGATGCCCTTTGAAAATATTAGGTAGCACTGCTTTTGGAGGAGAATATGAAGCGTTTCTGATCAGCATCACTCAGTATTTTGTATTCATGTGACTTGGAGGATGATCTCTGTTCTTCAGGCAGTTTTTTTGGATTTACAACTGTTAGAATCCTATACCAATAGGTGTCATATTTCATGATTGACTTGATGAGCTATGTAATATGTTCATACCTTTTCTTGTTGCAAAGGTTTTCTATATTTTCAGAAAATAAAAAAATTTAAAAAATGTAAAGAGGGTATACCCTAAAAGAAAAATCAAAGGGTGAAAAGAATAAAAATTGGCCAAAAAAGTGAAAGAAATCAACCCCACCAAAAGAAAGGCCAAGGAAAGTGTGCAGGACTAAATGCCACTACCTTTTTCTCTAATGTAATAAACAAATTGTGTGCAACTTGTATTCTATGCCACAATTTATGAACAGTCAAACAGTTTAAGCTTGGCTAGTTCATCTTTCAATTTCATGTTTTAGAGATAGAGAATAAAATCTGACCAAACTGTTTAATCTTGGCAGATAAGTAGATAGGTAGAGTGAATAAAAGGAGCTGAACAGTTTAATCTAAGCCCTTGGATGTAATAAGGTTAGAATTAGATAGATTTTCATATGTAAAAGAAAAAATGTGATAAGGGTTTGCCAGTCTAAGTGCACCCTAATAAAGAAGAAAAAATGGTAGGGTAAAGTAGATAGGGTAGGTAAATGATGTTGCAGAATTACATGTGATGAATGATGGCTTTAGATGTGGTAAATCTTTTACTTTCATCACAAGTGCATAGGCAGACAATACATTGAATAATTTCAAGCAATGCAAAGTCAGATTATTAACTTCCCTTCTCATCTTTTCCCTAAAAATTTCACTAATTTCCCCTAAGTACTAGGCATTTAAAGATTAGAGGGGCTCAAGGCATTTCCTTGACTTTTGGAGGGACCAGACCCTCGGCCCAATAATTGGAAAAGCCTAAGTACTTAAAATCATTTATCATAACATTCATTCACCTCTAAAAAATCTTTTCCTAAATAAAATCCCATTTTACTTAGGAAAAATCATGTAATATTTCACATAAAAACCCTCCTCATAAAAGCATAAGTTAAAAACATTAACCTAATGTTTACATTTAGTGCTTCTTTCATTTTTTCATATTAACTTCTAATTTTATTATTTAAATCCTTGTAAATTCCCCTTTTCCCGTATTATTTTAATAATAAAATTCCCAAATAATAATATCCCGCCCCTTTGGTTGAAAAATAACCATATTAATGTATTAATCATGATTAATTAGTCAAATGTTTGATTAATCGTGAGCGCATTTCTCCGCCATATCTATTAGGGTTAATTAATCCTCATGATGAATTAATAACTTGAACTCACCAATCAAATTCCCCCGATGAGATTAATTAACGTTTAATTGCATTGGGCCCTCCATATTAAATTCCCGTCACCTTAATGCCCCGAACACCGTTCGATCAACCCATATGAGATCAACGGCTATTATCCATATCGCTAGCCATCCGCGTCCGAACGATAACGCGCGATGGCCAAGCGGTTTTCTGGATCATACAAAGCCACGCGTCGTTCATCGTATGGAATCGCTTGCCCTCCACCCAAAACCACCTTTCCCCAAAAGCGGTGCGATTGCGTACCGCTTACCGCCTCCCACTAACGACAAAACTTCACATCGTCAAGTCAGTGCCATCTGTCCACTGTTCATTCAAAGCTTACCCGCCAATATCAACCGTTTACCCGTTTAAACACAAACACCCTAGTGTTGCTCATTTTCACCTGATTGTGCAGTAAAACCCTTTGTAACCCAGCTGCGCCACCTGAAGCCTCTGTTAACCAATTCAAGCATGGTTTACCTCCCAAAAATCATTCTAGATTCACTCCACAGACCTCTCAACATCAAATGAAACCTTTTCGACCTCCCCTGCAAACCAATGCTTTCTTAACAATTTGTTTTGTTTTATAGGTAATCAGAAGACCACATCCTTGGATAAACAGTCTTAATACTAGTCATAAGACTTGTTTACTCCAAGAGTGTTATCAAATCTATTCAAACAGAGATGGAAGATAAAACATACAATTGAAAGACAAGCAAAGGAAACAGGATATTAAACGATTTACTGTTGAAACAGACAGTAAAAACCTAAACTACACATTGAAGGTAAAAGGACACAGTAAAGAACAGTCAAAGAGTATCAGGATTAAAGAGTATCAGATTGAAGACCAAGTCAAGTAAATCAACTAGCATGAAGATAAACAACAGGGAAGACAGTTACAAAACAGAACATACAAGTTCATGACAAAGTGAAGACAGATAAAAAATAGAGCGGTAAAAAGTAAAAAGTAAACAGTAAACAATGAAAGTAAACATGAAGATATTAAGGGTTAAAAAAATATGAAAACACTTTCACCAGTCACAATGAATTTTATCCAAAGTAAAAGTGAAAAACAGTCAAAAGAAGTTTAAGGTTAAAAGATGAAATTAGAGCAAAAATGGTACATTCTTCGGAAATTTCCTGTTTAAGTCATAGTTTTTCAGAAACTATTGTGATCAATCCAAGATGAATTTTTCAAAACTGAAGGAGGTTTATGTTCTTAAGAGGACCATCTACTAAAACCTCTCTCACTTTTCTAACAGCTATTATGGTTTTGGAAATATTAGACAATGTTGGAAAGCACTTTTTGCAGAAAATTCTAGTTAAGTCATCATTTTGCAGAGAAGATTGTGGCCAATCCGAAATACATCATACAAAAATGAAGGAGGTTTTTGTTCCTAAGAGACCCATATACAAAAAAAATATCTCACTTTTTTCACAGCGATTTCAGAATCAGAGATACATGCACATCTTTACAGGCTATTTTTCAGATTCGGTAAAACTCTGTTTTACACATATTTTTACAGATCCTATTGTGCACAGCTGGAGAGGAATTTTAGGAAACTGAAAGAGTTTTATCTCACCAACATATTATTCCACAATAATCTCTTTCACTTTTTATATATCTATTACATATTGAGAAATAAAAAGATATCATTGGACGCCCAGTTTGCAGAATTATTGGAGCAGAATGCACAAAGAAAGGAAGCAGTTAGTGACTTGGATGCCTCATCATCAACTAAGAGTTGGATCAAATTAGAATTCTCCTCTTTTTCATCACATATCCATAAAAAATAGTGCCAAATAGATGCATTAGTTTGAGTGTCCTTTACTTAAGTTCTATTTATGTAAAATAGTTGGAGAGATTTGTGAACCAATCTTGATATTTTTTCAAGATATTTTAGTTTAGAATTTGTATAAATACTTCACTCTTGGAAGTATTTTGGGGTGGATTCTTAGACTTTGCTGTAACATTGACTATTTTGGAATAAAGTGCTATTGGAGAAATTTTTTGTGGCTAAGTTGGATGATGAATTGAAGCGAAAGACTTTTTACAGGATTCATGTGTCAGACTACGGATCAATAAGTCATCTTTCCCTTGTGTTTTAAAGTCTTTATATCTGTTTATTATATCACTATGTTTCATTTCTGAATGATCAATGAAAAGGATTAAATCAAAAAGTGCTTAAGTGTAATCTGATTTTAATCATTGTTGTTCTAATTTTTTTCTTCTAAACTGGTTTAAAACAGTGAATTCTTAATTGCTCCTGTTTTTCTAGTTTAAGCATTTTGATTATTTAATAAAGAATACTTAATTTCTCTTTATTAATAATCACTCAATTTTCCCTCTTATAAATGTGTTGAAAGATTCTTAATTTCCTTTCATCCATTTTAAATCCATTCCATTCACTTTAGATCTAAAAATTTTCTCTGTTTGATTATCTTGCCCTGTGAAACCATCTTTTGTTGATAAACTTAATCCAGTAAAGCCATCTTTTTGACTCCATAGCCCAATGGCCTGAAACTACTCAATCTTGCCCTCAGCTATCGAATTCCACCACCCAATTTCAAACAAAACCCCTTGACTTTATAACTAGCCTAATACCTTCTAAAACAAAGCTAAATTTTACAGAGAGAGCCCTCTCTGGGTACAGATTGGCTAGATTCTGTACCTAAAATATTGGTTTGTGGTTACCTCGGACTATTTCTTTTGAACCTGGAGAAATTACTGAGTGATAACATAGTGGTGACTCAACTGGGGACCTGAATAATTTTATTGTTACTATTATTTACTTTATAAACTACAGACGGAGCTAGTTAGCTGCAGCCTTTGAACCGATTTTTCTTACAATTGCAAAGCAAATGCTGCCTGGGCTTCATTCCTGCCTAGTTTATTGATTAGAAACATCTCGTTTCAAATACTTGATCAATTCCTCTTTGTCAAATGTTTTCTAAGAAAGTTTTCTAAATCCTTACATCTAAGTTTCAAGAAACTGGAAGGTTTTGAAAAAATTCATAAAAAACAAAAATAATCATAAAATACCTCAAAATTTGGTTTCTCACAACTAACTTTTTCTTCAGAAATATTTTACAGGTTCAGATCTGATCTATGATGGTGGACAGTGATCAGACACACAAAGGTTAAAATCATCCACCTGGCGACTCCAAATCAATTTCACAATCAAGACTCCACTGGAGGAATGAACCTCAAAGGAAAATATGGAAAGATCAGGCTTTCAACTTGGATCTTAATCCAAGACATTATGTTCTTTCTCATTAAGAAAGTTTTTCAATGTATATTGTATTTTATAGAAGATCTTAAATTAGTTTTTAGTTATTTTCCTTTGAAGATTGTAAGTAATAATTCTCCTAATCTCTTTGAGCGGTTTTCTTATGAATCTAATGATGATCATTTTCCAATTAAGAAGCCTAAAATAATCAAGATTGATCTTACAATCCCTGTACATATATCCCTGTGTCATATAAAGTTCCAGATAGATATAAGCCCCTTATTTTACCTCCTATACTCCATGATTTTCCTAAAAAATACTACAAGTATCTTCCTAGATTTGATGGAGAGAATGGTATCACTGCCCAAAAACATATTCAAGGTTTTAAGAATTATTTGGATTTATTTGAGATTGATGAAGATGATGTTAAAATCAGACTTTTTTCTCTTTCTTTGCAAAATATAATAAATAATTGGTTCAAAAATCTGCCTAATGCTAGCATCTCAAATTTCCAGCAGTTTATCAAAATTTTCCTTGATAGATGGATAATCAAAGTTAATCATTTTGTGATCATGGAAGAATATAATCAATTAAAAAGACGTTCAAATGAAACAATACAACAATTTTCTGACATATTTAATCAAGTTTATTATTCAATGCTAGAAAATATTAGACCTCCTCATGATTCAGCTCTCTTACATCATCCAAGTGCCTTTGATCAAGAAATAGAATTTCGATTAAGAGAAAGAGATCCAAAAACACTTGTATAGATGCAGAACATTGCAGTTGATGTGGAAGTTAATCTCCAAATGAAACAGGAAAAGTTGAAAGCAAAAGAAGAGGAAAATAAAAACATTGCAGAAGTAAAAATCAACCTTTTGGTAAGAAAACTAGATGAAAGAACACAAGAGATCACTATGAAAGATGAATTTTTTATTCAAAATCACCATGAAGAAATAGAAGAGGTTGATAGCCATGAACAAATTCCTCTTAATTCAAATGATCATAGATCAGAAAATGAATTTATAGATCAATATGAGGAAGAGGAATCTGCTGATCTAATGTGTATGTTTGATGACATTCCTTCTTTTGATTATTTGCCTAAGTATGATCATTATGATGATAGCTATGTTCTCCAAACTCAAGCTAATTTTACAGAGCAATCAGAAGCTAGTTTGTGGGATGAAGAAACTCAGTTTCAACAGATTAAAGACAACGATCAACCAATACAGATAAACCATGAGAGTGAGGAAGAAAAAGTAGAAAATGTGGAAATAAGTGAAGGTTCTTTACCTCTTTGTTTTGTTTCATTTCAGTTCATTAGAGACAACAATCATGCCATCAATAATAAGCAATCTTTAGGAATTGTGATTGACAACAAAGAAGATAATGAAACTATTGATCAAGATTTTTTAGTTTCACAATTGCAGTTATCACTTCCTATCGAAATAAATGATCAAATGACACAAGAAAGTTTCATACCACTATTTTTTGAATCATTTCAGTGTTTGAAAGAAATATGGTATAACATATTTAATGAAAAGGATGAGAAACTTGTTGAAGTTTGAGAAGTCTCATGGAAACCTATATGCTATAGGTTGCAGCCATTTTCCCAAGTTTTTCAGGATCCAATAGCAGGTATGTTGAATATTGAAGGCATTCAAAGCATTCCTCTATTAGCTAACTATGATTTTCAAAATCAAGATGATAAATAATTCAACAGTCAAACATTACAATCAGTAGGAATATCATCACAAATCTTATTTGAAAGTTTGCAAGGAGATAAAGACGAAAATAACATTTCAGATTCATGGCATGGAGGCCATCCAAAACAGATGTACATTTGTTTAGATCAGTTAAACATTAGTGTATATATTTTGGAAGATCCTTTTGTACAGTTTCTAGAGTCAACAAAGGAAATCAAGTGTTTCCTTATCCTCTCATTTGTTGACGAGTTTCTAATAGGTTGCAGAAGTACAGTTTTGATAATCAACAAGAAAATGCAACAACATCTATCAAAGTACATAATGCTTGAATGGTTGCATTGGCTATTTCATTTTAACTAACTAGCAGTTGAACAGTAGATTGAGTAGGTAGATGAGTGCTAATAAGCTCAGGATTTTGAGCATTTTTCTTTTTTTAGTTTTCAATTTTTAGCTAGTTTTTCATTAAGTTGGTTTGAAAATTTTTGTGTGTTCTTTTAGTTTCAGATCAGATTTCAAGTTGCAGAAAAAGGACTATATTCAATTCAAGATTTTCAGCCACAACAAATGCATGTTTGGGATTGGACCAAGGCAGAAGATTTCCAAATGGGAAACAAGTTTTAAATTTTGAGTAGATAGTAACTTACTGGAGTTGAGGCCCGAGGAAAAGGCCCTAAGCTTAAAAAGTATTACTGTCATACATACAATAAAGCAACAAGGAGAAAAATATTCCATGGTTCATTCATAATCATTTTGAGGCCAACTGACTTGCTGTTCTTGACTTTTCACCAGGAAAAGCCATCCCCAAGTGGAGCCAGTGTTAGACTCCTATACCAATAGCTGTCATATTTCATGATTGAATTGATGAGCTATGTAATATGTTCATACCTTTTCTTGTTGCAAAGGTTTTCCATATTTTCAGAAAATCAAAATATTTAAAAAATGTAAAGAGGGTATACCCTAAAAGAAAAATCAAAGGGTGAAAAGAATAAAAATTGGCCAAAAAAGTGAAAGAAATGAACCCCACCAAAAGAAAGGCCAAGGAAAGTGTGCAGGTATAAATGCCACTACCTTTTTCTCTAATGTAATAAAAAAATTGTGTGCAACTTGTATTCTATGCCACAATTTATGAACAGTCAAACAGTTTAAGCTTGGCTAGTTCATCTTTCAATTTCATGTTTTAGAGATAGAGAATAAAATCTGACCAAACTGTTTAATCTTGGAAGATAAGTAGATAGGTAGAGTGAATAAAAGGAGCTCAACATTTTAATCTGAGCCCTTGGATGTAATAAGGTTAGAATTAGATAGATTTTCATATGTAAAAGAAAAAAAGTGTGATAAGGGTTTGCCAGTCTAAGTGCACCCTAATAAAGAAGAAAAAATGGTAGGGTAAAGTAGATAGGGTAGGTAGATGATGTTGCAGAATTACATGTGATGAATGATGGATTTAGATGTGGTAAATCTTTTACTTTCATCACAAGTGCATAGGCAGACAATACATTGAAGAATTTCAAGCAATGCAAAGTCAGATTATTAACTTCCCTTCTCATCTTTTCCCTAAAAAATTCACTAATTTCCCCTAAGTACTAGGAATTTAAAGATTAGAGGGGCTCAAGGCATTTCCTTGACTTTTGGAGGGACCGGACTCTCAGCCCAATAATTGGAAAATCCTAAGTACTTAAAATCATTTATCATAACATTCATTCACCTCTAAAAAATCCTTTCCTAAGTAAAATCCCATTTTACTTAGGAAAAATCATGTAATATTTCACATAAAAACCCTCCTCATAAAAGCATAAGTTAAAAACATTAACCTAATGTTTACACTTAGCACTTATTTATTTTTTCATATTAACTTCTAATTTTATTATTTAAATCCTTGTAAATTCTCCTTTTCCCGTATTATTTTAATAATAAAATTCCCAAATAATAATATCCCGTCCCTTTGGTTGAAAAATAACCATATTAATGTATTAATCTTGATTAATTAGTCAAATCTTTGATTAATCGTGAGCGCATTTCTCCGCCATATCAATAAGGGTTAATTAATCCTCATGATTAATTAATAACTTGAATCCACCAATCAAATCACCCTTGATGCGATTAATTAAAAATAAATTACATTGGGCCCACTCGTTATCTTTCCATCATCTCGTAACCCCGACCACCGTTCAATCAACAGATATCAGATCTACGGTTGATATCAATATCGCTAGCCATCCTCGTCCGAACGATAACGCGCGATGGCCAAGCGGTTTTCTGAACAGTACCGCGCCACGCGTCTTTCATCGTATGGAATCGCTCGCCCTCCACCCAAAACCACCTTTCCCCAAAGCGCCGTGATCGCGAGATCGCGACCGCCTCCGGCCGAATGACAAAACTTCACACTGTCACTATCTGTCCATTGTTCATTCAAAGCTTACCCGCCAATATCAACTGTTTACTCGTTTAAACACAAACACCCGAGTGTTGCTCATTTTCGCCTGATTGTGCAGTAAAACCCTTTGTAACCCAGCTACGCCATCTGAAGCCTCTGTTAACCAATTAGAGCATGGTTTAGCTCCCAAAATCATTCTAGATTCACTCCACAGACCTCTCAACATCAAATGAAACCTTTTCGACCTCCCCTGCAAACCAATGCTTTCTTAACAATTTGTTTTGTTTTACAGGTGATCAGAAGACCACATCCTTGGATAAACAGTCTTAATACTAGTCATAAGACTTGTTTACTCCAAGAGTGTTATCAAATCTATTCAAACAAATATGGAAGATAAAACATACAGTTGAAAGACAAGCAAAGGAAACAGGATATTAAACGATTTACTGTTGAAACAGACAGTAAAAACCTAAACTACACATTGAAGGTAAAAGGACACAGTAAAGAACAGTCAAAGAGTATCAGGATTAAAGAGTATCAGATTGAAGACCAAGTCAATTAAATCAGCTAGCATGAAGATAAACAGCAGGGAAAACATTTACAAAACAGAACATACAAGTTCATGATAAAGTGAAGACAGATAAAAAATAGAGCGGTAAAAAGTAAAGAGTAAACAGTGAAAGTAAACATGAAGATATTAAGGGTTAAAAAAAGAAGAAAACACTTTCACCAGCCACAATGAAGTTTATCCAAAGTAAAAGTGAAAAACAGTCAAAAGAAGTTTAAGGTTAAAAGATGAAATTAGAGCAAAAATGGTACATTCTTCAGAAATTTCCTGTTTAAGAGGACCATATACGAAAATCTCTCTCACTTTTCTAACAACTATTATGGTTTTGGAAATATTAAAAAATGTTGGAAAACACGTTTTGCAGAAAATTCCGTTTAAGTCATCATTTTGCAGAGAATATTGTGGCCAATTTGAAATACATCATACAAAACTGAAGGATGTTTTTGTTCCTAAGAGACCCATATACAAAAAACCTATCTCACATTTTTCACAGTGATTTCAGAATCAGAGATACATGCACATCTTTACAGGCTATTTTTCAGATTCTGTAAAACTCTGTTTTACACATATTTTTACAGATCCTATTTGCACAGTTGGAGAGGAATTTTAGGAAACTAAAAGAGGTTTATCTCACCAACATATTAATCCACAATAAAATCTTTCACTTTTTAGATATCTATTACGTATTGAGAAATAAAAATATATCATTGGACCCCAAGTTTGCAGAATTGTTGGAGCAGAATGCACAAAGAAAGGAAGCAGTTGGTGACTTGGATGCTTCATCATCAACTAAGAGTTGGATCAAATTAGAATTCTCCTGTTTGTCATCACCTATCCATAAAAAATAGTTCCAAATAGATGCATTAGTTTGAGTTTCCTTTACTTAAGTTCTATTTATGTAAAATAGTTGGAAAGATTTGTGAACCAATCTTGATATTTTTTCAAGATATTTTAGTTTAGAATTTGTATAAATACTTCACTCTTGGAAGTATTTTGGTGTGGATTCTTAGAATTTTTTGTAACATTGACTATTTTGGAATAAAGTGCTATTGGAGAAATTTTCTGTGGCTAAGCTGGATGATGAATTGAAACGAAAGACTTTTTACAGGATTCATGTGTTAGACTACGGATCAACAAGTCATCTTTCCCTTGTGTTTAAAGTCTTTATATTTTTTTATTATATCACTGTGTTTCATTTCTGAATGACTAATGAAAAGGAATAAATCAGAATGGTGCTTAAGTGTAATCTGATTTCAATCATTGTTATTCTAAATGTTTTCTTCTAAACTGATTTTAAACAGTGAATTCTTAATTGCTCTTGTTTTTCTAGTTTAAACATTTTGGTTATTTAATAAAGAATTCTTAATTGCTCTTTGTTAATAATCACTCAATTTTCCCTCTTATGAATGTGTTGAAAGATTCTTAATTGCATTTCATCTATTTTAAATCCATTCCATTCACTTTAAATCTAAAATTGTTCTCTGTTTGATTATCTTGCCCTGTAAAACCATCTTTTGTCTAGAAACTTAATCCAGTGAAGCCATCTTTTTGACTCCATAGACCAATGGCCTGAACTACTTAATCTTGCCCTCAGCTATCGAATTCCACCACCCAAATTCAAACAAAACCCTTGCACTTTATAACTAGCCTAATATCTTCTAAAAAAAAGCTAAATTATACAGAGAGAGCCCTCTCTGGGTACAGATTGGCTAGATTCTGTACCTAAAAGATTGGTTTGTGGTTACCTCGGACCCCTTTCCTCTTCTCAACAACTTCAAGGAAAATATGAGTGATAACATAGTGGCAACCATACTGGGGATCTGATTAATTTTATTGTTACTATTGTTTACTTTATAAACTACAGACGGAGCCTGAAGTTAGCCAGGTAGCCTTTGAACTACTTTTGCTTTGCAATTGCAAAAGTAAATAAATGCTGCTTCAGTCTATCTCCGGTATAGTTTATGGATTGAACATCTGGTTTCAAATACTTGATCAATTCCTCTTTTCAAATAAGTCTTTAAGAAATTTTAAATCTCATATCTAAAGCCTCTTAAAGAAATCATAGAAGTTGTTTTGAAAATTCATAAAAAAAAAAACAAAATAATCATAAAATACTCAAAATTTGGTTTCCTGAAGAACTAACATTTTCTTCAGAATTTTTTTACAGGTTTAGATCTGATCTATGATGGTGGACAGGGATCAGACACATAAAGGTTAAAATCATCCACCTGGAGACTCCAAAATCAATTTCACAATCAAGACTCCACTGGAGGAATGAACCTCAAAGAACAATATGGAAAGATCAGGCTTTCAAATTGGACCTTAATCCAAGACATTATGTTCTTTCTCATTAAGAAATTTTTTCAATGTATATTGTATTTTATAGAAGATGTTAGATTAGTTTTTAATTATTTTCCTTTGAAGATTGTAAGTAATAATTCTCCTAATCTCCTTGAGCAGCTTTCTTATGAATCTAATGATGATCATTTTCCAATTAAGAAGCCTCAAATAATCAAGACTGATCTTACAATCCCTATACATATCCCTGTGCCATATAAAGTTCCAGATAGATATAAGCCCCTTATTTTACCTTCTATACTCCATGATTTTCCTAAAAAATACTACAAGTATCTTCCTAGATTTGATGGAGAGAATGGTATCACTGCCCAAAAACATATTCAAGGTTTTGAGAATTATTTGGATTTATTTGAGATTGATGAAGATGATGTTAAAATCAGACTTTTTTCTCTTTCTTTGAAAAATAGAATAAAGAATTGGTTCAAAAATCTGCCTAATGCTAGCATCTCAAATTTCCAGCAGTTTATCAAAATTTTCCTTGATAGATGGATAATCAAAGTTAATCATTTTGTGATCATGGAAGAATATAATCAATTAAAAAGACATTCAAATGAAACAATACAACAATTTTATGACAGATTTAATCAAGTTTATTATTCAATGCCAGAAAATATTAGACCTCCTCATGATTCAGCTCTCTTGCATTATCCAAGTGCCTTTGATCCAGAAATAGAATTTTGATTAACAGAAAGAGATCCAAAGACACTTGTATAGATGCAGAACATTGCAGTTGATGTGGAAGTTAATCTCCAAATGAAACAGGAAAAGTTGAAAGCAAAAGAAGAGGAAAAGAAAAACATTGCAGAAGTAAAACTCAACCTTTTGGTAAGAAAACTAGATGAAAGAACACAAGAGATCACTATGAAAGATGAATTTTTTATTCAAAATCACCATGAAGAAATAGAATAGGTTGATAGCCATGAACAAATTCCTCTTAATTCAAATTATCATAGATCAGAAAATGAATTTATAGATCAATATGAGGAAGAGGAATCTGCTGATCTAATGTGTATGTTTGATGACATTCCTTCTTTTGATTATTTGCCTAAGTATGATCATTATGATGATAGTTATGTTCTCCAAACTCAAGCTAATTTTACAGAGCAATCAGAAGCTAGTTTGTGGGATGAAGAAACTCAGTTTCAACAGATTAAAGACAGCGATGAACTAATACAGATAAACCATGAGAGCGAGGAAGAAAAAACAGAAAGGTGGAAATAAGTGAAGGTTCTTTACCTCTTTGTTTTTCTTCATTTCAGTTCATTAGAGACAACTATCATGCCATCAATAATCAACAATCTTTAGGAATTGTGATTGACAACAAAGAAGATAATGAAACTATTGATCAAGATTTTTTAGTTTCACAATTGCAGTTATCACTTCCTATCGAAATAAATGATCAAACGACACAAGAAAGTTTCATACCACTATTTTTTGAATCATTTCAGTGTTTGAAAGAAATATGGTATAACATATTTAATGAAAAGGATGAGAAACTTGTTGAAGTTTGTGAAGTCTCATGGAAACCTATATGTTATAGGTTGCAACCATTTTCCCAAGTTTTTCAGGATCCAATAGCAGGTATTTTGAATATTGAAGGCATTCAAAGCATTCCTCTATTAACTAACTATGATTTTCAGAATCAAGATGATAAAGAATTCAACAGTCAAACATTACAATCAGTAGGAATATTATCACAAATCTTATTTGAAAGTTTGCAGGGAGATAAAGACGAAAATAACATTTCAGATTCATGGCATGGAGGCCATCCAGAACAGATGTACAGTTTTTTAGATCAGTTAAACATCAGTGTATATATTTTGGAAGATCCTTTTGTATAGTTTCTAGAGTCAACAAAGGAAATCAAGTGTTTCCTTATCCTCTCATTTGTTGACAAGTTTCTAATAGGTTGCAGAAGTACAATTTTGATAATCAACAAGAAAATGCAACAAAATCTATCAAAGTACATAATGCTTGAATGGTTGCATTGGCTATTTCATTTTACCTACCTAGCAGTTGAACAGTAGATTGAGTAGGTAGATGAGTGCTAATAAGCTCAGGATTTTGAGCATTTTTATTTTTTTAGTTTTCAATTTTCAGCTAGTTTTTCATTAAGTTGGTTTGAAAAATTTTGTGTGTTGTTTTAGTTTCAGATCAGATTTCAGGTTGTAGAAAAAGGTCTATATTCAATTCAAGATTTTTAGCCACAGCAAATGCATGTTTGGGATTGGACCAAGGTAGAAGATTTCCAACTTCGAAACAAAGTTTTAAGGTTTGAGTGGATAGTAACTTACTGGAGTTGGAGCCCGAGGAAAAGGCCCTAAGCTTATGAAGTATTACTGTCATACATACAATAAAGAAACAAGGAGAAAAGATTCCATGGTTCATTCATAATCATTTTGAGGCCAACTGACCTGGTGTTCTTTACTTTTCACCAGGAAAAGCCATCCCCAAGTGGAGCCAGTGTTAGAATCCTATACCAATAGATGTCATATTTCATGATTGACTTGATGAGCTATGTAATATGTCCATACCTTTTCTTATTGCAAAGGTTTTCCATATTTTCAGAAAATCAAAAAATTTAAAAAATGTAAAGAGGGTATACCCTAAAAGAAAAATCAAAGGGTGAAAAGAATAAAAATTGGCCAAAAAATTGAAAAGAAATGAACCCTACCAAAAGAAAGGCCAAGGAAAGTGTGCAGGTCTAAATGCCACTACCTTTTGCTCTAATGTAATAAACAAATTGTGTGCAACTTGTATTCTATGCCACAATTTATGAACAGTCAAACAGTTTAAGCTTGGCTAGTTCATCTTTCAATTTCATGTTTTAGAGATAGATAATAAAATCTGACCAAATTGTTTAATATTGGCAGATAAGTAGATAGGTAGAGTGAATAAAATAAGCTCAACAGTTTAATCTGAGCCCTTGGATGTAATAAGGTTAGAATTAGATAGATTTTCATATGTAAAAGAAAAAATGTGATAAGGGTTTGCCAGTCTAAGTGCACCCTAATAAAGAAGAAAAAATGGTAGGGTAAAGTAGATAAGGTAGGTAGATGATGTTGCAAAATTACATGTGATGAATGATGGCTTTAGATGTGGTAAATCTTTTACCTTCATCACAAGTGCATAGGCAGACAATACATTGAAGAATTTCAAGCAATGCAAAGTCAGATTATTAACTTCCCTTCTCATCTTTTCCCTAAAAATTTTACTAATTTCCCCTAAGTACTAGGCATTTAAAGATTAGAGGGGCTCAAGGGATTTCCTTGACTTTTGGAGGGACCGAACCCTCGGCCCAATAATTGGAAAAACCTAAGTACTTAAAGTCATTTATCATAACATTCATTCACCTCTAAAAAATATTTTCCTAAGTAAAATCCCATTTTACTTAGGAAAAATCATGTAATATTTCACATAAGAACCCTCCTCATAAAAGCATAAGTTAAAAACATTAACCTAATGTTTACACTTAGTGCTTCTTTCATTTTTTCATATTAAATTCTAATTTTATTATTTAAATCCTTGTAAATTCCCCTTTTCCCGTATTATTTTAATAATAAAATTCTCAAATAATAATATCCCGCCCCTTTGGTTGAAAAATAACCATATTAATGTATTAATCATGTTTAATTAGTCAAATATTTGATTAATCGTGAGCACATTTCTCTGCCATATCAATAAGGGTTAATTAATCTTCATGATTAATTAAAAACTTGAATCTGCCAATCAAATCACCCCTGATGCGATTAATTCAAAATAAATTACATTGGGCCCGCTCGTTATCTTTCTGTCATCTCGTAACCCCGACCACCATTCGATCAACAGAGCTCAGATCTACGGTTGATATCAATATCGCTAGCCATCCTCGTCCGAACAATAACGCGTGATGGCCAAGCGGTTTTCTGAATAGTACCGCGCCACGCGTCGTTCATCGTATGGAATCGCTCGCCCTCCGCCCAAAACCACCTTTCCCCAAAAGCGGTGCGATCGCGTACCGCTTACCGCCTCCCACTAACGAAAAACTTCACATCGTCAAGTCAGCGCCATCTGTCCACTGTTCATTCAAAGCTTACCCGCCAATATCAACCGTTTACCCGTTTAAACACAAACACCCTAGTGTTGCTCATTTTCGCATGATTGTGCAGTAAAACCCTTTGTAACCTAGCTGCGCCACCTGAAGCCTCTGTTAAAAAATTCGAGCATGGTTTACCTCCCAAAAATCATTCTAGATTCACTCCACAGACCTCTCAACATCAAATGAAACCTTTTCGACCTCCCTTGCAAACCAATGTTTTCTTAACAATTTGTTTTGTTTTACAGGTGATTAGAAGACCACATCCTTGGATAAACGGTCTTAATACTAGTCATAAGACTTGTTTACTCCAAGAGTGTTATCAAATCTATTCAAACAGAGATAGAATATAAAACATACAATTGAAAGACAAACAAAGGAAACAGGATATTAAACGATTTACTGTTGAAACAGACAGTAAAAACCTAAACTACACATTGAAGGTAAAAGGACACAATAAAGAGCAGTCAAAGAGTATCAGGATTAAAGAGTATAAGATTGAAGACCAAGTTAAGTAAATCATCTAGCATGAAGATAAACAATAGGGAAGACATTTACAAAATAGAACATAAAAGTTCATGACAAAGTGAAGACAGATAAAAAATAGAGCGGTAAAAAGTAAAAAGTAAACAGTAAACAGTGAAATTAAACATGAAGATATTAAGGGTTAAACAAAGATGAAAACACTTTCACCAGCCACAATGAATTTTATTCAAAGTAAAAGTGAAAAACAGTCAAAAGAAGTTTAAGGTTAAAAGATGAAATTAGAGCAAAAATGGTACATTCTTTAGAAATTTCCTGTTTAAGTCATAGTTTTGCAGAAACTATTGTGATCAATACAAGATTAATTTTTCAAAACGGAAGGAGGTTTATGTTCTTAAGAGGAGCATCTACGAAAACCTCTCTCACTTTTCTAACATCTATTATGGTTTTGGAAATATTAGACAATGTTGGAAAGCACTTTTTGCAGAAAATTCCAGTTAAGTCATCATTTTGCAGAGAAGATTGTGGCCAATCCGAAATACATCATACAAAACTGAAGGAGGTTTTTGTTCCTAAGAGACCCATATAAAAAAAACATATCTCAATTTTTTCACAGTGATTTCAGAATCAGAGACACATGCACATCTTTACAGGCTATTTTTCAGATTCTGTAAAACTCTGTTTTACACATATTTTTACAGATCCTATTGTGCACAGCTGGAGAGGAATTTTCGGAAACTGAAAAAGGTGTATCTCACCAACATATTAATCCAGAATAACCTATTTCACTTTTTAGAGATCTATTACATATGGATAAATAAAAATATATCATTGGACCCCAAGTTTGCAGAATTGTTGGAGCAGAATGCACAAAGAAAGGAAGCAATTAGTGACTTGGATGCCTCATCATCAACTAAGAGTTGGATAAAATTAGAATTATCCTCTTTTTCATCACCTATCCATAAAAAATAGTTCCAAATAGATGCATTAGTTTTAGTTTCCTTTACTTAAGATCTATTTATATAAAATAGTTGGAGAGATTTGTGAACCAATCTTGATATTTTTTCAAGATATTTTAGTTTAGAATTTGTATAAATACTTCACTCTTGGAAGTATTTTGGTGTGGATTCTTAGACTTTGTTGCAACATTGACTATTTTGGAATAAAGTGCTATTGGAGAAATTTTCTGTGGCTAATCTGGATGATGAATTGAAGCGAAAGACTTTTTACAGGATTCATGTGTCAGACTACGGATCAATAAGTCATCTTTCCCTTGTGTTTAAAGTATTTATATTTGTTTATTATATCACTGTGTTTCATTTCTGAATGACTAATGAAAAGGAATTAATCAGAATGGTACTTAAGTGTAATCTGATTTCAATCATTGTTATTCTAAATGTTTTCTTCTAAACTGGTTTTAAACAGTGAATTCTTAATTGCTCCTGTTTTTCTAGTTTAAACATTTTGGTTATTTAATAAAGAATTCTTAATTGCTCTTTGTCAACAATCACTCAATTTTTCCTCTTATGAATGTGTTGAAAGATTCTTAATTGCCTTTCATCCATTTTAAATCCATTCCATTCACTTTAAATCTAAAATTGTTCTCTGTTTGATTATCTTGCCTTGTAAAACCATCTTTTGTCTAGAAACTTAATCTAGTCAAGCCATCTTTTTGACTCCATAGCCCAATGGCCTGAACTACTTAATCTTGCCCCCAACTATCGAATTCCACCACCTAAATTCAAAAAAAACCCTTGCACTTTATAACTAGCCTAATATCTTCTAAAACAAAGCTAAATTATACAGAGAGAGCCCTCTCTGGGTATAGATTGGCTAGATTCTGTGCCGAAAAGATAGGTTTGTGGTTACCTCGGACCCCTTTCCTCTTCTCAACAACTTCAAAGAAAATATGAGTGATAACATAGTGGCGACCATACTGGGGATCTGAATAATTTTATTTTTACTATTGTTTACTTTATAAACTACATACGGAGCCTGAAGTTAGCCAGGTAGCCTTTGAACTGCTTTTGCTTTGCAATTGCAAAAGTAAATAAATGCTGCTTCAGTCTATCTCCGGTCTAGTTTATGGATTGAACATCTGGTTTCAAATACTTGATTAGTTCCTCTTGTCAAATAAGTCTTTAAGAAAGTTTAAATCTCATATCTAAAGCCTCTTAAAGAAATCATAGAAGTTGTTTTGAAAATTCATAAAAAAAACAAAATAATCATAAAATACTCAAAATTTGGTTTCCTGAAGAACTAACTTTTTCTTCAGAATTTCTTTACAGGTTTAGATCTGATCTATGATGGTGGACAGGGATCAGATGCACAAAGGTTAAAATCATCCACCTGGGAACTCTAAAATCAATTTCACAATCAAGACTCCACTGGAGGAATGAACCTCAAAGAAAAATATGGAAAGATCAGGCTTTCAACTTAGATCTTAATCCAAGACATTATGTTCTTTCTCATTAAGAAAGTTTTTCAATGTATATTGTATTTTATAGAAGATGTTAGATTAGTTTTTAATTATTTTCCTTTGAAGATTGTAAGTAATAATTCTCCTAATCTCCTTGAGCAGCTTTCTTATGAATCTAATGATGATCATTTTCCAATTAAGAAGCCTCAAATAATCAAGACTGATCTTGCAATCCCTGTACATATCCCTGTGCCATATAAAGTTCCAGATAGAT
The DNA here is from genome assembly GCA_034641835.2 of Pinus albicaulis. Classification (NCBI taxonomy): domain Eukaryota; kingdom Viridiplantae; phylum Streptophyta; class Pinopsida; order Pinales; family Pinaceae; genus Pinus; species Pinus albicaulis. The sequence goes on along the minus strand of CM076575.1, from coordinate 269,020,063 downwards.
ATAAGCCCCTTATTTTACCTCCTATACTCCATGATTTTCCTAAAAAATACTACAAGTATCTTCCTAAATTTGATGGAGAGAATGGTATCACTGCCCAAAAACATATTCAAGGTTTTGATAATTATTTGGATTTATTTGAGATTGATGAAGATGATGTTAAAATCAGACTTTTTGCTCTTTCTTTGCAAAATAGAATAAATAATTGGTTCAAAAATCTGCCTAATGCTAGCATCTCAAATTTCCAGCAGTTTATCAAAATTTTCCTTGATAGATGGATAATCAAAGTTAATAATTTTGTGATCATGGAAGAATATAATCAATTAAAAAGAAATTCAAATGAAACAATACAACAATTTTTTGACAGATTTAATCAAGTTTATTATTCAATGCCAGAAAATATTAGACCTCCTCATGATTCAGCTCTCTTGCATTTTCCAAGTGCCTTTGATCCAGAAATAGAATTTTGGTTAAGATAAAGAGATCAAAAAACACTTGTATAGATGTAGAATATTGAAGTTGATGTGGAAGTTAATCCCCAAATCAAACAGGAAAAGTTGAAAGCAGAAGAAGAGGAAAAGAAAAACATTGCAGAAGTAAAACTCAACGTTTTGGAAAGAAAACTAGATGAAAGAACACAAGAGATCACTATGAAAGATGAATTTTTTATTCAAAATCACCATGAAGAAATAGAAGAGGTTGATAGCCATGAAAAAATTCCTCTTAATTCAAATTATCATAGATCAGAAAATGAATTTATAGATCAATATGAGGAAGAGGAATTTGCTGATCTAATGTGTATGTTTGATGACATTCATTCTTTTGATTATTTGCCTAAGTATGATCATTATGACGACAGTTATGTTCTCCAAGCTCAAGCTAACTTTACAGAGAAATCAGAATCTAGTTTGTGGGATGAAGAAACTCAGTTTCAACAGATTAAAGACATCGATCAACCAATACAGATAAACCATGAGAGTGAGGAAGAAAAAGCAGAAAATGTGGAAATAAGTGAAGGTTCTTACCTCTTTGTTTTGCTTCATTTCAGTTCATTAGAGACAACTATCATTCCATCAATAATTAGCAATCTTTAGGAATTGTGATTGACAACAAAGAAGATAATGAAACTATTGATCAAGATTTTTTAGTTTCACAATTGCAGTTATCACTTCCTATTGAAATAAATGATCAAAGGACACAAGAAAGTTTCATACCACTATTTTTTGAATCATTTCAGTGTTTGAAAGAAATATGGTATAACATATTTAATGAAAAGGATGAGAAACTTGTTGACGTTTGTGAAGTCTCATGGAAACCTATATGCTATAGGTTGCAACCATTTTCCCAAGTTTTTCAGGATCCAATAGCAGGTATGTTGAATATTGAAGGCATTCAAAGCATTCCTCTATTAACTAACTATGATTTTCAAAATCAAGATGATAAAGAATTCAACAGTCAAACATTACAATCAGTAGGAATATCATCCCAAATCTTATTTGAAAGTTTGCAGGGAGATAAAGACGAAAATAACATTTCAGATTCATGGCATGAAGGCCATCTAGAATAGATGTACAGTTGTTTAGATCGGTTAAACATCAGTGTATATATTTTGGAAGATCCTTTTGTACAGTTTCTAGACTCAACAAAGGAAATCAAGTGTTTCCTTATCCTCTCATTTGTTGACAAGTTTCTAATAGGTTGCAGAAGTACAGTTTTGATAATCAACAAGAAAATGCAACAAAATCTATCAATACTAGTAACCGAATAGTTTGCATTGGTTATTTCATTTTACCTAACTAGCAGTTGAACAGTAGATTGAGTAGGTAGATGAGTGCTAATAAGCTCAGGATTTTGAGCATTTTTATTTTTTAGTTTTCAATTTTCAGCTAGTTTTTCATTAAGTTGGTTTAAAAAATTTTGTGTGTTGTTTTAGTTTCAGATCATATTTCAGGTTGCAGAAAAAGGACTATATTCAATTCAATATTTTCAGCCACAACAAATGCATATTTGGGATTGGACCAAGGCAGAAGATTTCCAACTGGGAAACAAAGTTTTAAGTTTTGATTGGATGGTAACTTGCTAGATTTGAAGCCCGAAGAGAAGGCCCTAAGCTTCAGAAGTTTTACAGTCATACATACAATAAAGCAACAAGAAGAGGAAGATTCCATGGTTCAGTTAAAGGCATTTTGAGGCATCTGACCTATTGTTCTTGACTTTTCACCAGGAAAATCCATCCCCAAGTGGAGCCAATGTTAGACTCCTATACCAATAGGTGTCATATTTCATGATTGACTTGATGAGCTATGTAATATGTTCATACCTTTTCTTGTTGCAAAGGTTTTCCATATTTTCAAAAAATAAAAAAATTTAAAAAATGTAAAGAGGGTATACCCTAAAAGAAAAATCAAAGGGTGAAAAGAATAAAAATTGGCCAAAAAAGTGAAAGAAATGAACCCCACCAAAAGAAAGGAAAATGTACGGATCTCAATGCCACACTACCTTTTTCTCTAATGTGACAAACAAATTGTGTAAACTTGTGTTCTATGCTGATTTATTAACGGTCCAGCAGTTTAGCTTGGCTAGTTCATCTGGAATTTTACGTATTTTGAGAGGGAGAATAAAATGCGACCAAACCTGATTTAATCTTGGAGAAAGATAAGTAGATAGGTAAAGGTGATTAAAGGAAGCTCACTTGATTTAATGCGACCTTGGATGTAATAAGGTTAGAATTAGATAGATTTTCATATGTAAAAGAAAAAATGTGATAAGGGTTTGCCAGTCTAAGTGCACCCTAATAAAGAAGAAAAAATGGTACGGTAAAGTAGATAAGGTAGGTAGATGATGTTGCAGAATTACATGTGATGAATGATGGCTTTAGATGTGGTAAATCTTTTACTTTCATCACAAGTGCATAGGCAGACAATACATTGAATAATTTTAAGCAATGCAAAGTCAGATTATTAACTTCCCTTCTCATCTTTTCCCTAAAAATTTCACTATTTTCCCCTAAGTACTAGGCATTTAAAGATTAGAGGGGCTCAAGGCATTTCCTTGACTTTTGGAGAGACCGGACCCTTGGCCCAATAATTGGAGAAACCTAAGTACTTAAAATCATTTATCATAACATTCATTCACCTCTAAAAAATCTTTTCCTAAGTAAAATCCCATTTTACTTAGGAAAAATCATGTAATATTTCACATAAGAACCCTCCTCATAAAAGCATAAGTTAAAAATATTAACCTAATTTTTACACTTAGCGCTTCTTTCATTTGTTCATATTAACTTCTAATTTTATTATTTAAATCATTTAAAATTCCCGTTTTCCCGTCTTATTTTAATAATAAATTCCCAAATCACCCCCGATGCAATTAATTCAAAATAAATTACATTGGGCCCGCTCGTTATATTTTCATCATCTCATAACCCCGACCACCGTTTGATTAAGAGATATTAGATCTACGGTTGATATCAATATCGCTAGCCATCCTCATCTGAACGATAACGCGCGATGGCCAAGCAGTTTTCTGAACAGTACCGCGCCACACGTCGTTCATCGTATGGAATCGCTCGCCCTCTGCCCAAAACCACCTTTCCCAAAAAGTGGTGCGATTGCCTACCGCTTACCACCTCCCACTAACGACAAAACTTCACATTGTCAGGTCAGCACCATTTTTCCACTGTTTATTCAAAGCTTACCCGCCAATATCAACCGTTTACCCGTTTAAACAAAAACCCCCTAGTGTTGCTCATTTTCGCCTGATTGTGTAGTAAAACCCTTTGTAACCCAGTTGCGCCACCTGAAGCCTCTGTTAACCAATTCGAACATGGTTTACCTTCCAAAAATCATTCTAGATTCACTCCACAGACCTCTCAACATAAAATGAAACCTTCTCGACCTCCCCTGTAAACCAATGCTTTCTTAACAATTTGTTTTGTTTTACAGGTAATCAGAAGACCACATCCTTGGATAAATAGTCTTAATACTAGTCATAAGACTTGTTTACTCCAAGAGTATTATCAAATCTATTCAAACTGAGATGGAATATAAAACATACAGTTGAAAGACAAGCAAAGGAAACAAGATATTAAACGATTTACTGTTGAAACAGACAGTAAAAACCTAAACTACACATTGAAGGTAAAAGGACACAGTAAAGAACAATCAAAGAGTATTAGGATTAAAGAGTATCATATTGAAGACCAAGTCAATTAAATAAGCTAGCATGAAGATAAACAACAGGGAAGACAGTTACATAACAGAACATACAAGTTCATGACAAAGTGAAGACCAATAAAAAATAGAGCGGTAAAAAGTAAAAAGTAAACAGTAAGCAGTGAAAGTAAACATGAAGATATTAAGGGTTAAACAAAGATGAAAACACTTTCACTAGCCACAATGAAGTTTATCCAAAGTAAAAGTGAAAAACAGTCAAAAGAAGTTTAAGGTTAAAAGATGAAATTAGAGAAAAAATGGTACATTCTTCAAAAATTTCCTGTTTAAGTCATAGTTTTACAGAAACTATTGTGATAAATCCAAGATGAATTTTGCAAAACTGAAGGAGGTTTATGTTCTTAAGAGGAAAATATACAAAAAAATCTCCCACTTTTCTAACAGCTATTATGGTTTTGGAAATATTAAACAATGTTGGAAAGCATTTTTTGCAGAAAATACCAGTTAAGTCATCATTTTGCAGAGAATATTGTGGTAAATCCAAAATACATCATACAAAACGGAAGGAGGTTTTTGTTCCTAAGAGACCCATATACAAAAACCTATCTCACTTTTTTCACAATGATTTCATAATAAGAGATACATGCACATATTTACAAGCTATTTTTCAGAATCTGTAAAACTATGTTTTACACATATTTTTGCAAAGCCTATTGTGCATAGATGGAGAGGAATTTTAGGAAAATAAAATAGGTTTATCTCACCAAAATCTTTTTGTACACTAACCTCTTTCACTTTTTACATATTTATTACGGATTGATAAATAAAAAGATATCATTGGACACCAAGTTTGCAGAATTGTTGGAGCAGAATGCACAAAGAAAGGAAGCAGTTAGTGACTTGGATGCCTCATCATCAACTAAGGGTTGGATCAAATTCAAATTATTCTCTTTCTCATTGCCTATCCATAAAAAATAATACCAAATAGATGCATTAGTTTGAGTGTCCTTTACTTAAGTTCTATTTATGTAAAATAGTTGGAGAGATTTGTGAACTAATCTTGATATTTTTTCAAGATATTTTAGTTTAGAATTTGTATAAATACTTCACTCTTGGAAGTATTTTGGGGTGGATTTTTTAGACTCTGCTGTAACATTGACTATTTGGAATAAAGTGATATTGGAGATTTTTTTTTTTGGCTAAGCTAGATGATGAATTGAAGCGAAAGACTTTTTACAGGATTCATATGTCAGACTACAGATCAATAAGTCATATTTCCCATGTGTTTTAAAGTCTTTATATATGTTTATTATATCATTGTGTTTCATTTTTGAATAAATAATGAAAAGGAGTAAATCAGAAGGTACTTAAGTGTAATCTGATTTCAATCATTTTTATTCTAAATGTTTTCTTCTAAACTTGTTTTAAACAATGAATTCTTAATTGCTCTTATTTTTCTAGTTTAAACATTTTGGTTATTTAATAAAGAATTATTAATTGCTCTTTGTTAATAATCACTCAATTTTCCCTCTTATGAATGTACTGAAAGATTCTTAATTTCCTTTCATCCATTTTAAATCCATTCCATTCACTTTAAATCTAAAATTTTTCTCTGTTTGATTATCTTGCCCTGTAAAACCATCTTTTGTCTAGAAACTTAATCCATTGAAGCCATCTTTTTGACTCCATAGCCCAATGGCCTGAACTACTAAATCTTGCCCTCAGCTATCAAATTCCACCACCCAAATTCAAACAAAAATCCTGAACTTTATAACTAGCCTAATATATTCTAAAAACGAAGCTAAATTTTATAGAGAGAGCCCTCTCTGGGTACAGATTGGCTAGATTCTGTACCTAAAATATTGGTTTGTGGTTACCTCGGACCCCTTTCCTCTTTCCAACAACTTCAAGGAAAATTTGAGTGATAACACCACCTACATTGCATGAGCTCAAGGTGGAGGAGAACTTTCTGGAGTTGCCATGTTGGGAGGTGACTCATTTTGTATGGATGATTGCTTGGGGATGGAGGATCCACTTGGGGAATATGTTTCCCAACACGTATCATCCTCCATGCCTTGTGGGGAAACTCTTCAGTTCTATCCTTTTAGTTGCTTGAGGACAAGAAACATTTGGGAGGGAAGGACTATAATATTCCTAATTAGCCCAAGCTAATAGGAATATTCAATTTTTTTTTTCTTCCTATTTTTATGGATAAAATTGTAAAGGAGGATCAATAAAACTCCTAAATCAGAAAAATAAATCAATGCTCAATATGAACAAGGCTAAAACTGAGCTATTTTCATAAACACGCTTAAGTGTGAAAGAGGCTGGATCATTTGACCAAGTCAACCAGGACCAAATCATCAACGCTGTATAGATGCAATGAACCTCCTAGATGCACAGTGCAATTCTAGTTGGAGGCTACACATGTGAACATAGCTAAATGATTGAGATGGTTTAGGGTTTGGCAGGATTTCTAACTTATAAAATGAAGAGGAGGACTTCAAGAGAAGTTTTTTCATGATATGATATTTCTGAAGATATTGTCTGTTTAGACATTTATTATTCTCTTGATTTTTAGCTGAGAATAGTGCTGTTTAGCACTACGGTGTTCCTGATCGGGAATCCCACCTCTTCCATTGAGTAGCTCTTGGAGGAGTCTTGCTAATCTTGTCCACTATAAAGAATTTGTCCAAGCTACATCTTCCAACTACAACGCAAATCCTGTTGAGGGTTTGGTTGTCCTTGTAAGCTGAAACACGTGGAGGCTAGATCTATTCAGATCTAAGCCAATCTAGGGCCTCTTTTCACTAGGAAAGTCTTCTATCCCATTGGAAAGAGAGTTCTGAACCATTTGAGCTGCATAATCAGATCTTGGCATCAGGCCAAACCATTTCTAGTTTCAACAACGCAGTTTCTCTCCCATAACCGCGTTATTTGCAAGAAGGAAGTTGCAGGGAGTTTTGGCATGCTTTTGGAGGAGAGATCTCTGGTGTTTGAGATTATTCCTTTCACAGTGGTGATCCATGGATTAGATTTCTAATCCATGCTCTTTTCAGATATGATCTACTGTGTATTTTATTTACTTCAGAAATTCTGAATCTTACTGTAGATATGCAACTTTAGATCTCAGATCTACTCTTTGTATCTCATGTTTTGCTCAAAACCCCAAGGGGAATGTGTAGAGGAACTCTTCTAGTGTACAAATATGATATAGATCTAATATTTTGTACACAAAACTATTCTAGATCTGTATGTATTTTACAACTACTTTAGCTCATAATATAACATTGTCAAGACTTCTTACAACTAATACATTGTTGCAGCACCTCATTCTTGAGGGTTTCTTCATCAAAGTTCTCCATTTTTATCTTGTACATTATATGTTACCTATTATAAACCTGATTTGATGATGTATAAGTGATTAATGAACCATTATATTGATCTCCTACATATATTGGGCTGAACTGTGTTATTTTCTGGGTAGAGTTATTTTGTATTGCTGCAGCCCCTTCTTTGGGCATTTTCCAACTGCACTAGGTGTGGGGAGACCTGTTTAACCCACCTAGAAGGATTTTTTTTTGAATCCCTCTTGGATTCAGGTCTTAGATTGTCAGATCTAAGGGATCCAAGGGTTGGTTTCCAATCGTGTAGTAGCCATTTCTAAAAAATGGGTTTTTTAGACATGCCTAGATAGCAGTCCCAATTTTGGGATATTACAGTAAGCTTCCTTTTAAATGTTTTTCTTGTAGAATATTTTGTCATTATGCTACTAAGTTCCCTCACAAAGAAAAAAATGAAAAAAGGAAAGGAAGTGGCAAAAGTAAATAAGAATAAGTTTATCAATAGAGAAAGTTATTATACTGATGAAGAGAGTGATGGGCTATCAAATAGTGAAGAAGGAGAATCTGGTCAAGATGTTAGACTAGTCATGGCTTTTGAAAAATATTCTACTGAGGCTAAAGATACCTTTATGGATTCACTATAAGAAAATGATTTTCTTAAAGAAATTAATCAGCTCAAAATATGTTTGGAAGAAAACATAGATACTCTAAAGAATCAACTTATAGAAAAGGAGAAGCATAATGAGAAACTAGAATGTGAAATAGTAAGTCTAAGAAAGGAAATTGAGAAAGAGAAAAATTTAAATCTTGGATTTGATAAAGGAAATAAAACCTTAGATGAAATTATCAAGGTTCAACGCTCTCCTTTTGTAAAGACAAGTCTTGGATATATCGGAGAATCCTCTCAGTCTTCAGCACCATGCTATCTAAATGCAACTAAAGCCAACCTACAACATTCTGTCACTCAGCAAGAAAATAAAGAAACTTCACAGGTAAAGCATGACCAATTCAATACAAAGAACAATAACAGAAATATCAAAGAGAGAAACACCAATCTGTAGGTAAAAAGAAATAGAAGGTTTCATGATCGCATAAATTTCTTCTTTAATGGGCATTGTTTCTCATGTCATAATTTTGGTCATAAATTTGTTCAATGTGTTTCATACAAAATCATCATGACCAGAGAAGCAAGAAAGAAAAGAAATGAGACTGGAATAGAAAAGAATACTTATAACAACTTTTCTCCTCTTCAAAATGAAATTGAATGTGCTTATTGAAATAACTTTGGTCATGGAGAATCTGAATGCAGGAGCAAACTCGAACCAAAAGAGTATGTACCTTCAAATTCCAAGGTATGGAGAAAGAAGGAATTACAGGTTGAGAATTGTGGCATACCCTTATTTGTAGAAGGAGAAGAAAATCAATGGTACATTGATAGCAGATGCTCAAAACACATGACAGGTGATAAAAATAAACTCCTTGCATACAATGCTCTAGAAAGAGAAAATAATGTTACCTTTGGAAATGATACTCCTACTGTCATTAAAGGAAAAGGTTCCACTTTTATAAAAGAAAAGGTAAAATCTAGAAATGTTATGTATGTGGATGGATTAAAACATAACCTGTTAAGTGTGAGTCAAATGTGTGATCAAGGAAATGAAGTTGTCTTTAGTTCAAAAGAATGTGTGGTACGTGAACTTGACACAGGAAAAACAGTAATAAAAGGAACTAGAACACCAAGCAATCTATATGTATTGAAAGGTTGCAAAGAACAATGTTACTTTGGTAAATCTTCAGAAAATTGGTTATGGCACAAAAGATTGGGGCATTTGAGTTTCTCTCAAATCAGCAAATCTAGCAGACTCAAAGAAGTTCGTGATCTTCCCCGCATCACTTTGCCTGAAAGTACCATATGCAAATCTTGTCAATTCGGTACTCAAACCAGAGTAAAATTCAATGCGAAAGAAGGATAAAAAATTAAGCCTCTTTAACCCATACATATTGACTTATGTGGACCTATGAGAAAAAGGTCACCCTGTGGAGAACAATATTATATTATTTTTATTGATGATTTCTCTAGAATGTGTTGGATTGGTTTACTAAAACACAAAGATGAAGCATTTGAAAAAATTCAGATCTTTAAAGCCCTGGTTGAAAATGAATTAGATCTTAAAATCAAATGTCTTAGATCTGACCGAGGAGGGGAATATATATCAGATGAATTATTTGATTTCTGTGAACAACATGGCATAAAAATATAGTTTTATGTAGTTGGAACCCCACAACAAAATGGCGTGGAAGAAAGAATGAATAGAATAGTTCAACAAATGGCTTGTGCTATGCTTGATGATTCTAGAACACCTGATACCTTTTGGGGAGAAGCAACACATACCACTGTAAATATTCTTAACAAAGCTCACATTTTTGTAAACAGTGATAAAACTCCTTATGAGCTTTGGTATGGTAATCTTTCAATTGTAAAGCATTTTAGAGTTTTTGGAAGTAAATGTTTTATCAAGAACAATGATGAAAAACTTGGTAAGTTTGAACCTAGAGTAGATGAAGGAATATTTCTTGGCTATTCTTCAAGAAGTGAAGCATATAAATGTTACAATAAAAGACTTCGAAAGATTGTTGAATGCATTTATGTTGTAATTGATGAGTCTCTCTCAGCTCCAAAAGGGGAAATACCAATAACAAATGAAGATGATGGTGATGAATATCTTCCTGCATCAAGTAGCAACAATATAGAAGGTGAACCCAATGAAGCACCAAAAGAAGATATATCTGAAAAGGCTCAATCTAGGTATGTTCAAAAGAATCATCCAGAATCTCAAATTTTGGGAGAAAATGGATCAGGTGTCCAAACAAGAAGAACTCTTGTAGGATCTCCTAGTTATCTAGCATTTCTATCCAGTATTGAACCACAGAATGTCAATCAAGCTAGCAAAGATGAATGTTGGATTCAAGCCATGAATGAAGAACTTGATCAGATTGAAAAGAATCATACTTGGGAATTGGTTCCAAGACCTCATGATAAAAATGTTATTGGAACAAAATGGATATTTAAAAACAAGTTAAATGAAAATGGAGATGTTATTAGAAACAAATCTAGAATTTTTTGTAAAGGGTATGCTTAAAAAGAAGGTATAGAATTTGAAGAAACATTTTCTCCTGTAGCTAGAATTGAAGCCATAAGAATGTTTCTTGCCTTTTCAAGCTTTCAACAATTCAAAGTTTATCAAATGGATGCTAAATCCACTTTCCTCAATGGTGATCTAGAAGAAGAAGTTTATATATAACAACCAGAAGGATTCATTTTGGGAAATTATGAAAAACTTTTTTGCAACCTTAAGAAAGCTTTATATGGTCTCAAACAAGCTCCAAGGGCATGGTACTATTGTCTTGACAAATATCTTCATCAACAAGGTTTTTCAAAGGGATCCGCTGATAGCAACTTATACACTAAAATTGAAAATGATAAACTATTGATAGTAGTTGTATATGTTGATGACATCATTTTTGGGAGTAATGAAGAGTCCATGAGTCAAAAATTTTCTTTTGTTACGCAACAAGAATTTGAAATGTCTTTACTTGTGGAACTAGATTTTTTTCTTGGCTTACAAGTGCAAGAAGCAACAAATGACATATTTTTATCACAAGAAAAATATTTTAAGAAAATTTTGAAGAATTATGGGATGGAAGACTGCAAACCTGTGAGTACGCCAATGGTAACGAGATGTAATCTCAGTTATCATGATGATTCTCCCATGGTGAATCAACCAGAATATAGATCCATGATTGGAAGTCTCCTTTATCTAACCAAGACAAGACCAGACATTATGCATGCAGTTGGGATTTTTGGACAATTCCAAGATAATCCTAAAGAGTCACACCTTTAGGCTATAAAAATAATATTGAAATATCTACAAGGGACTCAAGACTTTTATTTATGGTATCCAAAGAATGCTGATCTCACTCTTCATGCTTACATAGATGCAGATTGGGTTGGAAATGTTGATGATCGAAAAAGCGCTAGTGGTGGTGCATTCTATATGGGGCCCCAATTGGTATCTTGGTTCAGCAAGAAACAAAGTTCTATTGCCTTATCTACAATAGAAGTAGAATATGTGGTTTCTACATCATGTTGCACACAACCACTTTGGATGATGCAGACTTTACAAGACATTCAAATCAAATGTTCACCTCCCATCTCCATTTTGTGTGATAATACAAGTGCCATTAGTATCTCAAATAATCCTGTTATGCATTCCAAGACCAAGCACATTCCTATCAAGTACCACTTCCTACGTGAACAAGTGCTTGAAAAAAAGGTTAAATTGGAGTATGTTCCCTCCAAAGAACAAGTTGCTGATATATTTACTAAATCTCTTCCCAAGGAAGCATTTGAATATCTCAGACAAAATTTGGGAGTTGTCTCTGCCTCTCAGATCAGATCTGCTTGATTTTAGAAGATTAAATTCAGTATGCAGGTTTTGTAAAGGAAAATCGCGTATATACGCGGGTTTTTGTGCATAAAACCACATATGAGTTTTGCTAACATAAATTTCTCTCAGTGTCAACGTTTTAATAGTTGTCATGTCAGCTGAGTAATATCTCGTTGTTGCTCAAATATTCATCTTTCGAAAGATCATTCTCCCCGATATTTTTCTCCTTGATGAAGATGCTTTGATGATTTGTTTGTTGCAGTTGTTCAGATGCACAAGCTAGGGGGGAACACTTATCTTGTGAAAAAGGATGCATTATTGGCATTCCCCGATTGGTTGTTGTGTTATGATCTCAAGTTTGAGAGTCTTTGGTTTTGGTCATAAATAGTCATATCTGTAATTTTATGAAAAGGTCATGTTGAGAAACCTATGATCTAAAATTGCTATACTCGATCATGTAAGGACTTGTTCACATTTGCAAAACCCACTTGGTTAGCTAGTTGAGTCAAATATGTAATTCCACTTGGTTTGATCATTATTGTAAGTATGAGTCATAGTGATAGAAAAAATGTCATACTGATTGAGTTATAGAGTCACTGTACTTCATTGAAAAAATACTATCGAAGATTCAACATGAACTTGGTGGAGACATGGTAAATTGATTGCACATCAATTCTTCGTAGCTCATCTTTCTACAAGGAAAGAGAAACCTTGTTTTGGTTTTGATCCATCCTTTTGTCTTTGATGTCAAAGAGGGAGAGTATTTTGTGTTTAGAATAATGGTTATGATTAATGTATTGTGGTAATCAAACACCTTCATGGTTTCCATCAAGTCCAAAGGGGGAGATTGTTGGAAATATGATGCGATATGTTGTCCTGATGGCAACCTTCTTGATGAAGTTGTCCTTGATGGAAACTCTACTTGATGAGTTGCTTTTTTATAAGAAACTTATGTGTTAAAGAAGTAAAATGATGATTCAACAAATCATGGGCTTCGTATGTGACAGAAAGGAATTTCGATGAGTGCAAGAGAAATGAAACAGAAATATTTCTCAATGTATACGCGAGTTTGATGAAGGCAACTCGCATATGGATTCAATGTATACGCTACTTTTATGAAGGAAACTCGCTACAGACATTCATAATTAGTATATACGAGTTTTTATGAAGAGAAGTCACGTATATATGTAGATAAGAACGATCCAAGTCAGGTATGCATTTGCACTCTAAAAATTATGAAACCAAGGGGCATTACCATGGTATTAGCCCACAATATTGACGATGTATTGTCTATTTGACTTCGTCCAAGAATACCATTAATCGTTGTGTGGTTTTGACTCATGGTATTGGTAAAAGACTAGATCTATATAAGGAGAAGAAGATGATAGTGCAAAGTGTGCATGAGTAAAGGGTTGTTGCTTTCGAACAATTTTCTCTAAGGTACATACATGGGATGAACTCATGAATTGATAGATCTCAAAACTATGATGCACTCATGGATACAATGATCAACTTAGGGATCTCACATCTGAAATGAATATGTCTTTTTGTGATCCATTGAAAGAGATTATTAGATCATGACCCTGACGCAAGTTTCTGTCGAAGTCAAGTGAAGAACTGGGTAAGTTCTATGGATCCGGTTCATTTTTCAAAGTTTATATTTACAGAATCTATACACTATTTTGTCTCAATAAAAGTGCGTATATGCTACTGTTTGCTTCGTAGAAAAAAGGCGCGTATGGAAGTTAGGTTTCACGAATCTTGTTGCAAGTTTTTTTCTCATTATTCCTACTATTATCGCACATCCGTAAATGAAGTATTATTGTAGATATGAGTTTAAATATCGTATATATTGTTGCTAAGATTGATTATGTATAAACCGATAAATGAGAGAATCAAAAAGATGGTTGATGGTGACTAATCGATGAAAGGATTCCGCATTTCTAAAGATATTTGATTAAAAAGCTTCGGGATCCGGATCCGTGATCTGATTACATTATGAAACAATATTCACGAGCTATACGCGAGTTGGTGTGAAGGAGCGCGTATACACGTGGATTCAAATGAAGCAAGTAGCGTATACATTTTAAGTTAATGAATGGTCGTGGTTGAGCTTGTATCTACATATTTATTTTGAGGTCTTTAGGGTTATTTCAAGTTCAGTGCAAGTGGTCTCAATTGTTCGATTAATTATTGGGTAAATTTTATGGTTGTTGATGTTTATTTGTGTTGATGTTATTTGATCCGATGAGGAAAAATTGATAAAACGTGGTTTTCAAAGATGGGTTCCGAGTTGAATCCTTCATTATGGAAGTAGAAGCTTCCTACCACGATGAAGTCGGTGTTATAAACTTAAAGTTGAAGCTCCCTTTCCAGGGGTAGGGTCGTCGGGGTAAACAAGATTGGGGGGTTAGAGCTCACTTCCCGACAGGTACATGGAAAACGAGAGAGGGTTATAGCTACTCGCAAGTATATGTCCGCATACACGATATGAGTCTACATCGATAAAATATTGTAAACAATTTTCCATATAATAAATGATGAAGACTAAAGATAGACAACAATGGTGGTTTTCCCGAATTGGGTTTCCACCTGAAATATTGGTGTTAATGATGTGTTGCTCTTATGTAATGATTTATACCCGCTATTATCGCATATAATACTAATTATCTAACAGATGCATGAATGGTAAACGACTTAAAGATTGCTCCCTGAAATTTTTTTTTCTAATCTACAAATTTATATCAAGATACGCCGGGTTTCTTTTATTATATACGCATGTATACACAACTTGGGTTCATAAAAGCCACGTATAGAATTTCGTAAAGAAAAAGTGAAAATATTTTCGATAAGCTCTAAATACTAATTCTCTCCCCTCTCGCATTTTTCCTAAAGACTCAAAAGTTAGTTGGACAACTTAGATGCTCCCGAGTAGTGGTTCCTCAAGCTACAAGTCAAGCCTCGAGGATCACAAACAACTTGAGAGACACAAAAAAAATCAAATTTATTTTATTTTATTATTATGATTTAATAATTAAATGAGAATAATAAATGTAATAACAAATTATTATTTGAAGGGTCCTGCTCCTCATCGATGAACTTCACTCGTGGTTCTAAACTCACATGAAGACAAAAAAAATTAAATTTATTTTATTTTATTATTATGATTTAATAATTAAATGTGAATAATAAATATAATAAAAATTATTATTTGAAGGGCTTGTTCCTCATGATGAACTACATTAGGTAGTTCTAAACGCGTTAATGATAATTTGATTGCGAAGAAGTTTTTTAAATAATTATGGATCACAAAAAAGTTTATACTCTCAAGTTATTATTTATATTTTCCAAATATATATTTATTAATTAAATGTGTATAATAAATTTAATAACATATTATTATTTAATATTACTTTAAATATATATTTAGTTTATTTTTTTTTAAATAGTATTTAATAACTTTTTATTTTTATAAATACATTTTATATATTTCAATTTTTTTCATAAAACATAAAATAATAATAAATATTCAAATTATTTCATTTTATTATTATTGATGATGATGATGATGGTTAAAATCCACTTAGACTAATATTTGGTCGAAACCTAAAGAAGAGTTATTTAGTTTGATTTAAGATTTTGATTCCTATGTCAAAAATCTTGGAGAGAGTCTCATGAGCTCACTATAATTTGTGACATCTTAAAAAGGGCTCGTGAAGGTCAAGCATTGCAATAAATATTATGAAATTGAGCTCTAATGTGGTTGTACGTGGGGAACTCTAAGAGGAAGTTATTTTCATCTCGATGTTCATACTCTCACAAAGATGGAAGATCCTTTCCATCCATGGTGTTTTAAGAACCGTCCAACACATGTTTTCACTATGGAGCTCATGAGAGTTCGTTCTAATCTTGATTTATATTAATTTTCTTCTTTGAGCTAGTTAAAGATGAGAGATACTTTTTATCTTCTAGGGTGGGGTTGATGACCTCCTTATAATATCTTAATTTTCTTTTAGCTCGCCATATCTTTCTCACACCACATTTTTTCTTTGAACTTAGAAGTAACAATTTTTTTAATGTTATTAATGTTTTGCAATAGAAACATTCCCTTTCGATCTCCCAATGGTTTAACCAGAGCCTCGTGTCTTTATACCAACCTCCGTTTAAAGCCTTAGGTGGTTTTGTTTGAATTTAAAGCTAGCTTAGAAAGTCTATGGTATCTATGCTATTGAGTCTTGTGCTTGCTAACATAAAGCCTAGTCATAGCTGAGGCTCTCAATAGGGGAAAGACCTACTCTATAAGGAGAATAGGATAGGGTAGTATTAGATTATAATTTTAAGGTTATACATTAGAAAATTCTTCTGGATTTTTTTTCAATATTTCTCTAGATTCTCTAGAGATGCTCAGAACCCCAAATCTCACATCCATATAAGATAACGAAGAGTGACTAAAGTTTCAAAGAGGAACTTATTTCTATCCCACATTATGAGGTTTGCCATTTTTACAATTATTTTTCAAGACAAAATAGCTTTCCACCCCCCCCATTAATCCTTTCTCGAATGCTATACTCAGTTGAGCTTGTGATGAATATCAATTCCTAGGTACTTGTAAGTGAACACTTCCTCCAAGTTACTATTTTTCATACATAAAATTAGTGTAAGTGTCCTTCTTGGATTTGATAATCATAACTTTTGTTTTGTCAGTGTTAACAAACATACCCATAGTAGAGCAATCCTTAAAGAAGTCTAAGTGTGTATCAAGATCGATGGGCACTCTATGCAAGAAGAACAATGTCGTCAGTATATAGAAGAAAGGATGATGACTATCCTAGCCTAAGATCGTGTCGACACATCTTGCTTCCTCTAAACAACCTTCTAGCTTGTTGATGTAAATGCGAATAGGGGTAGGGGAGAGGGGGAAACCTTGTTTAACTCATATTACACTTAATACCTTTTGACCACTCCTCATGGCTCTTTAATTTGCAATTACATTCCCGTATAATCTTATAGTGGTCGCTCTTTCAGCTCGAAAGAACATTTAGCTCTTCTAATCTATTCCATAGGTTGTTTCTAGGAACCGTATCAAAAAGCCTTTCTAAAAGTCCACAAAAGCAACATAAGGATTGGATTTATCATGTGCAACATTCCTCCACAATGATCCTAAGCATAGCGAGGTGGTCCGTTGTTGAGTGATGCCTTTTAAACTCGCTTGGCATTTAGCTCCGCTTACCTTCACTTTCAAGCCAAATGCTCAACTTATTTTCCAAAAATAATACCATATAACTTGGCCAAGAGAGGGTTGATCATAATTTTTTTTGATAATTAGAGGGATTATTTGTATCCCCAATTTTTAAAAATAGGGATAAGTGAGGGATCCGAGTCCAAGGTTTAGGAACCCTTGCTTGATCGCTTAGTTGAAAAGCTTGTGGATGTGGGGGGATGAGGGCAGGACCTCAGGGCTTTTTAAGAATTTCCACTCGGTAACCTTCAATGTCTTTAGCTTTCCCATTTGCTAGGCGTTTAACCCCAAAATCAATGTCTTCTAATGAGAAAAAATTCTTTCGTTGTGAGTAGGGTTTCAAAGTTTTCCCCCGGGCATTTGGAGATTCATAAAGCTTTCTAAGGTAGGAATTCTAGTACGTGTAAAGTAATTTTTATTATTATATTTAGTTTTCCTTGTTGGAATCCGCCTCCAAAATTTCTAGGGAGCCACCTTAGAGAGGTGTAAGATTCTCTTGCCTTTTACGAATATATTGCCTTTTTTTCCTTTTAGTTAGGGACTTTAGTAGATTTTTATCTTGTCAATCTTAGAGAGATTCATCAACAACTTCCTTAATTGCTCTCCTCGCACTTTTAAAATCTTTATCATACCATGGGGCTGAGTTTTACTATTTATTTTATTACTTGAGACTTCAATTGAGAAATTGTTAATAGAATATGAGAGGGTTGTAGTAAAATTATGATAAAGGTCATCTATGTTGTCTATACTAGATAAAGGAAGCAAATTAGTTTTTTAATTCATTTAGAAAGAGATCATTTTTATTTCTATCAAAGATTAAGTTCTTTTTGACTATAAGGATTATTTTCAATGGGATATCTATGCATGAAAAAAATTAAGAGTTATAGAGTAAAGGCCCTATGATCAGAGTCGCTCGTGGTCATTTAAGATGTCAAAAATTTAGTATTTCATTGTATAAAGGCGAAACAAAAATAACATAGTCTACCACACTACTGCCAAGCCCATGGATGCGAGTCATTTGGATAGAATTGGGCCACTTCTTTAGACCATTGCAGATTATGATATCCCGAGCACTACATAGCTTGACTAGCTCCGACCCAAACAAATTATCCCCTGAGGTCTTCAAAGCTCCTTTTTATTCGGCTAGCGCATTAAGGTCTTTGTCTAACCAAAGAGGATTGGGGGTTGGAATGATTGCTTAGAAGAATAGCTTGATTGCTTGAAGTTCGAGCATTAAAGTCACCCATTGAAAGGATATTACCTTCATTCCTTTAGGCTGAAAATATCATTCTCTAAACCATTGTAAGGACTATTTTTATCTAGATTATCTTTCTTATAGAAGTTAGAATTGATGAAATAACGATTTCTATGTAGCTATTTTTTATCATTAATACGTAATCTCAATCCAACTATATTGGTTTTAAAGGGTCGTTTTTATAAATCCTAGCATGGGGGATATTTTCTTCTTAATGTAGCAAGCTATGCCCCCTAATGCTCTCTACTGGAGGATCACTTGTTCCAGTGTAGACCATAGTGCAAATCCATCTATGTTAGGGGGACCTTAGATTCTTCATGCTTCAAGTTTCAACAAGCAATATAATATCAACATCATTGGAGATCCAACTTAGATTTGGGCCTTTTTTCATGGAAAGCCCTCGACAGATTTCCAAGAAAGAATTTGGAGCATGTTGAGTTGCTATTTATTACTATATTTTTGGTTTCTATCTTGAATAACGACTTTTCTAGTTCTAATTATTTGCCCATTTTTTCCTTCCTTCTGCTAGCTCTTTTACATTTTGAACCTCATTTCTTAATTCTTCTTGATCTTCCGGAATGAGATCTTCATTTATAAATATTCCCATTCATTAGGCTTGAGGTTTTACTAAGTATGTCATACTTATGGTGCATGAGAGCTCACCTTTATTCGGATCGACCCTTCTTTTATTCTCGCTAATTTCCCTAACCTTGTTGCTTTTGTGAGACACGTGGGTTTCAATTTGTAATATATTATGTAATTACCGTCATGAGCTATGAGCTAAAGTATCCTCATCTACCTCCTCTTTCAAACCGAAAATTATAAGGTTCAAAGGCCATTTTGTTACGTTCATGGTCTAATTGAGATCAAATTTTTCATTTCATCTTTAATTGGTTTGCTATCTAATCTACCTACCCCACTATTTAGGGTGAGATCTGTTGTTAACTTTTTTCTTCTAGTTCTTTAATCATGTCCTTGATTTTAAGACTCTCTATATTATCAACATCTCCTTGTCTGTATGTTTGGTTCGTATCTTGGTTTTGTTTTTCTATGACCTTTCGCAACCTAGTCTCCATTGCCTCCATTTTATTCTCCAATAGTTCTATTTTTATTTTCTATTTTTTTTTGGATCTTGTCTTCAAGAGATGTGAATTTTTTTCAAAGCATGGATTCTAACTGGGGTTTGTAGCTTGACTTCTCTTTCTTTCTCTACGTTTCTCTGGGAGACTCTATATACTCATAAAGACTATGTGAGAGTAACTATACTGGAGTCTACCTTTGGTAATCCTTGGTAGCATGTAGTGAATTATTCATACTTGATAATATATGAGTAGATATGTATTAGAAAAAATATAAAGAATGTGTGCACCGAATATCGTCAAGAAACCTGACAACAAACCTCAAATGCCTGTAGTCCGAAAATTTATCGAGAAAAAAATCACCGCAAACCCAAGTATTAATGAGAAAATTTTTCACTGCAGACTCAAGTATAAATTTTATTATCTAAAAATTAAATGTAAATAATAACTATAGTAACATATATTATTTGTTTTTTTTTCTAAAACACTAAATTAAATATATATTTATTTTATTTTTCAAAATAATATTTAATAACTTAATATTTTTTTTAAATACATTTTATATATTTCAAATTTTAATAAAAATAAACAATATAAACATTCAAATCTATTTTATTCTATTATTATTATTTAATAATTAAATGTGAATAATAAATATAATAGCATTTTATTGATATTTTTATTTTTTTCTATATATTTTTTTTATAATAAAAAAATAATAATAATTAGCAAGTATATATTTGTTGAAATTATATTAGTTTATTAGAGATCATTTTTCGAGGGTTCAACTCATGATTTTTGAATAGTCCACTTAACACTCATTGCATGAGTGATGCTCACATGGGTGAAGAAGTGGGATTGAAACTAGTGAAAATGAATCTCATAGCTCCAATCATCACTTCGTGGCTTTTGCACTAGGTAACGAGGACTTCTGGGAAGTCACCCATCCCGAATCACCTCTCACTCAAGCGCGCTTAACTATAGAGGTTTTTTAAAATTAATAATTGAAAAAAATGATAGTAAAGTCAACTAAGGAAAATACATATTTATTTTTTAATTTAAAATAATATTTAATGAAATTGTCTTTAGTGCGACTTTTGAAGGATTTTCCCAATGGATTTTTTCGATCTAATTTCTTTTAAAAAATCTAGCAAGAATTTATTGAAAAAAAGAAATTTGATGGATAACTTGTCAATCGAAGTGTCCTAGGGTTTTTTAGGGTCTTTGATTTATACTAGTAATAAAAAAAACTAGTTAAAATAATAGAAATCAAGATTTTACCTCAATTTTTTTCACCGATTCGATACTGAAAAACTCCAAAAATCACCCTAAAGACTACTCATATTTAATAATTATGTATGTGTATATATATATATATATATATATATATATATATATATATATATATATATATATATATATATATATATATATATATATATATATATATAGATATACAAGTTATTTTTATTGTGTTCTAATTTTACTAAGTCGTTCTATTTATATTTCTTTAAGATAATAAAAATGTTATTTAAATATTATTAAAAAAAAACATTTTAATGTTTTGAATTTAATGCTATGTTTTAAATAAACTTAAAAGAATTATATAGAAAAGCTCGTCTTGACTTGGAAATGTAAAATATCTACTAACACAGTTGACCACTTGAAGGTGAGAGATTGTATGACCCCTAAAATAGCATGGAAGTAACCACCTATGCTATAGAAGGTTTTGCACATATTAAAATATCACTAAGTTGATTCATGAGATATTAAAGCATATAAAAAATACTCAAGGTTTGGATAATGCATTATTTTTGGAAATCACCAACATGGAAAAACTCTGACTATAGAAAGGAAACAACAAACTTGGACCCTTGTGTTGGAGATGTATGTGGCTGGGAGTTTCCATGTGGCTATATAAATGATGAAGTGGGCCTTTAAAGGGGTGAAAGTGCAAAGAAATCGCATTAAGAGCTTAAATTAAGATGAAATTTATATCGTGGAAATCCGTAGATAAGAAAAACATGATAGTGGTATTATAAATTCTATTTACGATTATGAGAGAAAGAGGACATGGATAATCCCTAATACTTTATATTAAAAATTTAAGAAAAGTCTCATTACACTCTACAAAGCTGAATATGACATTAGGGAGCTAGGTATGATATGAGAATATTTTGCATCACTCTATATAGATGTTCCATCCAATGTTTCTATGTGGCATCTTATTTAAAACTTTTTTAAAAATAGGTGGAAAAGTAGTTTCTACTTCTCTTTTAGGGAAGGAGATGAAGTATAAACCCCCAATTTGTTGTAATTATTTCTCTTTATCATATTAACCCTCTTTTTTTCTCTTGAAATAACTATAAAGTATTGCAAAGATCCCAATTTTTTAACACTTAACACTTTATTGCCCTATTCACATTGCAGCATCAATAATAATGGTTAAATATTTATATCAATATTTTTAAAAATAATATAAATATTATAAATCTATATATTTCAATTACATTTTATATTTATGGTGGATGTCTCACATTAAAATATTCATGGTAGATGTTTTGAACAACTCGTGGCTCATTCTCATCTTCATGTTGAAAAATGAGACACATTTGCTAACTTAAAATGTCAAACATATACATTTTATATATTTCAAATTTTAATAAAATAAATATTTTATTATAATTTTATTCAATTATAATTTAATAAAAACTATTATTCATAAATTATTAAAAACATTTTTATATTTTTATTAAATATATATTTTATAATTTTGTTGAAATTATATTATTTTATTTTATAATTGTAAAATGTATGATAAAACAAATAAACAAATAAATTAATAATACAACCAATTTAGATTGCATCTTTAAAAACAAATTTAAACTTTTTTTGAGTAGTTCTAGAGATAAGATGGATTAATTTCAACTTTTTAAATAAGCTATATTCCACATGAATACCATAGTTTCTCTTTAAGACATTATATATATATTCTCTCAGAATAAGTCTAATTCTATTAAGAGAGCATATAATACGCATGGAGTTACAATTAAGAGAAGCTAGATAGCAGGGGAAGCAGTAAATGATAAACTACCAACTTCGGTCCCAAAGAGTAACCACGAAGAGAGTAACATGGATAAAAAAACGAAACAAGGACACAATGGATTGACACAAGAATTTGTCTAGAACATGTCAAATCATCCATCGACATTTTTTCCTTTCTTTTGCTAACTTTGACCCAACTTTTGTGGTGCGGTTGGGTTGTAACTACTTGCAGATAGTTGTTGGGCGTGTGGAGGGTCTCCCTATGTCGAGTCGAGGAGGAGGTCTCATGAGAATGCTTCCGTGTATTCGGTGAATCAACAGTCCATAAGGGTCGTCGCAGACGTGTCCTCCATCTACTTTGCTTCCTTCCCTTTGCTTCAACCTCTTCATCATCTCAGCCAAAGGACTCAATGTCATCCATCGGGGGGTGGAACACATGGTTTCCAGCATTTGGATTTTGTTTTTGAGATTGCTTTTCTTCTTTTGGGCTAGGAACGTAGTACATGAATTCTAAAGGTGCCCTTCTCGATGGCAATGGCAACATCGGAAAAGTCATGTTCTCATAGTCTAGGGTCCGTGTCCACATGAAACTCCAAAACTTTGAGGGTTGGTTTGATTGGGAAATCCTTTAATTATGTCTATTTCTCGTCGATTCTACCATAGGTGTATATACCGATGTCCCCCCCCTAGAGGGTCCCGTAGCGTAAAGTGGCCCAATATGCACAATCCCTTGGAAGAACAAAAGTGTCATAGATGTGCGGGAGGTTCAATAGTCCGACCCAAACAGGCGATCTAGTGATGACCCGTCGTAGGGGGGTCAAAACCGGGAACCAAGGGGTGAGGAATAGCCTCCGTTGTTCCCCTGGGAACCATGGGCCCTCATTTAAGGCTTTTTGATAGTCTTCATCTAAAGCAAACATAACTATGAAGAAACCCTCGAGTGTAAGATTACTTCTATTGTTGGTCTAAAGTGGAGTGAATCCACCGGTATAGACCTCGTTGTGCAAGGCCATAATCTATTAAATCGGAAAATAATGGCAGATTCTCGCATACTTTTGAAGTTAATCATCCAAATATGGATGGGAGATTTTCTACCGAGGGAACTTCCTCCATATTTTCAACCAAGCAAAGGCTTGGGAGCCCTGTGGGGATGAGCAGGTTTTCTTGGGTGGGGATTGTGCATGAGCAACATATTTATAGGAAAAAATCAAGAGCGAGGATGGTCGCTCAACTTCTCCCCCTCATAGACGAAGGGTTAAGACTACCGAAGCATCTCTTTCAATATTGTAAAAAGAGAGGGAAGAGAGTCCTCGAGTTGTTTACCTCCAAATAGAAGCCTCGAAAGAGCAATAGAGTATCCCCAAACTTGTGTTCAAGGTCCCGTGAGAGGTTCTCAGAAGGCATCCGTTGAACACACCCAATGAAGCATAGATTTTCCGATGATCAGCCCCGATCTAGATCTGAAAAGAAGGGGAAGAGAAATATGAGAAATCATGTTTGCTAGAGCGCGACAAAGTAGGGAGCGAGGATTTATCCTAGGATACCCGCATTCACATGGCCATGTTGGGGCTTGATGGCGGGGCCGAGTGATGAGATCGCATGCATTGGCCATTTCAAAGTTATGAATGCATTTCTTTCACGGTGAAATCATTACATTGAAACTCGGGCCTCGTCTCTCTGGAAATAGCTCCCTTTATTCTCCCAAAGTACGCAAATGCAAGGGGATAAATGGCCGCATGTCGAAGTAGAGGGAGGTCCCGCATATTTTCTTATGTCGTCGCTCTCCTTGTGGACATAAACTCTTTTGAGTTGAGGACTACTCCACAGGCCCGCATCTAACTTTCAATCTTGCATTCAACAGATGTTCACAACCACCATTTCTACATTTGACAACACCCTTTCTCGTCAATCGGGAACGAATCCTCTATTATGTGATCTATAGGTTCTACATGGTACAAGCCACCGCTCGTAGCAATAACCACGATGACGACGACAACAACTATTCTCTGGAATCCCTAGTAAACTCCATCCTCCTCTATTCACCCTAATAACTCCCTATTACTCACAATCCCCACATACTTTGCAATTCAAGCATGAGATTCTATACCATACTAAATATTAAGTTGAAGAGAGTATATATTTATTTTATTTTATTTTTGTTTAAAATAATATTTTAATAATTTAATTTAATCTTTTCTTTTTTTTAAACATTATACCATACTAAATACTAACTTGATGAGAGAGTATATTTATTTTAATCTTTTATGTTTACAATAATATTTAATAATTTAATTTTCATTTTTTCAAATAAATTTTTATATATTTTAAATTTCAAAAACAAATAATAACAAATATTCAAATTTATTTTATTTTCTTATTATAATTTAATAATTAAATGTGAATAATAAATATTATAACATAATAATAATATTATTATTAATATTATTTTTCTAAATTGCTTTCAAATATATTTTTATTTAATTCTATTTTTTAAATAAAATATAATAACTATTTTCTTTTATACATTTTATTTATTTCAAATTTTAATAAAAAAAAAAATAATATTCAAATTTAATTTATTTTATTATTATGATTTAATAATTAAATGTGAGTAATAAATGTACCCACATATATTTTTTTCTTCTAAAACTTATATATATGAAAAAAAATGTTGTAAAGTAATTAACTAAAAAAATATATTTATTTTATTTTATATATATATATTTTACTGTGTTATAATTTTATTAAGATGGTATATTTATATGTTTTTAAGATAATAAAAAAATTATTTAAATATTATTTAAAAACCATTTTAATGTATTGAAGTTAATGTTATGTTTAAAATAAATAACAAAACATTATATAGAAAAGCTCTTCTTGGCTTGGAGATGTAAAATCTCTACTAACAGGGTCAACCACGTGAAGGTGAGAGCTTATATGACCCCAAAAATGGTCCATCATTGGCATGAGACTAACCACTAACACACACCCACACAATCCATTGCCAATGAGGCATAATCACTCACATACATACATGCACACAATAAACATAGGGTGCACACAACCATACACATACCCACAAACATTACACATTATGTTCACACACATCACAC
This sequence comes from Pinus albicaulis, assembly GCA_034641835.2. NCBI lineage: Eukaryota > Viridiplantae > Streptophyta > Pinopsida > Pinales > Pinaceae > Pinus > Pinus albicaulis. The sequence goes on along the minus strand of CM076575.1, from coordinate 268,994,371 downwards.
TTAGTATGAACTTTAGAATTAACATTATTTTACGCATGTGATTAAAAATGATTATAAATATTATGATGCTGATAATTATATTTATTTTATAAGTTAATTAGTATGATATTAAAAATAATATATATTTATTTTCTTTATTATATTTAAAACACTTATTATCATTAACAAAAATTTTGATTAAAATCTATAATTTATGAAAAGGAAAATTATAAATTATTAAAATTAATTAAACTTTTTAAATAAAAATAACTGAATTTATTTATTATATTGATTTTATTTAATCACAACAAACATAAGGTGCACATAACCATACACATATGCACAAACATTACACATTAACTCACAAATTGACATGTTCACACACATCACACTTACTATGAACTTTAAGATTAACATTATTTTATGCATGTGATTAAGAATAAGTATATAAAATTATATTTATTTTATAAGTTAATTAATATGATATTAAAATTAATATATATTTATTTTCTTTATTATATTTAAAACACTTATTATCATTAACAAAAATTTTAAATTAATATCTATAGTTTATAAAAAGGATGATTATAAATTATTAAAATTAATTAAAATTTTTAAATAAAAATAATTGAATTTATTTATTATATTGATTTTATTATTAAATAATTCATTTATATGTGCCATTACAAGTTAAAGTTATTATCAATATTATGGCATTGTTTTTTTTAAAGGATCTAAACCTTGAGTCTTAGGGTTTGCATAACATTTTATAATATATACCCATGTGCTAAGATTATGGACTTCTTAATGTTATAGTAATGTATAATATTTTTCATTTTAAGATGATAAATTAATATTATCAATATTTAAAATTTTAATACAGTAAGAACTGACAAACTTGGACCCACTTGGAGGAGATTCCATGTGGCTATATAAATGATAACGTGGGCTTTTAAAGGGGTGAAATTTCATACACTGTCTTAAGATCTGAAATTGGTTGACATGAAATTCCTATCAAGAGAAAAATCTAGATGAAAAAAATATGATAGTGGCATTATAAATGTGATTTAGTAGCACACTCTCATAGTTGTCTTTGTCTTAGTCTTGAATATGAGCCACACTTGCTAACTCAAAATGTCAACCATATACATTTTATATATTTCAAATTTCAATAAAATAAATATTTTATTATAATTTTGTTCAATCACAAATTACAAATTTTAAGACTATTTATTATTCATAAATTATTAAAACATTTTAATTACCTATATTATTATAATAATGATTTTTAAATAAAATTATATATATATATATATAATTTTTAAATAAAATAATATAAGATTATTATTATTTAAAATTTTATTATATATATATATATATATATATATATATATATATATATATATATATATATATATATATATAAAATGTTATATGTTCTTATGATTATCTTCTAATAATTAAATGTGTTTTATAATGAGTTGTATATATTTATATTTTTTATTAAATATATATTTTATAATTTTGTTGAAATTATATTAATTTATTTTATAATTGTAAAATGTATGAAAAAATAAATAAATAAGAAAATAGTACAATCAATTTAGATTTCATATTTCATTTTTAATGAGAGATTTGAAAATCTCTTCAAGGGTAGCTATAAAGATAATATGGTTTAGTTCTAGAGATAAAATGGATCTAGGTTGGTTTAATAGCTATATTCCACATGAATATTATAGGTTCTAATTTTTTATTAATTTATTTTTCTAAATAGCTATCTTCCACATAAATACCATAGGTTCTCTAATTTTTTTATTATTTTATTTTTCTAAATTATTTTTATTTCATTATTTTTTATTTTATTTATTAATTTTTTCATTTAATTGATTTTATTTATTAATCTTTTCATTTAATTGAATTATTTAATGTTTACATAAGGTTAATCTTTTCATAATTACATTAATATTTTCATTTAATTTATTTGTTTTCATTTAATTAATTGTTTAATGTTTACATTACATTGATAAGAAAATAATACAATCAATTTAGATTTCATATTTCATTTTTAAAGAGAGATTTGAAAATCTCTTTAAGGGTAGCTCTAAAGATAATATGGATTAGTTCTAGAGATAAAATGGATCTAGGGTGGTTTAATAACTATATTCCACATGAATATCATAGGTTGAATTTTCTTTTAATTTATTTTTCTGAATAGCTATATTCCACATAAATACTATAAGTTCTCTAAATTTTTTATTATTTTATTTTTCTAAATTATTTTTATTTCATTATTTTATCTTATTTTTTTATTTTATTTATTAATCTATTCATTTAATTGATTTTATTTATTAATCTTTTCATTTAATTGAATTATTTAATGTTTACCTAAGGTTTATCTTTTCATACATTACAATAATATTTATTTGTTTTCATTTAATTAATTGTTTAATGTTTACATTACATGGATGTATTCATTTAATTTAATTGTTTTTTAAGACATTATATCATACTAAATTGGAAATACTATTTAAAAAAAAATTATTATTTTATTTTTCTAAATTATTTTTATTTCATTATTTTTATCCTATTTTTTATTTTATTTATTAATATTTTCATTTAATTGAATTATTTAAGGTTTACATAAGGTTACTCTTTTCATACATTACATTAATATTTTCATTTAATTTATTTTTTTCATTTAATTAATTGTTTAATGTTTACTTTTCATTTAATTGAATTATTTAATGTTTACATAAGGTTAATCTTTTCATACATTACATTAATATTTTCATTTAATTTAATTATATATTTTAAATTTAAAAAACAAATAATAATAAATATTCAAAATTATTTTATTTATTTTATTATGATTTAATAATTAAATGTGAATAATAAATATAATAACAAATTATTATTTTTATTTGTATTTTTTTTCTAAATTACCTTAAATATATTTTTATTTTATTTCATTTTTTAAATAATATTTAATAGCTATTTTTTAAGATACATTTTATGTATTTCAAATTTTAATAATAATAAAAATATTCATATTTATTTTATTCTATTATTATGATTTAATAATTAAATGTGAATAATAAATGTAGTAATCTTTTCATACATTACATTAATATTTTCATTTAATTTATTTGTTTTCATTTAATTAATGGTTTAATGTTTACATTACATTAATGTGTTCATTTAATTTAACTGTTTTTTTAAAATTGGAAATACTGTTTTTTTAAATAATATTTAATAATTTAATTTTCAGTTTTTCAAATAAAATTTTATATATTTTAAATTTCAAAAACAAATAATAATAAATATTCAAATTTATTTTATTTTCTTATTATGATTTAATAATTAAATTTGAATAATAAATATAATACCAAATTATTATTTTTATTTGTATTTTTTTTCCAAATTACCTTGAAATATGTTTTATTTTATTTCATTTTTTAAATAATATTTAATAGCTATTTTTTAGATACATTTTATGTATTTCAAATTTTAAATAGAAAAAATTATTCAAATTTATTTTATTCTATTATTACCATTTAATAACTAAATGTGAATAATAAATGTAATAACATATAATTTTTTTGTTCTTCTAAAACTAGACCATTTATATCTATTTTTCAAAATAATATATATGTTTATTTTTATAATTAATATAATTAAAAAAATGTTATAAAGTCAACTAACTAAGAAATATATATATATATATATATATATATATATATATATATATATATATATTCAAACTATTTTATTGCCTTATAATTTTATTAAGATGGTATATTTATATTTTTTTAAGATAATAAAATTTTTATTTAAATATTATTTAAAAATCATTTTAATGTATTGAAGTTAAAGTTATGTTTAAAATAAATAGCAAAACATTATATATAAAAGCTCTTTTTGGCTTGGAGATGTAAAATCTCTACTAACAGGGTCAACCATGTGAAGGTGAGAGCTTATATGACCCCAAAAAACGGTCCATCATTGGCATGGGACTAACCACTGACGCACACCCACACAATCCATTGCCAATGAGGCATAATCACTCACATGCATACATGCACACAACAAACATAGGGTGCACACAATCATACACATACCCACAAACATTACATATTGACTCACAAATTCACATGTTCACACACATCACAGTTACTATGAACTTTACTATTAACATTATTTTGTGCATGGACTTTAGAATTAACATGATTTTATGCATGTGATGTATATATAATTATATTTATTTTATAAGTTAATTAGTATGATGTTGAAAATAATATATATTTATTTTCTTTATTATATTTAAAACATTTATTATCATTAACAAAAATTTAGATTAATATCTATAGTTTATGAAAAGGAAAATTATAAATTATTAAAATTAATTAAAATTTTTAAATAAAAAAAATCGAATTTATTTATTACAAATTAAAGCTATTATCAATATTATGGTATTGTTTTTTTTAAGGGATTTAAACCTTGAGTCTTATGGTTTGCATAACATTTTATGATATATACCCATGTGCTAATATTATGGACTTTTTAATGTTATTGTAATGTATATTATTTTTCATTTTAAAATGATAGATTAATACTATCAATATTTAAAATTTTGATTAAAAAAGAATAATAAAAAAATAAAATAAAATAAAAATAAAATAAAAATAAAAATAGAAATAATAATAATTTCATAAAAATAAAAATAAAAAAAATAATAATAATAATAATTTCATAAATATTTAAACTAATGTATTTACAAGTTAATATTCTAAATAATATATTTATATATAGAAAAAATAATAGTATATTATAAATAGATATTTAAAAAATATATTCACACAAAACACATTCATATATCTATAAGTAAATAATACATATACAATTGTAACAAAAAAAAGATTCATACACACATTAAAAAAAAAATTCATACACATTCAAAGAATAGATTCAAACACATACATAGAATACAAGGAAATCAAAGAATACATTAGAATACAAGTAAATCAAAGAATACATTAGAATACAAGTGAATCAAAGAATACATTCATAGACATGCAAAACATACAAGTACAGAAACACATAAAAATGTAGCAAATAGTAGATTGACACACACAGAGAGAGAATACAATCATACACATACAAAGAATACACTTAAACAAGACACATAGAAAGAATACAAGTAAAGAAAACACATACAAATGTAGCAAATAATATATTCATACACATACAAAGAACACAAGTAAACAAGACACATGACACATACAAATGTAACAGAGAATAGATTCATACACATACAAAGAATAAGAGTAAACAAACAACATACACATGTAGAAAATAATAGATTCATACATACTTAAAGAATACATTCATACATATACAAAGAATAGATGTAAAGAAGAAACATACAAAGATTCATACACATATAAAGAATACAAGCAAATAATATACACACAAGAATAGCTAAGAATACATTCATACACATATCCAAAATACAAGTAAATAATACACATACAAATACAACAAATGATACATTCATACACATGCACATAAGAATATTCAAAAAATACAAGACACAAACAATGCAACCACCACTCTAACACTCAAAGAATACACTCATACACATAAAAATAACAATCAAATAATACTCAAAAGCATGCAAAATGAGACATTAATAAAGAAAGAAGAATAAACACTCCAAACAAGTACATACAGGTAATGAAAACACTCTCAAAAATACATTCACACATCATATCAACAAATCAATTGTAACTATTTCAATGAAACTAATAAAAACACCATTTTCATTCTCAAAATAGTACATTTATATACATACAAATAATAAATTTATATATATAATAAGTTTATACAAACAAATAATGCACTCATTTAAATATTTACAAACACTCTAAATAGTATATATAGTATTTAATTTAAATATATTAAAATATCAATGTAAATATTAAATTATATCTATTTATATAAGTGAAAGGAAGAAAAATATAATATAAATATCATAAATACATATTTATAATAAAAATATATAATAAAGAAACAAAAAAATAAAAAATAAGAATAAAAACAAAAACTTAAGAAAATTAAAATCAAAGTATTAAAAAAGAAAAAAAAAGAAAAAGAAAAATTAAAAATTTATATAAATATATGTCATAATTGTTATATAATGTATGTGAAGAATAGTGATTTTGTTATTTATGTGTATGTGGGGAAGATGTTTAAAACATTGAAAAATGTTAAATAATTTAAGTTAATAAGAGTGATTTTGCCATTTGTGTGTATGTTGGGAAGATGTTTAAAACATTAAAAAAATGTTAAATAATTTAAGTGAATAAGAGTGATTTTTCCATTTGTGTGTATGTTGGGAAGATGTTTAAAACATGTTTATAAATTATTATTATAATAAAAGAACATAGTTGAGTTTGTGCATATTGGAGTTATCATAAACTAAAGATCATGAAAATCAAGAGCACAAGGAACACAACTCAAAGGAGGGTTATAATTTAACCTTCTCCTAAGAGCCTTTTGGAGGGGTTGAATTCCCCTCCACAAAAAAAGCCTACTCCTTTTATTAATGATAGTTTGTGTTCATGTACAATTATTTGATGGGCCCATCTAACCAAGAAAAAATACAAATCTTTTTAATTACAACATTACAAAACATAAAAAATGATAATGTCTTCCGCTCTCTCATCATCAACTTGGTATTGATAAATTTTCTGCAACATACAACATTGAAATGATATTGTTAGTATACAAACACTTCATAAAAACTTGTAAAATAATTAAATGCACAATTCATATATATATATATATATATATATATATATATATATATATATATATATATATATATATATATATATATATATATATATATATATATATATATGCAAAGCCATACAAATATAACTAATTTACTAATTTAATTGATATTAAACAATTAAATTGTTCCCATAATACTTGTTTAGCCATTTGAAAGTTGTTTGAACATAAAGATCTTTGAAATAATAATTAAATCATTTCATTAGTGAAAATCAAGGAGGCGAGAGCCATGCTCACAATAAAATAACATGTAAATAATAACTAAATTCTTAATATGTTTATAAGTTTTGTTTTAACCACAATAAATATTTGTCAAATTTTTAAAAAGTTAGTCTAAGTTTTTAAGAAGTTAGTCTATACATTTCACTAGAAACACTTTGCCTAAGCCAGTTAGGCTTTTATGGGCCTCAATAGCATGCCCAAGACATTAATGGCATCAATAATAATGAGTAAAGGAAGTGGTTGGATACCTAATATGGAGTGACAAAATTGCTAATAAATCAATGAATGTGAAAAACGTTTTGAACTTAGACTTACTCGACGTGATAATGGTTTCATAGAATAGAATATGACCGAAATTCTAAAGAGGGATTTATTCTCTGCTCTCGGTTACCCTTGTATATATTGGGTTGGAATGTATACGGCTGTCCATTCATTCATCACACATTACGACGGACAAATTCTTTTCGCTTGGTTGGATATGTATGCACAGTCTAGTCGACCTTGAAATATAAAGAGTCGAGTCAAATTGACTCCAGGCATAGTTCCCCATAATTCCCATGGTGCATATGAGTTGGGCCAACTGGTCTAAATACAAAGTTGTCAGAGCAAGACACCTCAGACAACTGGACTTCGACCATGTAACAAACTTTTCTGGATGACAAATCGTGCCTTTAAACCATGTAAAAAAAAACCGATGATACATTTAACATGATATGTTTGTGTTTCAACAAGGTATAATGCATCCCCAACAGTGGAGGATAGTAGTGTTGGCGGATGAAATTTTGGCCACGAGGTTAGGCTTTCACATCGACACAACTTTTTGTGAGTGCTCGGGCGCATCGCAAAATATATAAGTTCAAATTTCGATTTAAAACCGTAAATATACAATCGATATTTAAATTCTAAATATACACTTTATACATACAAATTTCTATTTCAGATAGGAATTAGAAATATCGTCGGTTTAGGAGCACAAACACTGTGTCCCCTTAATACTGAAAAACACATCAATATATGAGTATCCAACGGTTTGCCTTGTTGTGAAACCGAATTTTCGGGTTACAGTGTAAAAATAAATAAATTACAGCATTCTTGGGACTTGAACCCGTGTCTCCCAGGCGAGAGAGCTGACCAAGTAGATAAGGTTGAGCAAGAAGTGTAGAAAGTAATATTGTAATTTTTATCTCTAAATTGTAATTAGTTGGAAAGGACAAACAATCAATATATTGACGATTGGGGCAAAACAGAACAGATTAGAAGATGTTGCAATCGGTCTTTCAACCATGAAAGGATTAGAGGATGGAATCGCAGCAACTATCGAACAATGTTGCAATCGGTCTTTCAACCATGCAAGGATTAAAAGGATGGACATGCTCTGTTCTTATAGAAGAGGTATTCATAAACTGCAACAAGGAACAGAGGATATCGACAAGCCTCTATCGCCAATCTAACACTTCCATTAGCCTGTGAGAGGTAGTAGTGTGCTTGATGCCTAGAAATCTAGGATATAATTTTCAAAAATTCATGAGATCTAGGTTCAATTTTGAATGTAGCCTAAGTTCTTAACCCCTGGAAAAGTTTCATGAGATCTATGGTCAATTTTGAATGTAGACTAAGTTCAATTTGTTAAACCCTTAGAAAATAAACAGGACAAGTCATTCATATATATGCGTTTGCCTTTTTCTAAAATACATGATTAACTATTCACACAGCTTAGCCCTTGCCTAAAGAAGAACAGAGCCATCAATCAAAGAATACTAACAGAACAGAACAGGGCCATCAACAAAGTTGAATACTAACCTTGCTTCTTACGAATCTTTCTTTTGCAGTTGAAACTCTGGAAACTGAAACTCCTCATTCACTGCGGCAAAAGCACTGGAAATGCTGCTCTACCTCAACCCCCAATGCATATTCTCCTCAGCCATGCCTTTCTCTCTCAATTAGCACAGAGACAACACACAAACACTTGCAGACACAAAACAAAAAAACTACACAAAGCACATGACATACAACAACACTGCACAAGGCATACAACAACACTACACACAGTACAACACTAAACTGTACATTTATGGAGCGCTCCATAAAACATGACAGAGTGCTTGAGAGAGAAAGAAAAACCTAACAGCGCTAGATGTTGTGACCTGTTGAATGAACAGAAAAGACAATTTATCAGCTTACAGAAATGTCCATGTGATCCCTGTGGAACTAATTAAAGGGACAGACAAACAAAAAATTACCGTGCCTGTGAAAATCCGCTTGATCGCCTCCTGCCTTTCCTGAATTTCTTGTGCAGAACCTCATCTCAATTGATCAATCGATCATTCTTCATTGAGCAGAATCAGGAGGGAGTATATATAATCACACATGAAACTTTATGTCGAGTTTTAGATTTTTTGGACCGTTGAGTTCAAAGTCAAAGTTATCTTTTAATTAAAAAGCTTAAATCATTATTTTAATCACCATTCTTTAAACAATCTTTTAAGTGAGTATTAATGCAATTTTGTAATTTATGATGTTTTTAAAAATTGAACTGTTGTGTCTTTTCAATGTTGCAGTAGTTTTTTTTTTAAATTATGTTTTTGAATTTTATGCTTTCAAGTGATTCCAACAAGAATGCTATGAAAACCTTAACCCAATATTTTAATTACTCTTCTTTAAACCTATCTTTTAATTACTATTTAAACGAAATTGTCAGGTGCTTTGAACCTTGTTGATATTCTTGAAAACTGCACTTTCTGTTGTTTTCAAATTTGTTTTTTAATCGTTCTGAAATGAAAAATATTCTAAGAATTTTGTATATATAAAATAAATATATCAAATATCAAATAAATATGTCAAGTATCTAATATTTTTTCATTTTAAAAAGTAATTATAGAATTTAGAATATAGTAATAAGTTAATAAAAAAAATGATAGTAATGAATTTATTTAAAATTTATGTAATATTTTAAAATTATATATAGATTTTCCTTTGAGCTATGATTACTTAGAGAACTAAAAGTACTATTCTTTTCTATGTTTAAATGGACAATAATTGTTTATACATATCCTTGGCAACCTCGTACATTTCTCTATTTAAAACTCATACTTGTTTGAATTTCCAGTTCCTATGTAGAACCTCCTCTTAATCACCTATTGATGTCATGATTCACTCACCAAACAAAACTATATTCAAGGCATTCCTGAAATGACAAGTCCTATTTTAGGCATTTTTGGATCATTAGTTAGCTTTTTTTTTTTTATTGTAGAATCCTTTTAAAATCTTAAACCCATCTTTAATTACCATTCCTTAAGCCAATCTTTTAATTACCATTTAAACTAAGTTGAGTTGTCATGTTCTTTCAAGGTTGTTTTTAAATGATATTTTTCAAAACCTCCTTTTCATTAGTTTTCAATTTATTTTTTTAAATGAAAAAGCATTCTTTCAATTTTGTGATATATATGATATATAGACTAGCAATTTTAGCTTAAATAGTATCAGAAAAAGAATGAATGTTATATGCTTCACTTGAATATCTAATTTTAATATCACATATAAAATTAAATATTAACTTGAAGAAAGTAAATTTTATTAAAATTATAAAACAGAAAAATTATTTGAAAAAAAAAATAGTGAATTTTTTTTGTGATTAACTTGGTATTAATTTTTTCAAAAATGAATGATAAATGGTTTTAATGAAGTATACATAACTTATATTGATATAAGAATTTATATATGTAGGCTTTTACTTTTAATTGAGATTAGTTTGGATGATTGAAAAATTTATTTTTACATTCCTTTTTCAAATATAAACCATACTTATTACATATATGTAGACTTTTATTTTTAATTGAGATTAGTTTGGATGTTTGATTTTTTTTTTTTTACATTCTTTTTTCAAATTTAAATCTTACTCATTACATTTTTTTACTTTTGTGAGTTGATTGATACTAATAAAATACTTGATCACATTTGTTTTTAAAATGATTTGAAGAATGACAAATCAATTCCAAATATTTAATTATTATCAATCCAAAACTTTCTAAACATTTACTCATGATGTTTGTGGGACAAGGGATCCAATGCTAGGTCTACCAAGGCATACATACTCTACCCCCCTTTGGTTTTGAACCTATGACCTATTAGGAGGAAACACATGCTCTTAACCATTATAACTACTCAGGTTGTATATAAACATTCCAATAAAAGGAATAAAATATCATAAATATTTCCTTAGAAGAAGAAATATAAAAACCCTTATAAATTATTTTATTATAAACATTCCAAATAGGAAGAAAATTTTATAAATATTTACTTAGAAGAAGAAATATAAAAACTCTATTAAGGTGATAGATGATTATTTATTGTGTTTGTTTATTTTTGTATGTCTTTTCGGACTCCCTCAATTTCAAATTAGTTTTGAAAATACTTATTCAATAAAAACTCATAAAAATATTCATGGGTTTATTAATATAATAGTTAATTATTTTAAAATCATCAAATTATATAAGATTCAATTAAAGAATTTAACTTGTTAATAATTTATTGCATACTATATTTACTATATTTATTATTAGCGATTTATGTTTACCATATTTTATTTCATAAAATCAAAATTATAATTATATTAAGTTTTTACTAATATTTTTCTTCATCTTCAACTAGGTAGGTTGATGGATATTTTGGGGAAAAATATGAAAAGTTTTTCTTAATTATCTCTTCTTAATTCCATTCCCACCCTCATAAGTTTTCTCTAATATCTCACCCCATCTTTACTCATAATAAGGGCATAGATGGGAAATTACTCACAAAAATAATGATTCTCCTATCAATATAATAGTTAATTAATTCTAAAATAATTAAACTTATATATAAATAGTTTTATAACCCAATCAACTTTAATTCAACACATTATAAATTTATATCATGGTGTATTTAATAGTGATTTTTCTTTCCATATCTTATTTCATTGAATTAAAAGTTGGGATATATAAATTTTTCGCTAATATCTCCCCCCATCCTCACTCTCATAATCTTCCTCCACCATCGCTATCATAATGAGAATGGAGGTGGGAAGATATATTAATTATGAGGGTGAGGGTGGGTGTGTAGGGAGGTATTAGGGAAATCTTAATATGGTGTTTGGGGGAGGGGGGTGTCGATATGGGAAGGTATTATGGAAAACACAGTATGTGGGGGTGAGGGAAGATATTAAGGAAAAATTAATATGAATGAGGTGTGGGTTTGGGAGGAGATATTAATGAAAACCTATTACCCTCATAATGAGGGTGGTATTGGGGGGAGATATTAAGGAAAACTTACTACCCTCATAATGAGGGTATGGTTGGCGAGATATCAGGGATAACTTGTATTGAGGGTGGATATGGGTGTAGATATTAGTTAGGAGGATAGGGTTGGAGAATATATTAATGGAAATTTATTAGGTGAGTTTGGGGAGAGATGTTGAGGAAAAATAAATATGTGGTGGGAAATATTTTAAGGAAAAATTATTACCCTCATAATAATGTTGGAAGTGGTGGTGGATATTAATTATGAGAGTGATTTGGGGGAAGATGTTAAGGAAAGCATAACAAGAGGTGAGAGAGAGACATATTAGGGAAAATTTATTAGGTGAAGGGTGGGGAGATATTATTTCCTTAATAAAAGTGTGGAGTTGGAAGGAGAGTTTAGAGAAACATTTAGGGCGTGAGAGTATATAGTAGGGAAAACTTAAAACATTTTATTTAATTTCTTCCCTTTCCCCGTAGCATCCTTATATTAAGTTTTTATTAATATATACCCTCATAATCACCTTCATTATGAAGTTTCTCTAATATTACCCCCCAACCCCATATTCCCCCCATATTACATTTTCCCTAACATCTACCACCACCCACACAATCCCCTCATATTATATTTCCCTAAAGTCTCCCCCCACCCTCTCCCTCACCCTCGTTATGAGTTTTCGTTAGTATGTCCCCCTAATCCTACACCTTCTCATATTAAATTTTGTTAATTTTCCCTTTATATTTTAGTCAACCAAACCCTCCTAATCCATTTTTTTCACACATCCCAATGTGATGTAATATTTTATTATGTATGTTATTCTAGTTTATCATTTATTTATAAAATATTTCAATTAGTTATAAAAATATTATTATCTATTAGGATTCAAATTATACAATATCATATAAAAATATTTATAAATCTAAAATACATAATAAATAATAAATATAATTATTGATTTTTTAATAATAATAAAAATAATAATTTAACTTTAATGTCACAATCAAGCTAGACACGAAATTGGTCTATGATACCCTCTTGATTGTGTGACAATGGACTTGCCTCAGCACAATGATTTGTTTGCTAAAGTTTATGAAGGTATGCATACATATTTATTAAATATTTTTATATTAATAAATGTATGAAAATTATTATTGTATTCTCTTCTAATGTTATTATATTGTTAATCTAAAAATATATAAGATATCAAGATTAATATATAACAATATGTTAATAAATATAGCACATGGGGGCTCCCCTATGGGGGTGTGTATCGAGGATATTGGTGGACTTGGTGGCCCTGTCTGCCACCTCGCAGAGGTGATTACATTAAATGGAGGGGTTGGTGTTGCCACCCCCATGTATGTAGAAGAAAGTGAGTATACTTCATCTAATCAACCATGATAAGTAGCATTGATAGGAGGAAAGGTGGGAGGCGCATCTATCTAAGAAGCATTATCCCAGGGAAAAATGTTGAAGCCTTTGGAAATGAGGTATGGCCTACATTTTGGGAGAAATATAGGTTATATGGAGGCAACTCATAAAAAATAATATTCGAGTATAATTTCTTTGCATCCTTGAGATCAGATCTAAAGGGAAAGGATATGAGAGTGAAGCTATATGCAAGTTGTGTAGGGGAAAACTGGGGATCGATTCTATGTATCTCAGGGCTAAGGAAGTCTGTTGGGAGTTTGTACAATATCTAAGATGCATACCAATTCCTTTCAATTTCTCTTAATGTAATTGGTACGCAAGGACCCTTGCTAGTCTTCCCTTGATGCATAAAGATCACTGCCTCCTGGGTAATTCTTAAGCCTTCTTATATTTATAATTTGGCTCCTAGTATTTTACTTAGCTTCGATTGTTTTCTTTTGGTGTTGGTTTTTCATATGGGCTTGGTCATTCTCTCATTTTTGTAGTTGTAGTAGTGGGACTATATCCATGCATCGTGATATATTTCCTTTTACTTTTTCCAAACCTTACATGTACCAATGTTGTTTTAATATCTATTACTGGATTGTCGCACTTTGGAGTTGGTATGGCTGCTTTTGGGTTTCATCATCCAAATCATTTTGAAAAAATTTACTTTGCCTTATTTCTACACTCAAATGTTTGTTCTAGGCCATTTATGTGTTTATACCAAAAGGATATGCCTATTTGACTATATGAAATTCCAACATATGAGAAGTAGGCACGGGAGGGAGGACACATCCCAAAGGGTTGAAAGTAAGCCCAAATATAGGCTTAAGATGTCACTAAAAACCTTCATTCGTTTGTACCCCTGGAAACCTATAATGAAATTTAGCAATTGGAAACCCTAGAAGCTATAGATATTTAGGCCTTCTCAAATTTGGAGATAATGGGTGAAATTCGGTAGTGGTTACCTAAACCTAGTCATACCAAGGGAAGGAAAAATAAGTACTTCAACAACTTATCACAATAATGGAAAATACAAACCCTATTGGGAAGGGTCCTTACCAAAAACTAGACTTAAAGATATAATGATTTTCAAGTCTCAAGGATGTCAAATGTATTGAGAGAAACCAACAGATATTTCTTAAGAGAAGGGGTCTGTCTTGAGAGAAGGGACACTTGGGTGGCTCATATTGAGTCCCACATTCCATGTATTAATATTACATCAACTACTTCAGCATCCACTTCTAAGGATATGACACCAATTACCTCTTTTGATTCCTAGCTTTTGAAATGCTTGTTGGTAATTTATTATTATTATTATTATTATTATTACTATGCACATACTTTAATTATGCTTTAGTTGTTAAAAAAGTTGGAGTTTTAAACAAATTATTTTATTGGTAGGTGGTAAAAAATATATCTTTTCAAGAGATTCTTCACGGAGATGGAAAATGGTGTACGCTAGGGTTTCATCTGTTCTCTGCGCAAAGCCTGGTGCTGCTGCCGTGCTTATTCACATGTTTGAGGCTCATGGGGTTCCCTGGCCTGCGAAGTCTATAACAGCTAACACTCCAGGCAATGGATGCGGCCAAGATGGGGCGCTCTTTGCAGTGCTTCGATCAGATCGACATGACAGAATGCCCAAGGCACGAGAAGGTTCACCGGATCTCTGCATTGTGAGGGTCGCTATGAACTGGGATAACCAAAAATCATACTTCTATCCCGGAAGCGGGGCTCCCTGTGCAGTTGCCGCTTGCTCTGCCACAACAGGAATAAATCCGGTCTGTATGGAGGGGAATGAGCCAGTAATCTCAAACCCTGGCATTTTTAATATTTATCTTGTTTGGACAGTCACGGCCGCCATAGCTTTATGGTCGTCTAAATTTGTGGAGACATGAGGGCTCGTTCAGGCTTTTGCTTTTTTTAACCGCTGGCTCGTTTTTTCCCACGCCTCTGCCTGCAGATCTTTGTGCTTCCACATGCAGAGGCAGTGTCACCACAGATACTCTGTCTTTCATTTTCAGAACTCCTGGAGCTACCTAGATCTGCCTGGAGCGCGCCCCTGGGAGCTCTTTTGGGCGGTAAGAACTGATAAACCCAATGTCCATTGGACTCTCACCACTTCTTCTCACTAGCCCATGCTACAAGTTCAGGAAAAAGCGGATCACCAGAGTACCAACTTCCTCTCGTCTCATATTTGCAGAGGAAAGCAGAAGTCTGATCACTCTGCCTCGTTTCAGATCCAGATCTTACTCCTTTCTGGCAAAACTCTGCTACAATGGGTGAGCTCTTCGGATCTAGTGCAGGACCTCAAGAAAATCCTGCAATATAAGCTAGGGATTCCCTTTGCATCTCAGCGACTCCTCCACGAAGGTAAACAACTTGAAGATCTTTACCCCCTTTCTTTTTACGGCATTAAGAGAAATGCTTCCATCATTTTTTCCCTTCGTTTGCGTGGGGGAGCTGTTGGACAGTCATCTACAGCTGTGGCTTTTTCATACAAAGATGTTGTCCATGCTCAGATACCCAAGAAAACAGCTCCACCAGCTCAGGCTCCAAAACCCTTTTTGGTGGACAAACTGGAGGAAACCCCCACCGTTGAAATAATGCATCCAATGCTGGATGAGCAAATACAAAATTTTGCAGAGCATGCCATTATTTGCAGGTTTAATGGGCTATGGCCACGCACAGCAGACCTCTACCAATGGATTCACTCTAACTGGACAAACAATTGCAAGATTCTACTCTGCTGAAAGGGTTTCTTCATTGTAGTGTTTGCTTTTAGTGAGGACTACCAAAAAGCATTAACTGATGGCCCAAGGTGTTGGGGCTCAGCAGGGTTATTCCTCACCCCCTGGTTCCCAGATTTCGACCCCTCTACAGCAGTCATCACCAAGCTTCCCATCTGGGTCAGACTTCCTAATCTCCCGGTGCATCTATGGCACTTTGCTATATTCAAAGGGATCGGCAATACTCTAGGCCGTTTTCTGGCTACAGACCCCTCTAGAGGGGAAAATGGCATATACACCTTCGCCAGAATCTGTGCAGAAATAGACATGAGCAAAGGTCTACCTTATCAGATTAACCTCAAAATTGGAGACTTCCATTGGACTCAGACCCTGGATTACGAGAACACAGCCTTCCGATGCCGGAATTGCCATCACACAGGGCACCTTCAGAGCTCTTGTCCCTCGATGCCTGCCCAAAAGAAGAAAGCCAATCTTAAGCCGAAATCAAAGAGCTGGAAACCTCATGATCCTCCCCCCATGGATGATTTTGATTTCAGCTCAGAAGAAGAGGAAGGGGATGCGGAAGGAATGGATGCAAAGTCGGCATAGGATCCGCCTTCGGCTTGTCCTGAGGATTCTAATGTTCCACCAAACTCACAAAAAAGAACTCGTGAGTCCTCTCCCTCGGATTCAGACAAGGAGACATCTCTGTCAGCCCCGCTCAGTTTGCAAATCATGCCAGCTCAGCAGAATCATCTTGGCTGGGTCAAAGTTGGTAAAAAGAAAGGAAAAAAATGCCAAATAATTGATTCTACCCACGCGGGGTAGATTCCCTTGTTCAGCTCTTGTTTCTCTGTTTTTGTTACTTCTTGCTTAGCACTGCTCTCTTTTTGTTCTCACTTAGGGGCCGAGGTGGATAGTTTATCCTTTCCGGCAGCCCATTATCTTGCTTCTCTTGGATGTAATTTCATATTGTACCATACGTTCTCTTAATAGAATTAGTTTTACGGAGAAAAAAAAAAAAAAAAAATCTTTTCCCGCTAGGAAAATTGAGATTGCTTGCTAATAGACATGCTTAAGATGTTAGGATGACTAATTTACTAACATTATATGTGGTCCTTGCATCCCTCAAATATATTTGATTTAGATAATGTTATGTTTCTATGAGTGGGTGATTTCCATGGTTGGATTGACCAATGAATCCCTTATTTTCATATCTATGTTGGCTAAAGTCCTCATTTATAGTGTTCTATCCCATGTTGCATACCTCATTGACATTCCCTGGCCAAATTATGCTCCCTTTTGTAGTGCAATTCTAATGAGGATAAGATTTCTAATTCCTCCCATTGTAGTAGCCTCTATTGTAATTACTTATCTGAAAATTCCTCCTTCCTTACATTCTCATTGCTTCATAATATTTATTTTACATTTTTGTGATGGAATACCATCACTGGAAGTTGAACCAGCTTCATATCCATAAGACCTCGACCACTGGAAGTTGAACCAGCTCCATATCCATAATGACCTCAACCTAAATTTCTTTCAGCCCTAAAGCCTTGATTGAGATTAGGATAGCCATTAGATTTCCTTTGTGTGAGTTGATTAGTTGTTAATACCACATATTGTGCACTTTAATCTTTATTACTGTTGATGGAAATTATGGTATCATCTTGTGTAAGCACTAGAATTTTTTAGCCTTCCTTCTAACTATGCCTCTATTTGTTTCGTCGGGCTACCTCAACCTTCACAAAAAATCCCTATAAATAGTTACAAGGAGTTAATAACATCGAAACAAATTATTTATGAACCCATATTCTTTTATATTGCATGAGTTTTCAAAGCTCCCACAATATTGGCAATGTCTCATAAGGCCCTCATATCTTTGATGTTAACTAAAAGTCCCTTCTCGTTTGGTGTTTCCATTCTAGGGCCAACTATTTTACATGAATCACTCAGAGGAAACACGACCAAGGAAATCTAATATAATATTCCCAATATAAGGTTTTAAGATACCAATTTACCCTTTTCTATTGTAGTTGGGTTGGAAACAATGCAACCCTTCTTGATCTAGTAGCCATTTTTTCCACGCTCTCAAGAGTACCCAAAACAAAATCGTGAACATAATAAAAATGCCTATTATTAAAGATTTGAAACGAAGTCCAACAGATCCAACAAAAAGTGACAACACATTCATTTTGTAGCAATATACTTTTGATGTTTGCTTCAAAAATGCATTCCCAGGTCCATAAACGATGGAACTATGCTCAACCCTTTTACATTTCCTTTAATATAACATGTGCCATTTATGTTAATTGTCCATGTTGTGAACGTGAATTTTCCTACATAAATAATTTCTTTACTCTCTTACAAAATATCAAGAGTATTAGTGAAGTAGTGTGGGTTTAAGTGAAGGTACAAAAGAGCAGTGGGGTTTTGTGTAGGTTTAAGTGAAGGTGCAAAGAAATAGTGGGGTTGTGTGGGTTAGGCACATAGGGTACCCTAGGAGCTACGAGAATAGAAATGAAAAAAATTCCATCGGAACAAAACAACCAAAAATAAAAAAGGTAAACATGAGTAAGTTAGTTAAGGCACTGTACCCACTAACGAATGTAACTACCTTCAATGAATCTGACAACCACAAATTTTTTCATCGCCTAAAACACAACATTTATGGATCACAAAGGCACACAATGTCTTGGAGGGGATTTTTTCCCAAAAAAAATCCTTACGGCGTAAATATTTAATAATTTAATTTTTCATTTTAAAAATTTAAAGTATAAAATCTAAAATATAATAATAAATTAATAAAAACTAAACTAATGATAATTGTAAAATTTAAATTTATTTAAAATCTACATAATATTTTTAAATTATATATATATATATATATATATATATATATATATATATATATAGTAAGTCTTCTTTATCTATAAAATAATGAGAACCAAATATTATTATTGGTAGAAAAAAGACATTGTTGATATTTATATTATTATAGAAATCAAGTTTAGTAGTAGATGAATACTTTCTCTTCAGGCATGACTATAGAATCAAAAGTGTTATTCCTCTCTACATATTTTCAAAAGGGTAAAAATTGTTTACACATACCCTTGGAAACTGTTATCACTCCACCAGATTCCCAAGGCTGAGGAAGGAATCCCAATAGAGGTAACCACAAACCAATATTTTGACTTGATAGCTAGGCCTATCAAGCCGGAGAGGGCTCTCTCCAAAAGGGTCATAGCCAGGAGGGCTGGAGCAATTTGGGTTTTAGGCAAGGTAATGAGTGCAAGGGGTTTTTTTGATTTGGTTTGGTTTGGTAAATCAGTGGATAATGGAATTAGGTCAAGGAAAATCTAGGACAGGGAAATAGATTTAGGGTTGTAGGGATGAATAGGGCAAGGTAGGTATAATTCCAATCACTTGAAGATAATGGTTATGGAATGGTTTACACAATGTAAGGATGCTGACAAAAGCATAAGAGATGTATTTCTCTCAGACATAAGGTAATGAAACAAAATATGATCTGTTACCCAAAACAGAGCATGGCGAGCATGTATTCTAAATTTCACACTTATAAAATATCATAACATAGACATGAAGGTGAAGATGAACAATACATTCAAACATACGTGACTGAAGAAGAAACAAATAAAGACATTCAATACTACAGGTATCCCATAAATGTAGTTGCAACTCCTCTTATATTAATGGCCAAAACTAAGTACAAAGTCTACTTGATCAAGTAGCAAAATGAAACTAATTCCAACTTCCAACTCCTTGATATTTCCAAAACTGAAGTATTTATACAAAAAATTACAACAAAAAATTATCTAATAGACTTGATCTAAAAACTTTAACTATTAAAAAATTATATTTTTGGTGGAATGCACTGTGTAGAGTAGGTGTTGATGTAGTGGGGCAGTTTAGGACGTGGACCACAATTTGCTGATATGCTGGCAGATCTGTTGCGTGAATGGAGTGTTGAATGCTTTTTGTTGCCCGAATCAACCTTTCTATCTTATTATTATCTGAAATCCTTTTTCTGTGTTAAAACCTTTCTGTAAAAAAAACAACGTGAAAAACCAAAATACCGTACTTGAAACATTTTATATTTCAATTCTAAATTTGCATCGCATCCACGCACTTCACAATATTTATAGTTTAATTTATAAATAATACAGTCAGTGATGCGAAGGGGAGGTGACGTGGAGGTTAGGTGTGACCGGAATGCAATGCACATCACAACTTTTAGCTTTTAGTTATAAGCGTAGAGGATGTAAACACTAAAGTTTGTTAAGTGCAACACGAGGGGGATGTAGACACTAAAAATTATGAAGTGCGACGTGTGGGGGAGGAGGTGAATGACGTGGTAGGGAAGAAGTTGGACTGGATCGCAGGAACACATCACAACTTTTAGCTTTTAGTTATAAGTTGTGGGGTTAACATCGAATTTTTTGTGAAATGTGGGAAGAGGGACCCACTGCAATTGAAAATTTTTTATGAATCAGTGGAAGGTTTAAGCAGTAAGTGTATGAATTTTATAAGGTTTTCATGATATATCAATGTATTACAATGACTGTGAAGTGGGGGCGGAGCTGCTAACGTGGGGCCAACATGCCGCATTGAAAGTTAAAAGTAATAGATTGCAGGTGCTCATAAAGGTAAAACAAATGTGTTGCAATGTATTTGCAAATTAGATGAGTGTGATACGTAGGGGAAGAGGTGAATGACATGGCAGGGAAGAAGTTGGACTGGATCGTAGGCGCACATCGCAACTTTTAACTTTTAGTTATAAGTTGTGGGGTTAACATCTAAAATTTTGTGAAATGTGGGAAGAGGGACCCACTACAGTTGGTGGAGTTTTATGAATCGGCGGAAGGTTTAAGTGGTAAGTGTATGAATTTTATAAGGTTTTCATGATATATCAATGTATTGCAATTACTGTGAAGTGGGGGCGAAGTTGTTGTGGTGGGGCCAATCTGCCACATCAAAACTTAAAACAAATAGATTGTGGGTTCTCACAAAGGTAAAACAAATGCGTTGCAATGTATTTGCAAATCAGCGATGTGAAAATTCTCAAATTGGCAAGCGCATGTTTTAAAGATCAGTTCCAATGTGAAATATGTAAAATATATGAAATGCGATGAGGGCCCCACTTTAATCATGATCACGGAATAGGAAGTAGAGTAAGTGAAAAGCGATGAAAAGGTAGAAAGGTAAAGCAAAAAGGCATAAAAAGGTAAGGTTTTAATGTTTTTCAAAATAAAATAAATGGAAGGCAAGTGTAGTGGGTAAAATGGGTCCCACTTCATCTTATATTGTCCTTCGAAAGGTTTGTAGGAGATGGTAATGTAAATGATTTTTTATTTTTGTCTATGGGAAAAGTGATTTTGAATGTGCGGTATTATAATGAAATATGTGGAAATATATGAGTGGGGAATGAAATGAAAAGGGAAATGAATGAAATGAAAGTAGGGGGGAGAATATGTTAGGGTTTAAAACTTTAGGATAAAAATTAATAATCAGATTTTAAACCATACAAATAACTTTTCCATAGGCACATTTAGACTAGCAACCAAAACCCTTAAAACAAAATGAAGCTTTTCATTTTCTTTCTTGCTTCCCTAATGTTTTGTTTGCCTTCTTTATTTAGAGAATCTACAGCCTAAAATTTTATTAAAATGGATGCCTACAAAAATAATAATATTCCTAACATTTTTAACTTTTTTCACTCCTCTGCATCCACATCCAACCTTATCATTTTGAAATTATTCAAACTACTTATGCTAACTTATCAAAATAAATGATGTTACAACACCTCCCTTGGTTTAGATTAAACTATTGAACCAATTTTCATTTTCCACCTAACTAATTAATCTGTTAAGTTTAAACAGATTGAAAAAATATTTTTCACTACCTATGGACAAGCAATTTAACCCTAATTCAACGACGCTTAAACTATATGATTGAATTTTATTGAACTTTTGTGGCATTTTAAACAAGCTGCACAAAATTTATTTTGAGAAGCAAGCTAAACTAAGAGTAGTGGCATTTGAATGTGCAACACTTTCCGAATTTATTTTTTTTATTCTTTTCGATGGGGTTCACATCTTATATTTTTTATTTATAACATATACCCTCCTTTTATTTTTTATGTTATCTCCCTTTTTCTTAAATTTTAAATTACATTTTTTATTTTATATCAAAATGACATTTTGATATTAAAATAATATAAATCAAAATTACAACTTGAAAAATAAAATAGTTACATTGTGATGATCTTCTGTAGAGGAAGATAAAATTTCTTTGAGTCACTCTCATATGTTTCCTGACTTTATTTGGATGGAGTAATGAATTTTGGATCTTGAAAGAGAAAACCCTAATGACCTAATGAGACTTCAAGTTCTGATCTCCATAACTAACTTTAACTGAGACAAGACATGGTGAAATGAGATTTTTCATAGGTGTTATTATGTTCAAGAAGACATGGGAATGAGTTAGAAAATATGGTTCTCTGAAGGAGAGTGAAATTTTATAGAGGAAATTTACCATCAATGAAAGAATTTTTAGCATGACCTAATGGAATGATATAAAAATTTCAGAATGGGACACCTAAAATGAGAAATGAAGGAATGGTATTAAACACTAATGGAAAAATTCATATCTGACTCTAACATTGGCCTTATTGGGGATTGTAGCTCTGATAGAGGTGTCAAGGACCGTATATATCTAAGTTGAGCACATCAGTTCTTTCTTCCATTAGGCCAAACATGGTCAAAAATAACTGAAGCTGAATGGTAGGACTGATTTTCTGAGAATTCAATGACACAAACTGAATGAAACTAACTCAATTTGACTTAGCTGAAATAAAGACTCAAGAACTAAAATTTCCCTAATGCATACTCAACTTGAAAACGTTGAAACTTCAATGAAGCTCCATGGCCTTCACTTTAGGCTCCGAAATCCAATGCTTGTTCCAATTCACACTTGCAGAAATATTAAATTGATATATACAATGAGGATGAAAAATTCTCATAAGTTTCAGATCAAAAGAGATAGTGCTTCAAGAGCCTACCATTTACTGGCCCTCCTAAGTAACTATTCCCATCCATTTATTCTAAAATATATGCATTATGTCCACGAGAAGCCACAACTCTGAAAGGACCTTTCCATATATTATCAAAATTCTCGTGCTTACCTTTTTCTTCATTTCTGGCATCCTAGCAGAGTACCACATCATCAATCTTGAAATCATCCTGTTATTTTTCTTGTCATAAATCTTCTTGATCTTATCATGAAGCTAAGAAGTGTTCTGGAACACTTCTTCCCTTGTTTGT
Organism: Pinus albicaulis; assembly: GCA_034641835.2. Classification (NCBI taxonomy): domain Eukaryota; kingdom Viridiplantae; phylum Streptophyta; class Pinopsida; order Pinales; family Pinaceae; genus Pinus; species Pinus albicaulis. The sequence continues at coordinate 268,970,559 of CM076575.1, read as the reverse complement.
TGTAAGTGGATCATTTGGTTTATTCTTCGTTGAATATCATTTTCTACACTTCCGGCCTCTTTCAGAATTTTCATGACTGGGACAACCAATGAAGTAGGGAAAGCTGTATCTACCTTGTAAAATAAAAGGAGACATGCCAATGTATCTTTTGCTTCTTACTCTATCTGCCCATAGTGCATTTATCAGCTTCTTGTGCCAAATATTATTGTTAACTTCCAACATAGTTTTGATGATATTGACTATAGACTTGTTCGAAGATTCTGCCAATATGTTTCCCCGAGGATAATATGTTGTAGAATGAACCAATTTGATGTTATATTTATCACAAAATTCTGTCATTTTCTTTTATTTGAAATCAACAGCATTGTCCGTGATTATATTTCTAGGACAACCAAAATGAGAAAAAATGTTATCTTCAAGGAACTGAATAATGACTGTGCCAGTAGCTTGCCTAGTCGGGATCGCTTCGATCCATTTTTTGAAATAATGTGTAGCAGTAAGTATCCATTTATACTGAGCAGATGAAGGTGGGTTTATCTCACCGAAAAAATCCAATCCCCACTTTTGGAAGGGAGCTTCAATTGACATGGCTTGTAATGGTAAAGGAAGGAGCTCACATTTACCTTGGAAAAGTTGGCACTCATGACAACTCATGACTGTCTTGTACAGATATGCAAAAAAAGTAGGCCAATAGTAACTCACTCTCAACACTTTGTTGGTTGTAGTCTTCCAGTACAGATGACCTCCACAATCTCTTTTGTGGAAATATTTCATCACCTCTCTAGATTCATCTTCCCCAAACAATTGAGAAATACTCCTCTTGGATCCTTCCAGAAGAGTGTACTATCAGTAATGAAATATTTCGAAGCCTTAAGTTTTAAGGACCTTGCCTTACTCTTTATCATGTTAAGAGGAGGATTCAAATGTCTTAAAACATAAATAATATTAGCATACCGAGGGGATGATGAAAAGAGATCTGATACCTGAACTAAGCTTACATTTTCTTCATCATCAGACAATGTTGATATGAGATTGATATCAAGCACATGCAAATTAGTCTCAAACATACCGGATTCCCAAGGCTAAGGAGGGAATCCCAACAGAGGTAACCACAAACCAAGCTTTTGACTTGATAGCTAGCCCTGTCAAGCCAGAGAGGGCTCTCTCCAAAAGGGTTAGAGCCAGGAGGGCTAGATAAATTTGGGTTTTAGGCTAGGTAACAAGTGAATGGTGTTTTTTTGATTTGGTTTGGTTGGATAAATCAATGGATAATGGAATAGGTCAAGGAGAATCTAGGTTAGGGAAATAGATTTAGGGTTGCAGGGATGAATGGGGCAAGGTAGGTATAATTCCAATCACTTGAAGATAATGTTTATGGAATGGTTTAAAAAATGTAAGGAGGCTAAGGGAAGCATAAGAGATGTATTTCTCTCAGACATAAGATAATGAAAAAAAATATGATTAGTTAGCCAAAACAGAGCATGGCGAGCATGTATTATGAATTTCACACTTATAAAATATCATAACATAGACATGAAAGTGAATATGAACAATGCATTCAAACATATGTGACTGAAGAAGAAACAATGAAAGACACTCAATACCACAGGTATCCCAAAAATGTGGCTGCAACTGCTCTTGTATTAATGGCCAAAATTTAGTACAAAGTCTCCTTGATCAAGTAGAAAAATGAAACTAATTCCAACTTCCAACTCCTTGATATTTCCAAAACTAAAGTATTTATTCAAAAAAATACAGCAAAACAGTCTTTAACAGACTTGAGCTAAAAACTCTAACTATTACAAAATTATAGTTTTGGTGGAATGCGCTGTGTAGAGCAGGTGTTGATGTAGCGGGGACATTTAGGACGTGGACCATAATTTTTTGATATGCTGGTAGATGAGCTGAGAGTTGTGTTGGCAGATCTATTGCGTGAACGGACTGCTAAACGCTTTTTTCTGCTCGAATCGACCTTTCTGTCTTTTTATTACTCGAAATCCTTTTGCAGTGTTGAAACCTTTTTGTAAACAAAACAATGTGAAAAACCAAAATACCGAACTTGAAACCTTTTAAATTTTAATTCTCAAGTTGCATCGCATTTGCGCACTTCGAAATATTTACAGTTTAAGTTATAAAGAATATAATCGGCATTGCGATGTGATGCGAAGGGGAGGTGGCGTGGAGGGTAGGTGGGACCGGACCATAGCAAACATCGCGACTTTGAGCTTTTAGTTATAAGCGCGGATGATGTAAACACTAAAAACTGCGAAGTGCGATGCGCAAGGGATGTAAAAAATAAAAAATTGGAAGTGCGGCACGCGAGGGAGGAGGTGAATGACGTGGCAGGGAAGAAGTGGGACCAGATCACATGCGCACATCACAACTTTTAGCTTTTAGTTATAAGCTGTGGGGTTAACATCTAAATTTTATGAAATGCGAGAAGAGGAACCCACTGCAATTGGTAGAGTTTTATGAATTGACGAAAGGTTTAAGCGGTAAGTGTATGAAGTTTATAAGGTTTTAATGATATATCAATGTATTGCAACGACTATGAAGTGGGGGCGAAGCTGATGAGGACGGGCCAACCTACCACATTGAAAGTTAAAAAAAATAGATTATGGGCACTCAGAAAGATAAAATAAATGTGATGCGATGTATTTTCAAATCAATGATGCAAGAAACCGCAAATCGGCAAGCACAAGTTTTAAAGTTTAGTTTTGATGTGAAATATGTAAAATCTATGAAATGCGATGAAGACCCCACTTTAATCGTGATTGGGGAATAGGAAGCGGAGTAAGTGAAAAGTGATGAAAAGGTAGAAAGGAGAAAGATCCATTCACTCAAATATGAAAATGAAAATGATCAATTATTTCAAATAAAACCATAAAAATATTTAGCTTAAAAATTCACATGAAGGAGAAAGATCCCTTCAATCAACTACAGATATAAAATATAAAATACTTTGGCCAAATATTAAAATGGAGAGCTTCTCTCAGCTCTTGGCCCTTTAAAAAACTCTCGAAACTTTCCTCACTTCCCACTCTCTCTCAGCTCATATTCTTCCTTACACAACTCCCTTGTTTATACGTAAATATGGATTTAATCCATTCCAAAAATATCTCCACATAAATCTCAACAAGATCTAAATTAGATTCATTCTAGGTGTGGACTCAACAAAGTCTTGTACATAGAATTCCTACTCCCTAAATTTGCTACCTAATTCTATTTCACTCATATACTTTTATTTATTAAAAGAATATATACAATAATCCTCACCTTTACACTTTTCTCTCTTAAATTATTAAAATGAATAAAATAATTAAAATGCCTCACCCCCTATTTCAGACAAATAAATAATAAAATTTGAGCTTGATGCTCCTGCATCAAATATTCATGTAGTTCTCTTTCATCTGACGTTTCTAAATGTATGAACACATTGACACCATAATTAAGCATAGATATTCTCTAAACCATTCTTGCCTAAAATTAAGGTTGAAATAATAATCATTTCATCAAGTGATTACAACCCACCCTTTCATGTGAGTCTTGCTAGATTGCTTAGTTACATTGTAACCCATTGCCCCTATGCAAAGTGTGTGTCTTGATCTAGGTTGTCACAACCAATATAGCTAATTAGTATTGGATTACTTCCACTTCATACTTGGCCATCCATCCATTCTTGGTAGTTATAATCTTGCTTTAGGTTTGTGATGGTTAGAAAAACTTATCCATTTTTAATAGTTTTCATCTTGGCCCATATGTTAGTTTATGATTGTTTTTGTAGGTATTTTTAATAGTAGTGATCTTTTTATTTATACAAATATAAAACACATATGGGCTTGGGATGGAGTAGAATAGTAGGTATTAGAAAAATCTCCCATTCCAAGCTAATGAAATTCTAAAACCATAGTGATTGTACATAAATTATAGCAATAACAATGTTATACTCTTATGATATTGATGTAGATATTCTGCTAGAAATCAGATCCTGGCATGTAAAACTCACTACTCTACTCAAATATGAAAATGCTCAATTATTTCAAATAAAACCATAAAAATATTCAGCTTAAAAATTCACATGAAGGAGAAAGATCCCTTCAATCAACTACAGATATAAAATATAAAATACTCTGGCCAAATATTAAAATGGAGAGCTTCTCTCAGCTCTTGGCCCTTTACAAAACTCTCGAATCTTTCCTCACTTCCCACTCTCTCTAAGCTCATCTTCTTCCTTGCACAACTCCCTTGTTTATACATAAATATGGATTTAATCCATTCCAAAAATCTCTCCACATAAATATCAACAAGATATAAATTAGATTCATTCTAGGTGTGGACTCAACAAAGTCCCATACATAGAATTCCTACTCCCTTAATTTGCTACCTAATTCTATTTCACTCATATCCTTTTATTTATTAAAATAATATATACAATAATCGTCACTTTTACGCTTTTCTCTCTTAAATTATTAAAATTAATAAAATAATTAAATGACCCAACCCCCTATTTCACACAAATAAATAATAAAATTTGAGATTGATGCTCCTACATCAAACTCCCAAGGTTGAAATTAATCATGATCCCCTGATCATGTGTTTCGGATCTTTGTCTTCCTGGATCCCATATCTTGTGCTGCAATTCTCCATTTTTTGTTGCTTTTGTCTATTGTTCTTCTCCAAGTCTCCACACTTTATGCTGCATCGCCCCACTGTCTATGCTTTCACAATCTTCTGTCGTCTTCTCTTGCTACTTCTTCTTTGTTTTATTGCTGTTGTCTTCTTTCCGGATACTTTCATCATTATCCGCCTTATCAGTTCAATTTCTCTATCCAATATATTTTCTCCAGCATCTGCAATAAAACCTCTACTCACAAAACAATTATTAAAATAAAAAACATAAGTTCTCAGTGCCTCTTTCTCTTCTGGCAACATTTCAATATGCTGCTTGGAAATTTCTTCTTCCATCAGTACATCAGTATGCTGATTTAAATTCTCCATGAGACTGTCAACTAGTCCCTCCTCCATATCATCTGTTTCAAGAATATCTCCCTGTTCTGGTTCATAATAATGAACTTCTTTGAATTGTTGAATCATTCCTACCTCCTTACTATCTATTTCCTGATTATTATTCAGAAAAATTTCTTTGTCTTTCTCTTTCAGCAATGCACCTTGAGTATAGATCCTCTGCTTTTCCAACTCTCTTCTCTGAAGATCTAACTTCCTATATAACTTAACAATCTCAATTGGGGTAGAAATTGGAAACTTTACACTACTTTCCATACCTTCACTTGCTGTTGACCAATCATCAGATGGCCCTTCTTCCTCTGCTTCAATATTCTGCTGAATATTTCCATGAGACCCCTCTGCCTTCATTTCTTTCTGATATCTTGCTATCTCAAATCATTCTGAATATTTTTCACATTCAACTCTTCTTCTTTAACAAACTTCAAAGTTTCTTCAACTCCCTGTGATGTACCTCCTTGGAATTTTCTTCGGCATTTCCACTTTGTTCCTGTTCCATAACAGCTTCGACTTGCTGTCTTACCCCAAATAAGAATTCATTTATGATTTCTTCCTCTTGTAAGCAATCAACACTTTCCTTCTCTAAAAGGAATTCTCTACCAGACTTTACCTCAAGAGTTTCATTCTCCTTTGTGACAGTTCCATCATACTGCTCACTGTCTTTCGCACATCCTGCAAACATACATAAACTATGAGAAAAAATGTAAGGCTTCATGGCCTCATCCATTTCTCTCGCCAACACATCTTCAGATGCTTCTGAACTATCCCAATAGTTCATGAGATCTTCCTCACTGATCTCTTCACCCAGAATTGCACCATGTTCTGGGCCACAAATGAAAACATCCATTTTTAACTTAGCCTCTCTGAGTTCTTCACAACTCAGCATCTGCTCGAGCTTCCTCAGCTCTTCCATCAACTGTATGTTTACTTCCTTTTCCCTCTTTGCGTGTAGCTTCTGCCACTTCACCTTCTTTCTCATGGTCCAACCATGTGTCTAGATTTTCACATTTTCCTACAACAACTCCATTAACAATTCAAGGTGAATTGTTATCTCAGCCTTCTTCCGCTCGTACTCTTCATCCGTCAAATGTTCACAAATGCCACTTACCTTGGTATTTTCCTTCTTCTCCCCTCTCCTGTGGTCTTCATCAGATCTTTAGAAATGACTATCAACTGTCATCTTCCCCTTCTTTGTGAACTTCATATGTTCACGTGTGGACTTCATTTAATCCACTTCTTAGCAATCCTTCACACTTGCCATTCATAAAAATTCAAGTTCTCCTCTTGCACTTGGCTTTTCTTGGTTCTCTGCCTTGAAACCAATCTCTGGCAACCCTCTTGCTGCAAACAACACTTTAGTAATTCATTTTTTACACTAACCAATTCTTTGGGTGTCGAACTCTACCGATCATGCTCCCAATTACATTTAGACTTTGGACCTATATTACAACTCTTTGACTTCAGACTTACACCAATTTTTCATTTTGGATGAAAATAATCAATCTCAATACAAACTATCCAAACTTTCATTTTGACTCTAACATCTGTTTTCACTTCAAGCTTTGTCCCAATAACAATGATAGTGGATATTTTGACTTAATTGAAGTTATACAATTCTTCAATAAACATACACCCCTAATACATTTAGGATGTAAATCTTCACCCTATTTCATACTTCATTCTTATGAAAAATCATCAATTTTCCTTATCATTTCACACGATACGAAAGTCTTTAGTCGAATTGCAATTCAGGTTTTCCAAGATTTATTTTAAGGTGAAAATAAATAAACCATTCAATCTTCAATATTTAAAAATACCTTCCTGAATTATCATACCTCATGCTCATGTTAAGGTTATTAATAAACCTTTCTCTCAACCCTCTGGTTTCCATTCTTCTGTGCCATCTTTGTCACTGTCAATACTTGCATGCTCACAAGTTTGTCATCTTAATGTAAACATTTCCCTGCTCTTATATACACCATGCAACATCAATTCACATCTCTTTACCTGTGTACAGAGAAAAAGCAACTTCTTCGATGAATGATGTACAACTCGTACATTGTGTTCATCCTGAATATCACCTCCTTAAATTTCATCACATGATGGTAAAAACAAAGGTTTACAACATCAAGCAATCATATTTCCAATCACCAATCAAAAGAATTCTTCTTTTCCCAACTACAGGCTTTGTCCAAAATAACTTAACCAAAACTGTGAAGAATCCACATTATGCATAATAAATCATCACACTATGCATAATAAACCTCCTCAAATAAACATGCATATTTCTCTTTATGTCATCCAGGATTAGCACAATTTCATTCATTTTCCATTCAATTTTACCTCAGCATCTGCAACAGTAGTCTTCCCTACTGCCACTCACCTCACCAATCCTCTCTCTGAACTTGGTATTTGGAAAACACCAGTTCTCTTATTCTCTGGAACCTCTTTGAGCATCCTCTCTACTCCCTCTAGGCCTCGAATTGTTGGCAATATGATGCAATGTGTTGTCCTTGATGACAACCCACTTGGTGAAGATGATGGCAACCTACTTGATGAAGTTATTCTTGACTTGATGGACTTGGTAATGATGTAAATCTGATGTGATATGATGTGTCTACAGAGCAACTCAGATGTAATGATGAAAGGAATTTCAGTATGTGCTAGAACAATGATGAAAAGTGTGTGTCTCAAGGCATACGCGGGTTTGTCTAGGAGAAGTAGCGTATGCACGCGGAAAAGTATGTGCCAAGTCGCGTATGGTCAATTGCGCTCTAAATATGTAAAACCAGGGGTTACTACCATGGTATTGACCCATTGTATTAAGCGCTGGTATGTCTATGTGATCTCGTCCAGGAATACCATTGGAAGTAATGTGGTTTTGGCTCATGGTATTGAAAAAGGGTAAACCTATGTAAGGAGATGAAAATCATTGTGCAATGTGTGTGCATGAGTCTGGGTTTGAATGAATACTTCACTCTGAAGTATGCCTGAATGGAAAGGGTAACAGTTTGATGATAGATCTAAATCTGTGATGCACCTATGAAGAAAATGATGAAGAAGGGAATCTAGATCTGTTTATGGAATGCTTAGATCTGAGATGAGGTGAACATCTGTCTAAAGCAAAGGGTTAAATCTGAACTGAATATCTGATCTGAAGAAGTATGCTGCTCTATAATGACTGAAGATGTATACGCTAGTTCGGAATAGCGGAAGCGCGTATATACGCGGGTTTGGTAAAACGAAAGCACATATATGTCCTGAAGTATGAACAGATGTATACGCTGGTTGATGTGAAAGGAAGCGCGTGTATACGCGGTATCAGTGAAAGGAAAGCGCGTATGAAAAACTAGGGTTTGCTGAAGACTGTGGTATGAGATGTCTGATCTGTTCTGTTGATTACTGCTATCTGTTGATGAAGTTATAAGTATCAGTTTGATGTATGATTGAGCTTAAATGTGTGGAGTGGGTCCAGTCTGAAAATATGATGAAAAGTGGCCTGCAAGTTGTGCTATAAAGAAAGCTTTTGGATCCAGTGTGAAAATTGATGAAACGTGGTCCATGGTGGTGCTGAGGGTTGTAGCCTTCAGTCAGGGGGTTGTAGCTCCCTTCCAGGTGAGGCTGGTAAACGAGATCAGGGGGTCGTAGCTCCCTTCCAGGAGAGGCTGGTAAACGAGTCAGGGGGTTGGAGCTCCCTTCCAGGAGAGGCTGGTAAACGAGCGCGGGTGGGTGTAACGTGCGGTAGCGAGTCTCTGTGATGCATAAGTTGTAAAATGTTTTCTTTATAATAAAATATTGAAAGGTGAAAAGCGACGGCGGCGGTGGTTTTCTCCCGACTTGGGTTTCCTAAAATCACGGGTGTTCATGTGTGATGCTTATGTGTGATGGTTTGTTGTTATTACGCATCTTCTTGTTATCTAATCATCAGAAGAATGAATTTTTTATAGATCTAAGTAAAGAATTAATGGCATAATAAGATCTCTGTATATACGCGAGTTTTGTGAAGGATATCCACATGTATACGCTAGTTGGCTTCAGAAAAGTAGCGTATGGGTTTTTAGAGAATGAAAAAGTAAAATTTTTATTGTCTGCACTAAATACTGATTCAACCCCCCCCCCCCCCTCTCAGTATTTTCCCAACAATTGGTATTAGAGCAGGTCCTTCTGCAAAAGCTTGATCGCTTGAAGGAGATCCATCGAAATGGGAAGTCATGAAGGGGTAATGTCTATAAGGCCACCTCTATTCAATGGAAATAATCTGCTGTTCTGGAAGATACGAACAAAAGCATATTTGCAAAGTCTTGGTGCAGAAGTATGGGAAATCGTGGAAGGAGGTTATCAGTATCCGGCAAGTATTCCTACTGATGCAACAGAAAGGAAGAAATATGAAATCAATGCCGAAGCCGTCAATGTCTTATTAGGAAGCATGTCTGAACCAGAATTTGCTAAAGTGATGCAGCTAAATTCAGCAAAAGAAATATGGGACAAAATCATTCTGAGCTATGAAGGAGATACAAAGGTAAAAAGTTCAAAACTCCAAACTCTCCGAATTGAATATGAAAATTTAAGGATGCATAGTGATGAGAGTATTTCCAGTTTCGTTTTACGTCTAGATGATATTGTAAATCATATGACAAGTTTGGGTGAAACCATAACCGATACTACTCTGGTGGAAAAAGTCTTAAGATCTTTAACTTCAAAATTCGAGTCAAAAGTGTCAGCTATTGAAGAAAGGCAAGATCTGCAAACTCTTACTATTGTTCAACTACATGGTATTCTAACTGCTTATGAAATGAGACAAGGAGGTCCCTTTCAAATCAAAGAAGTTGCTTTTAAGGCATGTGAAAAAGGAAAAGAAAAGGAAGTTGTCAAGGAATCAAGTTATATATTAGAAGAAGAAGAAGCAAATTTTGTAAGGAGACTCCAACCAGGTACTGGAAGATTCAAAGGTAAGCTACCCTTCAAATGTTTTGATTGTGGAAGAGTGGGTCATTATGCTGCTAAATGTCCTTATAAACAATTTGAAAAGGGAAAGAGTTATTATGAAAATGAAGATAATAATGAAATTTCAAGTGAAGATGAAGAAGATTCTGACCAAGATCTGCTAGTGCTCATGGAAAAGAAGCAAAAGAAGAAGGCTACTCAAGAAAAGAAGATATCTCAGAAAACATGTGCAGCAGAAAATGAAGAAGAGGAAACAGGTATTGATTGTTGTTCTTGTAATCCACTCACTTGTGCATGCAATGATGAAGATAGTGAAAGTAACAGTATAAGTCTAGAAGCAAATCTCAATATCAATGATGAAAATAATTTTTGGGATCAATTTAAAAGGAGGGAATCTATCCTCAAGGATGTGATCTCTAGATTGAATGAACAGATAGAAACAATGAAAGGATAGATAGAAATGTATCAAAGACTGCAGGACAAAGTAACCAAACACAGTGAAGGACTTGAAGCAGAAATCATCTCTCTGAAAGCAGATCTTGAAGCATCAAATAAGAAGAATGAAGAACTTCTACAATCATTTGAAAAGGAAGGACGTGAAGCAGAAATCATCTCGCTCAAAATAGATCTGGAAAAATCAAATAAGAAGAATGAAGAACTTTTACAAATATTTGAAGAGCAAGAAAATGGGTTGAAAGAAGAGATCTTAAATTTGAATGATCAAGTAGAAGAAGGAAAAAGGGTTGAAGAAAGCATGATGAAGCAATGCCAAAAATTGGAGGTTGAGGTAAACATTCTCAAAGGTAAATTAGAAGAAAAGTATAAAATCTTGAGGTTTCAAGATAGTACTAATATTCTTGACAATATTCTTAGTAGTCAAAGGTCTCCTTCTGTTAAACTTGGTCTTGGTTTTCATGAAACTGTTAAAGGAGAATCTAGTTCACAAGGAAGTGCTAAAGATTCAAAGGATATCAATGCAAAGCTTGAAGTGTTGAAAGAAGCAAAAGGTCAACCGACAATCATGAACTCTCAAAAGAAATCATTCCCTCCTTTGATCAATAATGTTGAATGCTTTAAATGTCATAATTATGGGCATGTTGCAGCAAATTGCAGAAGTAGATTGTTTCAGTCACAAACAAATAGATTCTATACAGAAAGGTACTCTGGGTTACTCTGGGTTCTTTAAGGGATATTGTTTTTCATGCAACAATTATGGTCATAAAGCAGTTGATTGCAATAGAAGAAAGTATAGAAAAACACATTATGATCTATATGCTTACTTTTCTGGTCATGCAAGATGTTATGCCTGTAACAAGTATGGACATGTAGAAAAAGAATGCAGGATGAACAGATCTAAGAAATTGAACAATTTCCAGCACACAATAAGAAACTTCAAGCAAAGCTGGAAAAGGAAGGAAGACCGGTTAGAAACGTAGGGAATACTAACCCTACTGCAGTCATCCGCTTCTAAAGCTTATTTCTCATAATGACTGCATAAGTGATGTGAGATACATTCTGGTGATTAGTAATGTATCATCACAGGGGGAGCAATGTATGATGATTCTCATGGTTGGTTTGGTTATTCTGGTTATGGTTATTTCTGACAGAGCATCTGATGTGAAGAAGACATGTACAGGTAGTACAACTTCAGGGGGAGATGGAGGAATCTGAAATTTTCTATATTTCACTTTCCATACGCGGGTTCAGTGAACGAAAGCCACATATACATGCGAGTTCCAGCAGACACAGTCGCGTATGCATTTATGATAAGAAAATTTGTATAACAGCTGAAGATCAGGAGCACAAGTTCAGGGGGAGCATCAGTCCGACTGTTAATGACTGTATTTGTTTATTTCTCAGTTCTAAATGATGATGAAATGTTACATGGTTTCTTATGATGAGATTATAGATGAGCCCTGCTTGCTTTTTGCTAAAGGATATTCTTGCTTTCACACATGGATGAGATGGAAGTCTTATGATTCAGAGATAAGGACAGATCATGCAGAGATTGTTGCTGATGACTTGCTGCTGAAGGTGTTCAGGTTGCACAAGCTAAGGAGGAGCCTTGGTCATATGGAAAGGATGCGTGGATGCAAATTTTCAAGGGGAGCATTAGTCTTGCTGAGTATAATGCATTGTTGGCATTATGATGGTTCTGAAATATGATCTCTCTTGAGGTCTTTCTGGTATTGGTCATGAAAAGTCATATTTGTAATTTGATGAAAAGGTCATGTTGAGACCTATGATGTAAAATTGTAATATTCAGTCATGTAAGGACTTGTTCAAATTTGTAAACCCACTTGGTTGGGTAGCTGAGTAAAAATGTGTAAACCCACTTGTGTTATAGCATCATTTCTCACCTTCATATGATTCATGATTTCTTTTATGGCTTTGGGCACCCATTCCTACAGGCTTGGGCAAATTCACTTAAAAACAGTGTAAAAATCCCCATACGCGGCTATGCCCAGATTTTTCCGCGTGTATACGTGAGTCTACATGCACTTTTCCGCGTATGCCATTAAAATCATTAGAAATATATATATAAATTCCCTATTTTCGGGCTGGGTTGATGGTTACTCTGGTAGTTCAACCACCCCAGCACGTGGCCAACTGTTTCCAACTGTTGAAACTACTTTGAGGGAGTATAAAAGCCCCTCATGTGCATGGCCTAAGGGAGGGAGAGAAATTATTGATATTATACTCTGTTGGTATTCCCTATCCAAGTCTGAATTCCCGTGCCTCTTGCACTTCCCAGTTCATTACAGGAAACCTTTGTTTCCTGGAGATGCTCATCTTCCTATATGTCATCTCGTATGCACCAGTTCGGAAGGAATCTTAGCGAGGCAAGGGCGGGACGGATCCGAACGACGGTCTGCTCGAAGATCATGGAAGGATTCAGGTGATCTCTCCACTCGTTATTTCTGTACATGCTATTTATAATACAGAAGAACCGTCTTGTTCCTGAAATATACGTGTTAGTGTCTGCTTGCATATATGAGAATATTGTTATTTAAGCATTCATTATGGTTTATCTAATGTTTCATATGGATTTCACTAACATTTAGAGTAGATATATGCTGTACAAGCAGTTCTTTGTGCTTGTTTCTTCTTGTCTTTCAGGTTAAGAAGGAAGAACGGTTGCTGGGGGTTTGGACCCCACGGGATCTGCTTCAACCGTAGGACCTACGGGTAACTTCCTCGATCTACTCTATTTAGTTTTTCATGAACATGTATGGTTGTGTGAGTCCTTCTTAAGTAGCATTCCCTGCTCTGTGGAGGTTTAAACCCAACAAACCTCTAGGGTGATTTTCCCCGAAACAACTTGGTTGGGTAGTTGAGTCAAAATGTGTAAACCCTCTTGGTTGGGTATTTGAGTCTCATATGTAAATCCACTTGGTTGGATCTTTGATATAAGTATGAGTCCTTGGTGATAAGAAGGTCATAGAGTCATGTACTTCATTTAAAAATATGTTTGAACATTCAGCATGAACTCAGGGGGAGCATGGTAACTTCAATGTACATCAGATCTACAGCACTCTTCTTTCGACATGAGGAGAAAAACCTTGTGCTGGTTTTGATCCGCCCTTTGCCCTTGATGTCAAAGGGGGAGAGTGACATGGTGTTTGAATAGGGGGAGAATATCATTCTGCTTATTGTATTTATCTGTTTTGGTGATCAAACACCATCATGGTTGCCATCAAGGCCAAAGGGGGAGATTGCTGGCAATATGATGCAATGTGTTGTCCTTGATGGCAACCCACTTGATGAAGATGATGGCAACACTTGAAGAAGATGATGGAAACCTACTTGATGAAGTTATTCTTGACTTGATGGACTTGGTAATGATGTAAATCTGATGTAATATGATGTGTCTATAGAGCAACTCAGATGTAATGATGAAAGGAATTTCAGTATGTGCTAGAACAATGATGAAAAGTGTGTGTCTCAAGGCATACGTGAGTTTGTCTAGGAGAAGTAGCGTATGCACACGGAAAATTACGTGCCAAGTCTCGTATAGTCAATTGCGCTCTAAATATGTAAAACCAGGGGTTATTACCATGGTATTGACCCATTGTATTGAGCGCTGGTATGTCTATGTGATCCCGTCCAGGAATACCATTGGAAGTAATGTGGTTTTGGCTCATGGAATTGAAAAAGGGTAAACCTATGTAAGGAGATGAAAATCATTGTGCAATGTGTGTGCATGAGTCTGGGTTTGAATGAATACTTCACTCTGAAGTATGCCTGAATGGAAAGGGTAACAGTTTGATGATAGATCTGAATCTGTGATGCACCTATGAAGAAAATGATGAAGAAGGGAATCTAGATCTGAAATGTATTTGTATCTTCTAGATCTATTTATGGAATGCTTAGATCTGAGATGAGGCGAACATCTGTCTGAAGCAAAGGGTTAAATCTGAACTGAATATCTGATATGAAGAAGTATGCTGCTCTATAATGACTGAAGATGTATACGCTAGTTTGGAACAACGGAAGTGCGTATATACGCGGGTTTGGTAAAACGAAAGTGCATATATGTCCTGAAGTATGAACAGATGTATATGCGGGTTGATGTGAAAGGAAGCGCGTGTATACGCGGTATCAGTGAAAGGAAAGCGCGTATGAAAAACTATGGTTTGCTGAAGACTGTGGTATGAGATGTCTGATCTGTTTTGTTGATTACTGCTATCTGTTGATTAAGTTATAAGTATCATTTTGATGTATGATTGAGCTTAAATGTGTGGAGTGGGTCCAGTTTGAAAATATGATGAAAAGTGGCCTGCAATTTGTGCTATAAAGAAAGATTTTGGATCCAATGTGAAAATTGATGAAACGTGGTCCATGGTGGTGCTGAAGGTTGTAGCTTTCAGTCAGGGGGTTGTAGCTCCCTTCCAGGTGAGGCTGGTAAACGAGAGCAGGGTGTCGTAGCTCCCTTCCAGGAGAGGCTGGTAAACGAGAGCAGGGGGTCGTAGCTCCCTTCCAGGAGACGCTGGTAAGCGAGTGCAAGTGGGTGCCTGTGTAATGGTATGAGTCTGCGCCAGTACATAAGTTGTAAGATTTTTTCTTTATAATAAAATATTGAAGGCTGAGTAACGGCAGCGGTGGTTTTCTCCCGACTTGGGTTTCCACCTAAAATCCTGGTGTTCATGTGTGATGCTTATGTGTGACGGTTTATTCTGTTATTACTGTACATGCTTACTGTTATCTAATCATCAGAAGAAAGAATGTTGCATAGAACTAAGTAAATAATTAATGGCATAGTAAGATCTTTGTGTATACGCGAGTTTTATGAAGGATATCCACGTGTATACGCGAGTCTGGTTCATCAAAGTAGCGTATGGGTTTTGAAGTAAGAAAAAGTAAAAATATTTGAGTAAGTCCTAAATACTGATTCACGCCCCCCCCCCTCTCAGTATTTTTCCCAACACAACTCACGTGCACACAACTATCCTCCAACCTCTGTTGGAATTCTTCAAGGTTCTGCTCCACACTTTGCTTTCATTCAGAAACTATTCTTTCATGAGTACTGTTAAAAATGTAATCTTTGTTTGCTGAGATCTACAATCTGAATTCTGTAGCTATGATCATCAAAACTAGAGTTAAAATAAAATATATCAGCTCACCTTCAAGATCTCTGTGTGATCTTGTTCCATCTCTCAACTGCATTGTATCTCTATGTGATATCATCTTTCAGATTCAAAGTCTGACCTCCTTTTAATTTCTTCATCAAACATGCATTCTTTTTAATTCTCCTTTAATTTAAGATTACCCACTTCTATGAATGCCCAGGTTTATCTTCATTCCCAGAGGAATTTTTTAATCTATCATTGCATTTTCAATACAAACATTCTCTTATCCATGCTATTTCATTAATATGGTTGTTAGATCCACATGGAATAATTGCAACTATGCATCACTATAAGCTTTGCATTTAAACCACTACTAAGTTACACCGCATAAGTTGAATGTTGACTCGAACTATTTATAAATAATGAATAGCACAAATCATCAAACAATGAATAAGGCAAATCATTCAACTTTCACTTACACCCTTTGCAACCATGCTTTTATCTATATAACGCAAACCATCAATCCATACCACCGTTTGAAAATAGTCATTAACCCACCTACGCAAGCATCTTACCATGCTACGTTACCACTACACTGGTGTGATACTGTTCAAGCATGAAACCGCTTTCATATGGTGGCTTTACAACCTCCAAACATAGCTTTTGCCAATCTCACAAAACCGCAATGTTGCCATTCGGAAATCTACACATCAGAACTTTTAACATAGGCTTAAACTTATCTTAGGAGGTAGGATTGAGTATGAAATTCACGCAATTCCTCTGCGGCTAAGTCACTTATGCAAGCATCCCACGATGATGCGTTGTATTTTGCATCAGGCAGTTTAATACAGACGTTCCAAACACTTCACGTCTGCACACATCAAACACTTCACATATGTATTAACAGCTTGTGCTATGATTCAGATCACTGGTAGGTGATATTTCCATCAGCTTTAACGCCCTTCTCTGATGCACATTATTCTTGCATCCACAACTTACTTGCAAATAGATGTTTTCACAACAAAAATTATAAGTTGATTTCACTGTTGACAAACAAATTAAAATTTCATACTTACGTACGCATCTTACGATGATGCGTTATTACTTTGCGTCAAGGTGATCCATTCCAGTCATTGTAAAGACTTCAATGCTGATATACGTCACTCAGAAATAGATCCACACTAATTTAGTTAACACAGGTATGACACAACCCATAAGCACCTGATACAATGCAACATGAGCACTGTAGTGCTTTCCAACTGGACTGGTAACTCACCGAAATGCAATTCATGCATCCTTCTAATAGCTCGTAACCTCGTACTATATGCTGCAACTCTACACGGTCACAGCTTTCATGCTGGATTCTTGGCACCGGTGTGGTATAACTCTGATACGGAACAGCTCCCATGCTGTAGCTTGGTCTCGTTCAAATGCAGACTTCACCAAAATGGCACCGTTGACATTTTTTACCCACACAAACATCACAACACCCACGGGAAATGTAACCAAAATACACTCAATACCATTTCGAAAATGCAATCATGGGGTTTTCCGGCCATGTTTTACACCATATACTTTGCTGTCAACAATTACATCTCAGCAACGCAATTACCATCCACATGAAAGGTTAACACAAAAAAATGAAGAGTCTCTGCTATGGGATCACCGCTCAGTAACGCAATTACCATGTATCATCTGATGCTTCACAAATTATTAAATGCTACCTGGGTTACATTACCTGCATCAATGCGTTGGCTACAACTTCAATTGTTAATGCTACCTCGTCCACCCTTCGTCTGCGTTATTGTTCACGTGAATGCTGCCACTCAACTCTGTGTATTAATCTTGCCAACCAACTCGTCCATACTTCAAGGCTTCAATACAAGTCGACTTCCTCTTGCGCTGCCCAATTTCTACTTCATCAGCAATGTAGGCTCTAGGTTCTTCCTGCAATTGCCATATCAATATACTTGTAGATTAAAACAGACATCTTTCCCTCCTATGATACCAAATGATGTAGAGATTCTGCTAGAAAGCAGATCCTAGCATATAAAACTCACTACTTCACTCAAATATGAAAGTGCTCAATTATTTCAAATAAAACCATAAAAATATTTAGCTTAAACATTCACATGAAGGAGAAAGATCCCTTCAATCAACTACAGATATAAAATATAAAATACTCTGGCCAAATATTAAAATGGGGAGCTTCTCTCAGCTCTTGGCCCTTTACAAAACTCTCGAAACTTTCCTCACTTCCCACTCTCTCTCATCTCATCTTCTTCCTTACACAACTCCCTTGTTTATACGTAAATATGGATTTAATCCATTCCAAAAATCTCTCCACATAAATCTCAACAAGATCTAAATTAGATTCATTCTAGGTGTGGACTAACAAAGTCTCGTACATAGAATTCCTACTCCCTAAATTTGCTACCTAATTCTATTTCACTCATATCCTCTTATTTATTAAAATAATATATACAATAATCCTCACCTTTACACTTTTCTCTCTTAAATTATTAAAATTAATAAAATAATTAAAATTCCTCACCCCCTATTTCACACAAATAAATAATAAAATTTGAGCTTGATGCTCCTGCATCAGATATTCATGTAGTTCTCTTTCATCTTACATTTGTACATGTATGAACACATTCACACCATAATTGAGCATAGATATTCTCCAAACCATTCTTGCCTAAAAGTAAGGTTTAAATAATAATCATTTCATCAAGTGATTACAACCCACCCTTTCATGTGTGTCTTGCTAGATTGCTTGGTTACATTGTAACCCATTGCCCCTATGTAAAGTGTGTGTCTTGATCTAGGTTGTCACAACTAATATAGCTAATTAGTATTGGATTACTTCCACTTCGTACTTGGCCATCCATCCATTCTTGGTAGTTATAATCTTGCTTTAGGTTTGTAATGGTTAGAAAAACTTATCCATTTTTAATAGTTTTCATCTTGGCCCATATGTTAGTTTATGATTGTTTTGTAGGTATTGATACTTATAAATTCTGCCCTAAAACCAGCTTGATTAAAACAAACACTTTATTTCCAATCAACCAAGTTCATTTTCACTCAACAAAAATGAAAGGTAACATCAACTACCCTTATATTGCTAGCAACATAGAAATCTACGTTTCACATAGAGTTAAAAGCACAAAGTCATAAGTCCCTTCACAACCACTTAATAATTATAGGTTTTAAAAACCAACAGAGAAGTAATATTCACTATACATACCTAAGTGGATGTTTCTTATATTGGATCGAAAACCCATATTGGCCTATTATATATTCCTGTAGTGGATCTCTTGAGAGACAATGGATTTTGTGTTGTCACGCATTATGGATGCATGTGCATTTCAGAAATGTCATGATGAAAAATAAAATGAAATTCCCCATATCTAGAAGTAAGTTTCCAGTCACTTGCGACAAAGGATGTTTCTCGAATTTTGTACTGTGTTCATTATATAGAATTTCGATGGCTCAAATGAAGTCTAAGCAACAAATATATCCAAGGTAAAAATTTATCTCTTAACCCAAATGGTTGTATTTGAATCCATTGAAAAATAAAATAAATACATAATGGCACTCAAGTTAAATCATTTTTTTATATTAAAGGAATTGTGGTTCATTTTGAAGAAAAGTGATCAGTTTAAGAATACAAGATCCTAGGGTCAAGCAGCATGGAAAGAAATTAAAGTTATATTTTCACACAAGAATCATATTAAAATATTAAACCAATATTTTGATTACCATTCCTTAAACCATATTTTCACTTGGTATTACTATTTTATAGCTTGTGACATTTTTTAAAATTATGCTTACATGTGCTTTCAACTTTATTTTTAAATGATTGTTTTGAAAACTATGCTTTCATGTGTTTTCAAGTTTTTATTTTTTATTTTTTGTAAATTAAAATCATTTTTTCGTGTGTGTAGATATAGGATAGATATATCAAATATCTAATAACAGGTGATTATAAAATCTAAAATATAATAAAAAATTAATAAAAAATAATACAATGATCACTACAATATATATATATATATATATATAGTAACATTATGTATATGAACATTCATATTATAATATTGTAAGGAAAAATTTAATTTTGAAATAGTCATTCCTCTCTATATATGAAATAATGAGAAAAAAATATTATTATTGGTAGAAAAAAGACATCGTCAACATTCTTTTTATTAGAGACGTCAAGTTTAGAAGAAGAGGATACCTTTAGCTTGAGGCATGACTAGAGAATCAAAAGTGTTCTTCCTCCCTATTTATTTTCAAATGGACAACAATTATTTATATGTACCCTTGGCAACTTCCTAAATTTCTCTATGTAAAATGGATATTGTAAGATTCATTGTCAAGCTAACAAATAACTGCATCGATATATTTTTAGATTCTTTTCTTTGTAATGTATTATTGATGTAATTTTTATATTAAAAGTATTGTTTATAATTATTTTGTGAATAATGTTAGGTTGAAGGTAAATATTGACTTTTTCTTTTCCCTAGAACCTCACATTGGTTAAGGGTTGTATATCTCTAAAAGAAAAGCATAGAAGATGTCTTGAAAGAATATATTTTTGGGATAACACATTGAGGACATTATGAATACATTCCTGAAAGTGAGATTTGAAGATAATTCTATTTGAAACAATGTGATCATGGAAATCTAAGGAACAATGAGATAAGGATGAATATTTTGACTCATAGACATAAATTATAGATTTTAATTAATTTAACAAACTATTTTTTTTTTGAATTATTTATTTATTTCAACTTACATATTTTGACAACTATAAAAATAATGTAAAAATGACCACATAGCTATAACATTCCAATGGATTCAAAATAGTGTGGATGCTTATGATGGTGAATTAATTACAAGACAATAGTAGTGATATTGTTCTTTATGTAAATATAAAATATGTGTGGGCTTGGGATGGATTAGAATAGGAGGTAATAGAAAAATCTCCCATTCCAAACTAATCAGTTTCTAAAACCATGGAGATTGTTCATAACTTATAGAAATATCATCATTACGCCCTTATAATATTCATGTAGCTCTCCTTCATCTTATATTTGTCCATGTATGAACACACTTACACCATAATCAAACATAGGTATTCTCCAAGCCATTCTTACCTACAAGTAAGGTTGAAATAATATTAATTCCATCAATTAATTACAACTGACCCTTCCACGTTTATCCTTCTAGCTTGGTTTATTACATTGTAAAACATTTCCCCTATGTAGAGTATATGTCTTGATGTGAGTTTTCACAATCAGGGTAGCAAATTTGTATTGGATTACTTCAATTGCCTACTTGGTCATCCATCCATTCTTGGTAGCTATAATATCACTTCATGTGGTTGTTTTTGATGGATTACAACTACCTATTCATTTTCCTAGTTTTCATCTTGGCCCATGTGTTACCTTATGATTGTTTTGTGACTATTGTTACTTATAAATTCCACCATGAAACCTTTCCTGAAAAAAACATGTTATTTCCAATCAACCAATTTCATTTTCACTCAAAAAAATGCAAGGTAAAATCAACTACCCTCATATTTCTAGCAACATAACAATCATCATTGCACGTAGAGTTAAAAGCACAGAATCTTAAGTCCCTTGACAATCACCTAATAATGAAAGTTTTTACAAACAAAAATATAAGTAGGATTCGCTATACATACCTAAGTGGGTGTTTTTTTTATATTGGATCAATAATTTATATTTTCCTATTATATATTCCTCCATTGGATCTCTTGAGAGATAATTGATTATGTGTTTTGGAAAAATAAAAATGTATTTACATTGCAAAAAAGACATGATGAAAGGTACAATGCAATCCTCAATCACTATAATTAAATCAAATAATCACTTGCAACAAAGGATGTTTCTCCATCTTTGTACCACATTTACTATATGGAATTTTCATGGGTCAAATTAATTGTAAGCAACAAAGATATTCACTGTAAAAATTTCCCTCTTAATCCAAATGGTGGAATGGAATCCATTGAAAAATAAAAATAAATACATATTGAAACTCAAGTAAAATATGAACGATAAATTAAAGGAATTGCGGTTCATTTTGAAGAAAATTGATTAGTTTAAAAATATAGGATATCAAGGTCATGTGGCATGGGAAAGAAATATAATGACAACATTAAGTAAAATATGTAAGCATAGTGGTCCATATGGGTCATACTAACTAGTAAACACTTTCTTAAATAATTAGTGTTGAATTGGCATTGGTAATGGAGAATGTGTCATATTGATAAAATAATAAAATAATGATATGGGAAATGGGCATGCTATGTGACATTTCTTGAACATTATTTAGTGATATGTAACCCATGTGATGGAGGGTCATGTGAACCTCAAAAATTGGAATAATAAAATTCAATTGGAAATAATTATGAGGGGGTAGGGCCCGAGGTAGATGCACATGATTCCCAAAACAAGCTAAAAGTAAATGTTACACACTTTACATCACATAACATGAATTATATGAGGAGTGAAAAAATTATGTGTTAGTGTTGGAGTGGGGATTATATATTGTGAAAAATAAGTTTTCCCCTTGCTGATCACTTCTCATCCCTCTCTCTCAAATATTTGTAGATGGTGGATATATCTTCCTCCACATTACCATCTCACTCATTTTTATCTATCGACGACCCTTGTCTACTCATGGAATTTCCAACTTGCATGGAAACAAGAAACTTGAACTCTTATATGAATTCATCCTCTATTATGTTAATTTCCTCAACATTACCTTCCTAGGTCGATAGATTTAAGATCATGTACTTAGCTAAGTGGATAAACTCACCCTTCTCCATGGTGAAAAACCTAGTTTTTCCCTTCACTATAGGAAATATTGTTGCGAAGTGTGTTGCTCCATCCTATGGATTCATGGAAAATAGATTGAATACACCCTTTTCTTTTCAACATGCTGAAAGAAGTGTGATTCCTTCCTTCGTCCTAGAGGGCTCATGTAAAACTTGGTTTCCCCTACCTTTTCACGATGTTTTGAAATGTGAAATTGACATTATTTTCTTAAGGACGTAACTTCATGAAGCCCCTTTGTTTTTAGGTTCCCTTCGTGGATGAAGCATTTGGGGATGAAAATTTTTTGTCATTTTTTTGCTTGATATGCATATTTAATGGTTTATGGCTGCATTTAGTAGATATTCTCTCCTTGATTTTTGAGCACTCAAAACCGCTAACTTCAGATGAGCTAAATATCTATGATTTGGCCATAGAGTTTTTTGTATTAATATATGATAAATTATAATATTAGGAGTTGATATTTGGTTCTTTTTTGTGGTTTTGGGAAAGTGCATGGTTGTCTATGAAACAATGGTTCCCCTCTTTTCACCCCTTTTGAGCTGAAATTTCTACCACTCCAGTTTGGGTAAGGTTTCCTAATCTCCATTTGCATCTATGGAATATTCCATCATTTAAAGCTATGGTAAATTATCTAGGTATATTTTATCTTTATATCAATGGTACAAAACAATACCATGAATGGTCGAGACGGAAATGTTTAATCATTAAACTAATTTCCATCACCATTAGATTTAAAATATATTTTCCTAGCTACTTCGTCTTCATATTAGATTTACTAATGTGTGTTTTTCTTATTTTTTTCACTTTATTTATTTACCAATGTGTGTTTCCCCATAATGATAACATTCTTTTACAAAATCTCATTTTATCAAACTTGTTTCTTGTGGATGAGGTAGATACATTGAGAAAATGTTTTTATCTATTGAATCCATCTCTAAGAGAGAATAGTTAACATCCAAAATACACCTTGTGATACCACTCTAACTACTAGGTTTAGAAATAAATTTATTCCCTCCATTATATCATACAATGTATGAAATGTGAGGTTTTTTATTCTTTTTCTATTCTCTTCAAAAATCGGGATGAATAACTTGTGGCTTTAGAAACTTCAACCCAAGAAAATATAAACTATAAAAAAAAATTGAAACTATCAGACCTAGAATTGGCCACACCAACCAATACTCATGGATTTATTTGTTCCTGTGAGGTATCAAACCAGCGAACTTTTCATCAGGGTGTGCCTTAACAAAACACCTTATCACCGATTTCTCTATGCTATGTGGGCTCTTGTGAAATGTGAGTTATATTTTATCACATTTTTTTTCTTTAAATCATATGCTTACTTGTACATATATGAATCCTAACCCATCACACCAAATTTACACCCCTCAACCTCACATTGCAATTTCTACTCAAATTGGGTTGAAAATGATTTTCCTCGACATCACATTGTAGTTTTGGAAGATACAATGAAAAATATACAATATATAATATATTATACATGTTATGATATTAATGTGAAGCTTCTACAAAATACCTGTCAATGGAATTAACATGATATTAACGCATATGTACTTAAAATTCAGATTTAGATTGAAAAAGTAAATAGATCAACCTATCATAGTCCCACGACATGTGAGGGTCATATACTGCGGTCAGGCTCTTCCATGTTTTCTCGTTGATTAGTTGTAAAGAGGTCTATAGGGTAAATATTGTGCCCAACCAGTCTTCCATTATAGCTTTATAAGGGTCCCAAAGAATTTATACACCCCTTGCAACCCCTATTGCTTCTACAATCATAGCCTGGTTGTTCTGTGAACAACCCTGGAGATGTTCCTTGACTTTGTCATCTAAAATCTCAGTTTCCTGTAGTAGAAATATCTCAGGTATATGTCTTTCTATTTTATCTTTAAGGGAATGGATCTTCCCTGGGCTGCTAAAGTCCCTTATATTCCATGATATGATATTCATTGAGGAGGTTGGATGGATCTGGGAAAGTAGTCTGTCAATTGTCCCATTTGCACTAAATTCAACATTAATTCTCCAAATTTTTGAATAATTTATTTGGTGGATTTCCCACACTTTTTACTTTTTTGGATCCCCCTGGGTCTAGGAGAGCGATGATTAGAAAATTTCTCTCCTTGTGTATGCCTTGTAGATCGGGGTCTACGTGGCCAGCTCGGGATTACCATTAATTAAAAAGTAATCCAAAGTGGGAGAGTTGGTCACCTGGGTTTTCTTTGATGTCCGCCTTGCTCCAGATTTTGAAAATTCCAAGCATATTTTTCTCCTCGGCTCCTAACCTGTTACGTTTCTCTTCTGCTTCCAGTATCTTCCTTGTATTTGTCAACACTTTTTGTACCCGCCGATATGCCTGAGTGTGTTTATGATTTTTTCTCTTGGTAGCCATATTTTTTCCTAGGATGGTGAGAAGCTTGTCTATATCCATAAATTGGGGTATCTCCTTAGATGATGATGACATATGTTGGGTCCAAACTAAGGCTATATATTCCACTACCAAGGTCGCAAAGGAATTTTTATATCCAAATGGATTCATTGGAGTTGATGTATGTTGTGGTTGGGGAGGCTTTGGGTGGGAGGACACCTGGATCCCAAGCTGGGTTGGTAGGTTTGTCAACTGGGGTCGATTGGGCTGTGTGTGTCTTCCATGCACATGATGGAAACCCTCGTCAACCAGAGATTGTGTTGCAGCCTAGCTTCTTCTACAATGGTTAGTGGGAAGCATCTAAATAGGTGGCCATACTTGTGGAAATGCCGACATTTGAACGAGACATGCTCATAATCAAGTGGTTGAATCCATGTGGTATCATGATAGATCAGATCCATGGATTTGGGAAGGGGTTTGGATATGTTCATATGAGCACAAATCCTAGCATATGCTGCATGGTTCGAACACTTAGTGATCTTAGACGTTTTGAAAAATTATCCTATAGAGTTCCTGATACCTTTCACAATGTATCGTTCCAAGAAGTCGTATGGTAATGGGTATAGTCGAACCCAAAATGATGCAGTTGTTAATTCCTCCTTCTCTGGGTTGTATTATTCTTCCCAATATCGGAGAAAAATACCCACATTACCCATGACGTAAGGCCCATTCTCTAATATTTTGTTCCGATCTTCCATATCTTCAAATATGACAGTGAAAAAATCCTTGGCTCAGATTTGAAGTTCAAATTTCCCTCGTGGAGCCCATTTGTGCTAGATCCAAATCAGTACATGTTTCTCTTTGGGCCAGATCTCTAAAAATTTGCAGATCATGGAATGTTCTTTCATATATTGCCGCGACTTTTCCAATCATTTATTTGGAATGAAGTATTTGGGATTGATGGTGAATTTTGGCAGGTAGTGGCTACGTCCTTCCTTCTCTTGCCATTGTGTCCCCATTAAAATGGTTTTCGATGCGGAATCAGATCTGTACATTCCATTGGTGGGGCATCCCTCAACAAAAGGAGTTCAGTTCACTGCATCTTGGAATGAATGGGACCCTTCATGCCACGACGAGCGGTTTGTCATCGACTTGAGCACTCACCCACCGGTATTGCGAGGAGATCCGTGAGGCAAACACACGGTTGGTGTAGGGTTTGTAGTCTCTTTGCACTGGAAATTGGAGCAGTCAGGGTGAAACCCTATTAGAGTGTTTTCACTCTGTACACCAACCATATTAAATGAATAAATTGTTGTAATAAAGTACTATTGCAATTTATTCAACCATCATGGAGAAACTATTTTTCTATTTCATATATAATAAATGATCCAATGCAGATGAATATAGCATGGAACCAGTTGCAACTATCAGCTTCAATAATCATCATCACCAGCACTTCACTTTCGGTATCAATCAAATCACCCCCCGGTAATTCTCATTCAAAAAGAACATTGTTTATTTATTTATTTAACAATTATGGTGGTTAATACATCATTTCATTCTGATGACTAAGGATGACCTTTGTATTTAAGCTGGGTGGGGGGAACAAATCATTTTTTGATTCATGAGATAACCCGATTTGAATTGACAATACTTTTTAATCATTACAACTTTTCATGGTTGATCATCTCATTAATTCGAATCGTATCCAAGTCATATTTTCATACCTTTGAATTAATTATGAAATGATAATCCGCACCACATATTTTCTCGATTTGATATGCTTTCTTATCGCCCTGATATCCACCTCGAAGTAGCTCTGCACCATCATTGCACATATTTTTCAAGAATTATGACGAAAAGAAGACCAAAGTTCGTAGTGATTTTTGCAGCAATTAGTGAAGGGTCTGTAAATAAAGGAATGGGAGGAGAAATAGTAAGGTATGAAATAAATTCCATCAAGGCTTTGGAAAAATGCCTGGAAGCATATCAAATTTTTAGAGAAGCAGGATGGATTGATTTTTTCAAGCAACTTAGGGAGTCGAATGAGAGTGTTGCATTGGAATTTGCTCCAAATCTGAACAGTAATAAAACAAAGGTAAAAGGCATAAGACTCTATATTACGGAGGAAGTGATTTCCAGAGTAAAAACACTTCAGACCGAAGGGAAGAGGTGGCTCGATCAGAAATTTTGTGACCCGTCCCTTAAAGTTGAATTTTTGCAGGGAGACGAATAGTTGGTCAATAATTGAAGAGGAATTGCTCGCCTTTCCCTTCCTCAACCATGGAATGATGTTTCCCTATTCATTATCAAGTAAATTACATGCGAGGAATGCTCAAAAATAGTTTTTAATTATCATTTTCCATTTCCGAGCCATCTTCGACATTGGAAACTAGTTAATCTGCCCCATTTTCATTCAGAAAATTTGAAACACTTGTTTGTCTCGATAAAGGTAGCCTCACATCCAAAGAGCTACGTTACCAATCAAAACCTCATAAAACATATCGTAATGGAAGCTCTGGAGCAGAAAGAAAGAAATTGGGAATATTTTATCAGTGAAGGCACATAAACCCCATGACATAGACAAGTTGAAACTTCTATAGATGCCTTGGGGGAAGCTGATACATCTAAGAAGAAGGGAAATTCTTTGGGAATTAGAGTTAGGAATAGGTCACTTGAGAAACCTGTGGGTGGAAAAAAACTGAAGAAAAGGGTTAATTTTGATACTCAACTAGAACCCTCACCACAGTCTAAGAGGAAACCGGGCAAGAAAAATGAACAGAAGAGGAAAAAAGAAGAGAAAAAGAAGAAGAAGAAGAGTAAAAAATACTAGGTAGGAAGACACTTCTTCATTAGGTAAGGATGAAACCCAAGATTTTCTACTTAAACTTACAAAACTAGACACTAGTATAAAATGGCTAATTAGTTACTTAAAAAATGACTAAAATTTGCATATAAACGACTATTTTTCAGTTGGTGACCAATAGTAGCTAATTTACAATATCTTATAACACGACCAACTTTTGGTCATTTTTAGCTTAGTCATTAATTGGTTATTTCAATTTTGTTGTCTAGTTGTATATTTGGTCATTAATTTGGTCATTAATTTAGTCATTAATTTAATCATTAATTTAGTCATTGATTGTCATTAATTGTCACAATTAATGACCAAATATACAACAAGATATATTACTATATGATCACCTGAGAAAACTAATTAATGACCAAAGAAATATGACCAAAATGTTGGTCGTGTTATAAGATACTGTAAATTAGCTACTAATAGTCATATATATGCAAATTTTAGTCATCGTTTGAAACCAATTAATGACCGAAGAAATATGACTAAATTTTAGTCGTGTTATAAAATACTGTAAATTAACTACTAATAGTCGTATATATACAAAATTGAGTCATCATTTGTGGTCAGAAATTTATCATTTGCAGTAGTTATTTATTCATTATATAAACGACTAATTTAGTAGTTTATGTTCATTTCATTTACTTTCATTATAAATCATTATAAATGAATAATTTAGTAGTATATTAATTTTATTTGTGTTCATCATTAATCAATATAAATTACTATTTTAATAGTTTTAGATTGATTTTATGTGTTCATTATTAATCAACATAAATTAATTAGTATGATTTTGCAACTAAATTTAAAAAAAAATTGTCATACAATTTATATGTTCATCTAATATGAAAATGCAAACTTACATATGTTAATTACAATACCAAGTAATATCAAGTGCAACTATAAATAATTCCAAGAACATAAATTATATTATATAAAATGTCAAGTATTACAATATGAGTTTCCAACTTAATATTGGTTGGAGTACAATTTATAGATAAAATATTGTTCATCACTTCAAAACATTATTATTATCTTGCCAAGGAATTGCAAGCAAATTCACCAACTCTGAAAACTTGACCATCAGTCTTTATGTGTGTGTCTTATGTGGGATATTGGCTCTATGGGTACCACTAGACCAGTATACTTCTCTCTCTTTGTCACTCTATTGTTATTGTTCCTCTCTTTCTTCAATCCTTGCTTCTTACCATCAATACTGAGTCCATTTTCTGCAAAAAGAAAACAAAAAAAATTACAATGAAGAGTATAAGACATGAAAGTCAATGAACACTGGAATATAAACTAAAGTAGACTATAAAGGATTTATATGATATATACCTAAACATCAGCAATACTGTTAATGTCATTTTTCCCCATAAAAGCAAGAAACTCAAACAAGTTTTATTTAGTTGGGAAATAGTGGCCACTATGTGGCCAGATGACCTATATAAACAAAGCAAATAAAACGTCACAAATAATCAAAACAAGGTTAGAAATTTCTAGTAAGAATGTCTCATGATCCACTTTTGTAGTTGTATCATTTCCTCTAGTTATCTCTAAGAAGCAGTGACACTTCAACAATAAAACTAGTTAGTAAAAAGCTAATGGGTGGAGCAAAGTATTGCTAACAAAAGATTACAACAAGAAACTAAAAAATAGCAAGACAAGACTTTGTAAATTGTGATACTAACCAGGAATATAGCTTCAATATAGTAATCTTCAATTATCAATGTACTATTCCAAGGGAAAAGGAATGCAGTTCCCATAAGCCAACAAATTATGCATGCCCCTTGTTTTCCCTGTAATTAATTGAGAAAGATTAGCACATGCAATTTCCATTTAGAATCTCTAAAATGATTCAATAAATATTCAAATCAAACTTAAGGTTACTCATTCATTTTTCTCTAATGCAGACAAAACATAATATGCTAACTTTTTTTTGAGTTGGAGAGTTCTGTAATTCATCGTGTCAAAAATCATTGTTTATTGTCGTGACTGTTTTTTTTAAATGATTAGGTAATGGGCCTATATTTGATCAAAAAACATATTTTTTAGAATATATTCCATTTTCTAATTCAAAGTTAGATTTCCTTCAAGTTTATGACGTTCAAAAAAACTAGAGTCGCTTTCTTTTAACAAGTCACTGTTGTAATATACTACTAAACAGACAACTACGTAATGAAGTTAGTAGTGGTGGAATAATAATAAATCACAAATATAGGAAAGAAATAACACCATTATGTCCTAGACATGGCAAGTCTTTATCCTCTAAGTTGGAAATATTACTTCATGAAAACAACATATTTGACAAAGAGAAATTTTCTAAAACTAACCAACGCCAGTGTATGCAACAACAATAACATTTGTATTGGCATTCCCTCAAAATGTGTGGAAGTATCAAACAAGTGTAGTGCACTTCCCTGTAAGGTTAAAGTTTGGCAATGGAATATGTTCTCCCTTAGTCTAATCAGGTTTTTAACTTGCCTTTGATAACTTAGAGAGAATGGGAATCCAATATAGAACAATGATAGAAATATTTTATTCATTCACACTTACATAGATCCTAAACAAGCATTGATGCGTTATACAAATCCAAGAATGTCTCACATTCCACCAGGAAACAAAATTTCTAGATTTTGATTGTAAACCTTGAGGCTTCTCAAATTTGTAAACAAGTAACATCATAAATATTTTTCCTTAGTTCTCAAACCTTCTTCTATGTGGATCTTGAGAAAATATGCACACACATATCACAATATAGCATGTTGTGGAGTACATTTACATGAAACCAATCATTCAAAATTTTATATTCTATCAAGATTGAGGCATGTGTTAAATGCCCATTATCTGCATCATTGCACAATGGTGTCATTAATAATTTGAAGGTTCTTGGCTTGCTAATATGATCTAATTATTGCTTTTTTCAAGATGTTTTTTCACTCCTATTTTTAAATTTTTCATGTTTATGAACAGTATATAGATACAATGGATGCTTCAAATAATAAAAGAGGCAATTATTTTTCCATCAATAGAATTCAAGTATTTTCATATGGTGTAAATTCAGTAGTTCTATTAGTGGTACTTAGGGTCAACCTAAACGGTTATTTTGCATGCATCGAAAGAAGTACAAAGTGATAATAGGAAGGACTCATGCGAACTTTTCTAATCGTTATGTTGAATCTGCAAGTGCTAATGTTGTTGTGCTTAATTTCTTATTGGGGTACCTATCAACTGACAAAGTTTGTACAAATGTTTGAAATGAAAATAAGTTATAACAACGAACATAACAAATAACATTTTTAGCACTTTCTTCTTTTTTATTTGCAAATCCGAACATGTCTTAGAGAAACTTATGTTAGCTACGTCCAAATGATGCCAGTTTTTGTTTTCCATTTAAATTTCCAATTCAATCCTATGTATCTTTATCCAAGAAATTTGGGTCCTTCAGAGGAAATGACAAATGTGTGTGTGCAATACAATTTAACCATACAAATTTGTCTTATTCTATAATTAAAATTGTTAAAAGCACAATGAAGTTGTGAAAAATTGGGGAAAATAAAATTATTTACAGATAAAACTAAATCCATCCATGTAACAAGTAACCCAATCTAAATGTGAATATTTATAAGTGACTGGATAATGCATCTCAAGGGTAATGTAACTCATCCTCATATTGGAAGCCCCTTTAACACACACATACACATAAAAACACATGTGGGTCAAGGACACATCTTTTCCACTAGGGTAGGTGTCCCATGAATGCCACTTTCTCAAATACATCCCTAAAATACCATTGAAGGGGTACATTTTAATATAATGAGTTATCCAAGTGCATAATATTAGAGTATTAACACTCCAATACTATAATTTAATGTAATCAAGTTTACAATATATTAAACTTTACTAAAGAGTTATTAATCATAAATGTCATCAATTAAGAGGTGAAAATAAAACCATAGAACTTATTGCAAAGAAATGAACTCTATTATCATGGACTTTAAATGAGCATGTTTCATTATGAGCTCGAGCCATAGAGGGAACTTTGGGAGTGAATGCAAAACTTTCCTAGAGCTTTATGGTTATTCCTCTAGGCAAAGGTCAATTTCTAAGCCTTCTACTAAAGCTATTAAGGTCAAGAACACCACAAATATTGGGGTGTTTACTATTCACTAACTAGTCAACACATCCCTTGCCTCGCAAAATGAAGGAGTGCCTTGAAGTGGAAATAAAAAAGTCTCAGAGATTAAAGGTAGTTCAAACATAGGCACTTAGGTTATTGTTGGTTTGATTTTTCTCAAAGGAATTTACATACACAAAGAAACTTGAAAATATGTTAACATGGATCATATGGAAAGTGCTCTATGATTGTTTCTATTAGCAATAGAAGAACCCAAACTATTCTTTAGGGACTAACATGATAGTCCAGGCACAAAAAATAATGTCTTAGATGTGTTCTTAGGGGTATGGTAAAGTAATATTCTTGGATGTACTCATAGATAGATCGGTAGTTAACACATTTCAATCAAGATCACTTAGGCCAAAAACAAAATATTTCCTTTGGACCTAAGGTCACATGGCAAGTGTTCAACAAAATATTTGAACAAAAAGTATTTAACAAAAAAATTGGTAACAATGGAAATGTTAGGGGACCTTAATTTGAGAGGGCTTTGAAATCAATGCAAGCTTCCAAATTATTGTCAAGTCTATCATAGGGAAAACCTTAATATTTTTGGTGAAATTTCTTGATTTTATAGTAAATAAAAAGCAAAAAGTAGAGCAACAATAATTTTGTTTGCAGGAAACCAACTTGATGACCATTATCTATTGTCTAACATATGCAAAGACACTATTCTAATTTTGGTGTTGTGCCTAGAAAAAGGAGTGATGGGAAAACATGTGTTTTCATCCTTAGAGACTATTTCTTTCAAGGATATGGTCTAAAATAAACCCCTCCACTTCAACGACTATAATTTGTAATCAATTTTACAATATTTAAAATTACCAAAGAGTTATTAATCATTGGTGTCATTAATTAATGGGTCAAGAAAAAACCACAAAACGCGTTGCAAATAAATTCCCTCTATTAGCATGTACTTTAAATGTGCATTCTTCCTTATGAACATAAGCTAAAAAGTTCACAATGGTAGAGTTCTCTGAGCAAGAGTTCACAAACCCTTTCTGTGAAGCACAGGCATTGAAGTCTGATTCACAACACCTATATTAGAATTGTACAAGTGGATATATTCAAACTGGAAAAAAAATTACTATGAAGTGTATCTATACTCCAAAGGTCTCTTTATTATTAAATTTTATTATCTAGATTAATGTCCCAAATAATTTGAAGAGGGTCCTCTAGGGAAGAGAAAATCCTTTTGTTATCCCACAGTGCCCACACTTCAACCCAGCCACTATGTCTGTCACCAAAATGGCAGTTTGGTTTCATCTCATTTTCCAATACTATTTTGGAATTTATGAGTGTTTGTATATATTGTTAATACTTGGGGAACAATTTTTTTTTTTTTTTTGAAAATATTAAGTTTGGTTTTTCACATATGCTTGACCCAATCACTTCTAGAAAAAACAACTATGATTGATAAGACAAACCAAAATCATGACTAGTTTCACATACTAGACATCTACCTTATTATTATTAACATTGGCAACCTAGATGCAACCTCAAAAGGACTTCTTAACAAGGTTAAGAGGCCCAATATCCAGTATATCCAAAAAAATAAGTTCATGCAATTGGAGCAACACTGCACAAAATCATGAGGGCCTTCTTTCCCACTTATTCCTAAGCTATTATATTTGTTGTGTATTACCATATTTTGAAACATGATTTTGGATTTGACTCTTAATAATGGAAAAATTGAACTTTGTCCATCTTAGTTCACATCTTCATGCCATGCTCCTTGGAAATTTTGATGTATGTTGATATGATCCTATGATATTTTTGAATATGTTATTTTCAAGTCTAGAAAATATGATCAAGCATATTTTATAGTTGAGTGAGAATTGGTTCTACCTATAGTTATAATCATTAATGTTTAGCTCTATCCTTACTCCACATAGTACAAATATTTGGGGATTTTAAATTTGATAGGAAATGGTGTCTCTAACTACCATTTTGATCATCCAGCCTCCCATTTGCAATATTAAATCCACTTAATGGTCAATGCTCTAATCCTTCCTTTCAAAAGATATGGTAACAATCCTAACAATCTGTTGAGCCTTCATGATTTCAATTTACAAGCAAGTCATGAAAACTTTGCATTATACAATGGAAACTCTTCAAGTATTCAAAATCTACAGCAAAAACTTAACCCAGCTAGCACTCAAACCTTCAAGTTTTAATCTCAATTCTCCTTCGTCCATAGACTACTCAATAGTCAATGCTAGGAAAAGAACTTGAAAGAACAAAAATTGGTATAAAAGAACGTGAGATTTGCAATTTTATTAAATGTTATAATTTTTAATTTATGATGTATAATCTAAACACAAAGTAAAAAATAATTATTTTTCTATATAATCCAAACAATCCAATTAACAACTCAGCTCAAGGCTACTCTAAATTAAAGCCTTCCTCCTACAATGCAACCAAACTTACATCCAAACATTCCTTTCCCATCATAGTACTCAATGTTATTGTGTACTATGGTACTTCTAAAAAATATTATAGATGTTTTTAAATATTCATTCTATTTCTTGACCATCTCTTGGAAAAATATCATTTGATTCCATTTATGGTAACATGATTTGGGCATTAACAAGGTTAATAAAAAAATGACTTATGAACCCAACAATTGCATGCAAATAAATTGAAATTTTGCACAACAAATTGAAAACATAAAATCAAACAAACTCTATGACCAACAATAGAAGGTAGCAACAACCTTCAAATTTGACCAACCCCTTTAGTTATTGTCAATTACAAATAGCATTATGGAAACAGACACACTGAACACTATAGTTCAATATGAAAATACAAAATTTTGTTCCACAATTCATTATAGGATCCTAAAATGAAAATTTGACTATTTATATGATTGGTATGCATCACGATGCAATTTCAAATTGCCAATATATGATAAGTGAACTAAATTATAATCATTGCTCATGGAATTTGAAGCTTATAAACTATAACTACATTATATGTCCAAAAAAAAAATTATTTTCTAGAGATGTAATTTTAAAACAAAAGTACCATTGGCTTCAAAATTCAGATTTTGATAACAACACATTTTAGAACATTTAACACTACTAGTAAAATAATCTTGAAAGAGAAAAAATTAGCTTAGTAAGATCCTTGGTATAAAATAATTTCATATTTGTGGTTGCAGCAAACAAGATTGCCCCTATTCTAATTTAACTTCTCCACAGTGCAAACATTTTCACACACAATGTGTTGCATAATCAGATGTAATGATTCTCATCCTTGCAGCCATCTTAAAACAATCATGTATGAAATGTTGTATTCCATAAGCTACGACCACTAATAGACTGTGCCATCAATTGTAGAATGACTATTTCTTGACCACTATTAACATGGCAAATATATAGCCTTACTATCTCCCAAAAATTGCATGGAATGTCAATAAGATATCTATTTACCCTTGATGACTTCCCAAAGTCTAAGGATGCATCACATAACATGGAATTCCCTCTGCTTGGGTGCCAATTCTAAGGAGAGTATATTCTACCAAATGCGTCCAAGACCATAATGAATAGCTTATGTTCTCCAAGGTCCAAGGATTAGCTATTGATAGTAGAGGCATTATTGATGGGACGACCTAGAAAGGGTGGGTTGGTGATTGCAACCAAGACCAAAACCATATTTTCCACAGTGTCCCCACATCATTTATGGTATATTCTAGCTCAAATGTACATTTGAGAGATTTGAAGTTCAAGGATAGTCCAAAAATCCATTTTGAAATAGTTTGGTCAACACATGTTCAAGTCGAACTTGGAAATTGTTGCTCCCATGGATAGTCCAAATACAAATGGAATTCACGTCTTAGCCTCTTGACATGTAGTGATTCAGAATTTCACAATTGCAACAGGAGATGATTGTGTTTCTGTAGTTACACAAAGCTCAGACATTGAAATAAACAAACTAGTTTGTGGGCATGAGCACGGAATACGTATTGGAAGTCTTGGCAGCAGGGATTTAGAAAATACAGTTTGAGACATGGTTGTTAATGGATCTTCTCTCAATTGCACAAAAAATGAATCAGTACGCATAAAAACATGGCATGATGTTCTGGGTATGCCCAACAAATAATGTTCCAACATGTGAACATGATTAACATCTCAAATCCCATTATTATGGATCAATATTACTCTGCCCCTCCATTGTGATGCCATAATCAGTTAAAACCATGCAAAAATCATATTTTCATTGTTCAAGTTCACAATGTGACATACATAGACATCATTGGCACTTCAGCAACGAAAGAGGCAATAAAACTTGCATGTAGCAGGACCGTTACATGTATAAAAATTGTGATGGAGGGTATAAGCCTTCGCTTGGACAACGAAGACCCAACCACTTCTTTATCGGCTAATATGCATGGTTCTAGCGATGGCCAAGTCATTCCTCCCGTTAATTTCACATCACTGAGCTTGCAAGCATCAAATTAATTTATTACTGGGAGCTATCGGTCATTTCATTGGTTCTGCAATTATCTTCTTCTCTGCCACGGTGGTGAGATGAAGTTATTAGTTTGAAAATTATTTATAATTACCTTGAAATATGTGAATATTCTGCAACTAAAGACAACTCCCTAATGAATATGCATTGGCTATGGAGGAGAATGAGGAGTATGTAAAAATTGAGGACCAAGGTCATGAGGCTTCTGTTGATGGGTAACCCATCACTAAACGATTATAAAGATGATGAAGATTATGATTTTTTTTATAAAGAAACTTTGTTTAGAAATAAAAAGACTCGGGGTGGGCAATGTGTCTATTAAAAATTGTAACTAAGTGAGCCTGGAAGATGTTGGGGGCTTATAAGTCTCCATCCCAACATTCTTCCCATGTGCATTTTGTGGGTAAAAAAATTCATTATTACCCCCTCAAAACCCACTTCCTCTAATGTTAGTGGCAAAAAGTGAAGAAAAATTCAAAAAATTAATAAGTGGTGATTTGTTTATTATTTTTCCAAGTCAAAGGGCACCAGGAAAATGACATGGAAAATCAAGATGAAGTTAAAGGCTGAGTCAAAGGGTGATTGGAGCAACCACCTAGGGTCTACAATAATTTGTGGTATCTACAGAATTCAATGTGTTCCCTCCTTGTCTTGGCTTGTTCCCCCTTTATGTTCCACGCATATTCACTGCAAGAAAGGGAAATTCGAAATAAGCTCTGTTAGTTCCAAACTCCACGCAGCAGCCTGAGAGTACTCCGCACAGCAACCTAT
Source organism: Pinus albicaulis (assembly GCA_034641835.2). Taxonomy (NCBI): domain Eukaryota; kingdom Viridiplantae; phylum Streptophyta; class Pinopsida; order Pinales; family Pinaceae; genus Pinus; species Pinus albicaulis. The sequence goes on along the minus strand of CM076575.1, from coordinate 268,933,484 downwards.
ACACATGTTCTGGTAAAGTTTAAATGGCAATTTTCAAGGCAAAGTTATTTCAAATTTAGACAGTTAGAGTCCCCTTAGCCTCCCTCCTGCATCTATTCAGCTCAGCCTCCACACAATCTACTCACAACAGAATACAACTAACACATAGCACGAGAGTGGAGATACGCAGACAGTCTATAAAGGACATACACAACAGTATTGGACACATGTTTGAAGGATGAGTTAACTAAGAAATTAGCTAAGATTTTGTGGGACTTTTCTTCCCTTTCAATTCCATTCATTGCACACATGTATTACTTAGTAAATTCGCACAATAGTTTAGAGGATGAGTTTAAAAAAAAAAAAAATCTCATATTTTGTTGGAGTCTACTCCCCTTTCAACTCCACTCATTGCACACATGTATTACTCAGCCAATTCACATAGTAGTTTAGAGGATTTTAGCGCAGCCATTAGAGTATTCTATAGCCAGTCACAAGAACAACAAAATAAGGACAAAAATGCAGAATACAAAGTCTTCAAATAGAGATTAACGGCAATTATTTTTTGTTACAACCATGCGTACACAATATGATTGAGAGTTCGAGTCTCGGGAACAATATTATACTTTCAAACAATGCTTGTTTTGAGATTCAAGCTTGTGCAGACTCGAATATTATACTTTCAAGCGGTGCTTGGTTTGAGATTCAGGCTTGTTTGGCAAGAGCCGTGCTTGATTTTTCCCATTATCTTCTGTAGCACCAGGTAGGTTTCTTGTGAGTGAGCAAGAATGGTTGGCTTAGTTAAATCCGTACTTGCAACTTTCTTGGTCTTTGTCAGAAACTTGAGACAAATTTTTAAAGCGTAAATGGTCTTTTTATCCATCTCAATTCAATCATAGTAGTGGGATTGAATTTTCTCTTCTGATTATTTTAATAGGTGGCATCCCTGTCTTCTTTAGGCTATTTGTATCTGGCATCTGCCCATGGATCAAGTTTCAGATTCCCATTTAATTTTCATGTTTGGTGATGTAGTCATGACTCATAAGTAGATTATGTCAGTCAGGGATATTGTGGGGAATGCGTGAACTTAATTCCATCATGTATCTCATCAATAATATTTTTAGTTATTATGAACTAATGAATTGTGATTTCTGATATCATTAGTTTCATTTTTCAGGGAAGCTGAAAGGATTAAAATCCAACCGCATGAAGTTCATGAGCAGGTGACGCATTCCATGTCACCTAAGAAGATTGAGATCTTTAAATCACTCGAGGACTGGGCAGAAGATAATATATTGTTTCATTTAAATACTATTGAGAATTCTTGGTAGCCTAGGAGTCAGGAGTTTTTGCCTGATGCTTCTTCTGAGGGCTTCCTTGAAGAAGTTAGAGAGTTGCGGGAGTGGTCACTTGAATTACTAGATGACTATTTAGTTTGCCTTGTGCGAGATATGATTACTGAGGAAGTGTTTCCCACTTACCAGACCATGCTCAACACCTTAGACAGTGTAAGAGATGAAATTGGTGCCAGTCCCACATCCTGGGCAAGGTGGACACGTATGTGGACAACTGAGGAAAATAGACACGGTGATCTTCTTAATAAAAATCTTTACTTCTGTGGCCGAGTGGACATGAGACAGGTTGAGAAAACCATACAGCGTTTGATTGGTTCTGGAATGGTAAGTGATGACACAAGCGTTTAAAATTTACAAACATATGGTCGAAGTATTTTATTACATTTACTATTGGCATCAACAGGCTGTGGGATTGCATTTTGTAATGCTATTTTACTGGATTTTCTATATTGCATGTTGGGAGCTTTCTGCAGGATATTGTTGATGAACATTATCTGACTTCACGTTTTGGCGTATTTAGGATCCACGCACAGAAAATAACCCCTATCTGGGCTTCCTATACACTTCTTTAAGTATTTTATTACATTTAATATTGGTGTCAACAGGCTGTGGGATTGCATTTTGTAATGCTATTTTACTGAATTTTCTATATTGCATGTTGGGAGCTTTCTGCAGGATATTGTTGATGAATATTATTTGACTTCACATTTTGGCTTATTTAGGATCCACACACAGAAAATAGCCCCTATATGGGCTTCCTATACACTTCTTTAAGTATTTTATTACATTTACTATTGGTGTCAACAGGCTGTGGGATTGCATTTTGTAATGTTATTTTACTGGATTTACTATATTGCATGTTGGGAGCTTTCTGCAAGATATTTTTGATTAATATTATCTAACTTCACATTTTGGCTTATTTAGGATCCACGCACATAAAATAGTCCCTATCTGGGCTTCCTATACACTTCTTTAAGTATTTTATTACATTTACTATTGGTGTCAACATGATGTGGGATTGCATTTTGTAATGCTATTTTATTGGATTTTTTGTATTGCATGTTGGGAGCTTTCTACAGGATATTGTTGATGAATATTATCTGACTTCACGTTTTGGCTTATTTAGGATACATGCACAGAAAATAGCCCCTATCTGGGCTTCCTATACACTTCTTTCCACAAGAGAGCAACATTCGTATCACATGGAAACACTGCAAGATTTGCTAAAGGATATGGTGATTGGAAATTGGCTCAAATATGTGGAACTATAGCCCCTATCTGGGCTTCCTATACACTTATTTCTAGGAGAGAGCAACATTTGTCTCACATGGCAACACTACAAGATTTGCTAAAGGATACGGTGATTTGAAATTGGCTCAAATATGTGGAACTATTGTTGTAGACGAGAAGCGCCATGAGACCACATATACTAAGATAGTGGAAAAGATGTTTGAGATTGATCTTGATAAGTCTATATTGCAACATCTTCAAGCACAACACAACAATGAAATAAAAGACAAATCTTCCTAAATCTTGACGAGATGAACTACCTGAACTACCTTAAGTGTATCTTTGCACTTTTAGGAGCAACTTCTTTAGAGGCAACTGCTAGTATATTTGTTTTTGATCGATGACCAGATTATTTTGTATGTTTAGAAAATTTTTTGAATCCATTATTTCGCCATTTAGTAAATCATGGATTTTTCATGCTCCTTAAGAAAACTAACAGTAAATTCAAAATAAAACGTATCATTTAAAACCCAACGAACTTTGGAATTCTATAAATTAACTAACTCCAGTATATTCGTTTATGATCGATGACCAGAGTATTTTGTATGTTTAGACAAATTTCTGAATCCATTATTTCACCATTTAGTAAATCATGGATTTTCCATGCTCCTTAATAAAACTAACAAAAAATTCAAAATAAAACGTATCTTTTAAAACCCAACGAACTTGGGAATGCTATAAATTAACTAACTCCAGATATAATCACAAATTGTTTAAGATTTAAACTTAAATGCACCTAGATCCTGCATAGATCATGCGTAGAACATGTGGCAGGACAATGTGAGACAGAATAAGCAAGATGTTGATTTCATCAAGAAATGGAGTTTGAAAAAATTACCTCGTCATCGGTTTCAGCCTCGTCGCTGCTAGAAGCATCTTGATCATCATCTAGACTGGACAGATCCGTCAGCTGATTTTCTTCATCGTTGTCTATCGTTGGATGAGTTACGACTTCGAGCTCTTCTTGGTCCTCATTTTCTTATTAGAACCATACATTTGTATATTTCCGCTTCGATACAAATCAACGAGAGCCATAAAGATCCAGATAAAAAACTAGACAGAGTTAATAGAACATCGGAACACCAAGCCCAGGGATAGTTACCAGCATAGAGCTCTACCACCAATAGGATTATTACAGAACAAAAACATAAGACCACTTGCAAGATGTTAGCCACCTATAAATTTTGATATACCTAATGGTGGCTAAATTGGTTGTCAAGCCTTCAAGAGATATATTCCCTTTGAAAATCCATCATCTTTGAAGTCTTATGATGATTCTTTATCCTCTAGAATAATCTTCACTGTTGTTCCCCATAAGCCCTCAAGAACCTGCTCATTACCAAAGAAAACTGCTTAAAAACTCCATTTTCCCATCATTTCAAAATCCCCATTTGTCACCCTTATTCCCTTCACAAAAAATTCCACTGAAGACCTTCATTTCAACCTCCATCTCATCCTAAACCTCTTTAAACCTTATAATTTCGCTTTATTTGGTTTAAAAAATCCCTTCTTTTTCCTATCGGAACCTTCAGTTTGGCTTAAAAAGCACTAATTTTGGGCCTAAAACAATCTTTTTACATTATAAGACATTTAAGTCCCCAAGGGCTTATGGTCTTTAAGCCCCTTCCTCCATGCATCCTTAGCCCTGCAATCGAGCGCTAAACGGTCTTGAAAACCCTTCTGAAACCTTACTTTCCTTATAATTTCCTCTTTCCTGACCTTCTGGTATGAGTCAATTCGGACCGTTGATCTACATAGATCAACGACCGTCGAACCACCATTTCTCCGCTCGTTCACTTACCCCGCTTTCCTCTTGTTCAAAAACTTTTCTTCCCTTTTAAATCTCCACTGTTAATTTGTGTAGATCCAATAGCCAGGATCTATCCCGCCCATCCATATAACATCCCTTCCCTCCTTTCAAACAACCCACCCCATCTTTAATCCTAACCATTCATCCAAAGAATCCAACGGTCGAAAATAAACCCGATGGCCCGATACCTTCCCACTGCATGACAAACGTCTTACGTCACCATGGGCCCTACTTACCTTTCTACCCCCGCAGCTTTCCTCCATCGCGCTCTCCCCACAACCGTCCGATCTGATATCCCAGATCCGATGGCTAGCGCGTGGTATCATGTGATTTTGCACCCAGGACATAACGTCTTAAATTTACGTGATATGAATGGTTTTTTAAAGACACACGTTGCCTATTCTATGGAATCACGTTCTTTTCGGGAAAACCACTTACGCCCTTAGAGTCCGCGTGAAAACCATTAATGGTTTTCCGCCATACTACCTACCCCCCCCCCCCCCCCACAACGTCAATTTTACTTTTAATCACAGTCGTAGATCATCTTGATCTAACGGCACATGTTATATCATGATATCATTTCATTGTTCCTCATTTTTTCTCCCAAACACTCCATCGTGCGATCTCCACCGTAGATCATCCTGATCTAACGGTGCCAGTTTTTCCTCGCGCCCAAACCTCCAAAACACCTAGTTAGCTGCTTTGCCAGGATTTTTTCCATTTTTCCACTGCAATTAACGATCCTTCCTTGCTGCTCCTTCGCCCCCAGAGCCTCTGCAAGTAGTCTAACCAAGCCCACATGGATTTCTTAACATGTTTATCGTATGTTTGAAGGTTTTCATGGCCGATGAAAGATAAATTGTTTTACAGTCACAAAGGTGAAAAAAAAGCTCAAATAACAGTCTCAGGGCCATGAAACAACATCAAAAGGATCAGAACAAAAAGGCAAGGTCGTGTCAATCAATGGATCAGATTCATGAACCCTCAGTAACCCTCCAACTCAGCAAAACCCTCCGCCTGTACACAAAACACTTAGAAAAGATGATGATCACATTTCCAGTGGCAGAACACACGACATAGAAGATTAATAAGAATTCTGAAGGCATCAGTACATAAGCATTTTGAGCAATCAGCAAAAGAAAAGCACAAACAGAGCTAAAACAGGTTAAAGTACCAAGAGACAGAGCAGTTAATAGTGTAGAATTTTGATTGACACTGACAGAGCCCATCCCCATGCTCAAAGGTCTGCCAAGCAGTTATTACACCAGGGAAGCTACAAAAAACTGTCAGAAGCAGTTATTTAGAAGTATGGGAGTCCTCATAGCCCATTCTTCACTTAACTCACACCAAGAAGATTACAGTACCACTGCAGATAGTATCTCCTCTCAAGGACACCCTGTGGATGATATTTCTGTCATATCAAATGGTCTCAACAAGCTACAAAGTTATTGAAACTGTCCATAATTTAATGAAATGTTTAAGACACGGAATGGGGCATTCAAATTCCCTCTCCTATCTCTGATGATAATTAAATATTCTTTACCTACTTTTCCTCATTTTTCCCTATAAAGACTCTTTGAAGTCTCATTGTAAAAGGTTAGCATTTGGTGATTTCTAAAGTAATACATATTGCTGCTTTGAAGAAGCATTGGTGTTCTGAAAGAGTGTGAAATTTTTTTCTTTTCTGTTGATAAAGGAGGCTAGACCATTGGATCCCTAAGCCTGGTTTTGGTGAAGTACTTATTATTTTTAATGTTATTTCTTGTTTGCCACTTTGTTCCATCATGCTTTGCTTGCAGTAGGGTAAAAAGTTTAGGTAGAGAAATGTATCTTAGAGGCATCTCTGACCTGTTTATCCTTCACTATTTATATGTTTTATGCTATTGAATTATGACAGTGTAGTCTAACATCTCTCTTAAATAATCAATTTGTTTTATTTCAGAAATGGTTAATTCAATTGTGTTAGAGACTGTTTAGGCGTTCCATCTTTCTTTACCACTGAATATTGTATCTGAAATTTCCCTTTGATTATTAATGCTTGCAACTTGACAGTGAGGTCTATTTCAATCATACCCTCTATTTCTTATTGTAATTATTGTGTTAAAGGTCCCTATAATTGCAGTCCTAGATGTCTAATGTGTTCCCTCTTCTTTGAATGCAATTGTATGTCTTTGTTTTTTTAAGCCTTCAGTAGTAAACTTATAGGAGGAAATAGGGCGTTCCCCGAATCTTATAGTTCATTAAAAAAGGTTTTAATCTGCATTTCTCTTTCCTTTGAGTGTTTATATTGATTAAGTCCAAAGTAGTGAGCTTACTGGAGTAAATAGGGCATTTCCCGAATCTTTTAAGCCATTATGAAATGGTTTAGTTGGTTTTTCACTCTTAAGTCCTTAATGTTCATCCCATTTCACCTATATTCTTCAATAGATCCTTGACCAAGTTAGATTTGCCCTTTGGTTTCCCTTCCTTATCATTCAGAACTATTTGGACCTTCACATGATTCCATTTCCCAATGGCTTGCAGATTGTCATGCTCTATCTATACCACATGAAACACATTTGTCCAACCAAACAAACAAAACAAACCCTTGTGCTCTATCACTAGCCTAATACCTTAAAATTGAACTTTAAAGATACATTATCCTTTACCTTTATAGAAATATCCCTCTCTAGATCTAGGAGGGCTAGATCTTGAGATCCCAAAGTGGTTTTGATGTTGTCTTGTCTTTTTGTGTTGCCTAACTGGCCAAAACATAGGTGTTGAGTCTCAAAAGTGTTTTCCATATTCATACATATTTCCATTATGTCATAACCATTTAGCTCTTATTTCATAGCCATCTGACCTAAAACCCTACATCAAGTAACCATTTTCATAAATATATGAGTTAGGATCCTTGTTTTCCAAAGTTATTTATTTTATGTATTTTAAGTGAATTTATGATTAGAAACTAGAAACTTAACATAGTTTCATATATCTGTATATGTGTTATGAGTTTTGTGACATGTGTAGGTCAAAAGGAGACTTCTAGAAGACCCTTATGTGGCACTCTAAGGCCAAATTCGAATTTGGTTGGAGAAGATTATGGGATCAAGAGGATATGTGTCTCATTTCCTTGTTGTATTGAAACTCTAAGAGGATATGTGTCTCTTTTCTTAGTTGTGTTGAAACTCTAGAAAGACATGTGTCTTATCATTTCCTATTTTGATTGTAACTCTAGAGATGGAGGGAGATATTCATGGACTCCCATTAATGAGATAACTCCTCATATTTTGTATAAATAGGAGAAGATTTCTCCTATCATGGGTAATGAAAAAGTAGTGAAAAATAGGAGAAGGAGAGAAAGGAATAGAGAGTCTTTTGTAATAAAGCTTAATATGGAATGGGATGTAGATTTGTGAGTTTTTCAATAAAGAAGTTCCTTGATGGTGTTTTGATTACAATTTTAAGGAGCTGAAGAAGGATTACACCAAATTGGTAGCAGAGGGCCCCTGCTATCCAAGGAGGCTTCTACATGCTTTCTAGATAAGTAGCTTTTAATTCATGTCTTGCATTATTTGTTTAACTAACAGACCCTCATGATGTTATAGTTAGTCTTTTTCTTAAAAGCTTTTCCAACATATCTCTATTCATGTAATGGATTTAATTGTGACATCTTGAGTTACCAGCACTTTAGTTTTTTTTTTTATTTAGATTAAAAGATCCTCATTATCTTACAACCATTCTTTTTCTTAAAAAGCTCTTCCAACATATCAATATTAGATGAAAGAGATTTGGTTGTATTATGTTGAGTTAATTAGCATTTTCTGTTTTGCAATTAGATTAAAAGATCCTCATTATCTTACAACCATTCTTTTTATTAAAAAGCTCTTCCAACATATCAATATTAGATGAAAGAGATTTGGTTGTATTATGTTGAGTTAATTATCATTTTCTGTTTTGCAATTAGATTAAAAGATCCTCATTATCTTAAAACCATTCTTTTTCTTAAAAAACTCTTCCAACATATCAATATTAGATGAAAGAGATTTGGTTGTATTATGTTGAGTTAATTAGCATTTTCTGTTTTGCAATTAGATTAAAAGATCTTCATTATCTTACAACCATTCTTTTTTCTTAAAAGCTCTTCCAACATATCAATATTAGATGAAAGAGATTTGGTTGTATTATGTTGAGTTAATTAGCATTTTCTGTTTTGCAATTAGATTAAAAGATCCTCATTATCTTACAACCATTCTTTTTCTTAAAAGCTCTTCCAACATATCAATATTAGATGAAAGAGACTTGGTTGTATTATGTTGAGTTACATTTCATGTTCATTTGCAAGCTAGGATATCCATGGATTAGAATGTTCTATTTTTCACCATTTTCCTAATTAGGGATAGAATTTACAATTACACTCTGTTTTGAGTCTAAGGTTTCCTTTTCTTTTCTTTTTGACATAGATTTGATTTCATCTTTTGAACATAAGTACTAAAAAGACAAAACCCCAAAAACATCAATAAAATACATACAACAAAGTAAGGAAGAGGTCACTTAAGCACATATAGTGCACCACACTTCATCAGTTTACTAGCCCTGGTTGATAATTTATGTTAGCAATTTAGGACACTAAATTGACTACACAACAGGAACCCTAACATAATGGCGATCACGGTGGGACCTATTGGGTATATTATAGTCTAGCTAACTCTTGTGCACTTTTTAGTCCTACAAATCTCTAAAAAATCGGTTAGTAAGCCATAGAGTAGACTCTGTTTGTTTGTGCACCTTAGCTAAGTGTAATATCAGACATAGGACACTCTCATAACCATAAAAATGTACAAAATCCAAAAATATTTCAGATTAGCTTCATAATAAGCATGGTGGTGGAACCATAAAACATTTTTACCTTCACAAAAGCTAAAAACTTCCACCTGGCGACTCCATTAGCCTAGTAGGCCTATTACCCATCTAGGTCTCCAGATTTCTTTAGGACTGTGTTAACTAGCCTTGAATAAGTTGAGAAGACTAGTCCCACATTAGATAAGACATTCTAAGAGACAAAACTTTCAAAACAGTTCCTACAGACTTCAGCCTCTCTCAATTTTTGAAAAGTAGTCTCGCTGCACATAGTATCAACACCAGATCCAATATAGATCCTAATCCTCCCACAATAGTTGACAATCTAGAGAGAATTATATGGCAGACTTCTAGAGCGGGAAAATTAGTTGCTGATAAGAATATTTCAAGAACAAAATCTCTCCCTGAAAACCTTGTTGTCTTGGAGGATTTACACTTTGACTTACATCATACTAAGAACATCTTTAGAACCAGATATAAAAGTGATTTAAACCAAAATAATCTTGAAACTACAGGTTTGCAATAGAGCTATAGTAGGGAAGCTTCACCTTCTCCTCCTCCTGATTCACATCTTCTCCACCACTTTAGCCTTTTTCATAACCAATCTGCTCAAATCCAGTTTGTTGGCCCAAGTGTTTCTTCCACTCCAGTCCACACCATCACTACCCAAAACACTCCATTACAGCCCACTTTCCCTCTTTTCAATCCACCCACTGTAAATTCACCTTTATTTCTAGCCATGGCAGTATGGTATACCCCATTAGTGTTACCACAGTCTCTGGTTCCCTTGCCAAATTATTATCAGTCTAAAATTCCCCATTTCACTGGAAAAGAATCTACCACATCTCAACAACATGTAGATAGGATGGAGGATGCTTTTTATTATATGGAAATAGAAGATGAGACCACTAAGATGAGAATCTTTGCTCAAAGTTTAGGAGGAGAGGTAAAAAAGTGGTTTAAAGGCTTAACTCCTAATAGCATCAATGAACTTCCCCCTTTGCATCAAACATTAATAAACAAATGGGAAATCAAAAGAAACCTTCTCCAAATATTACCATAGTATAACAGTCTTAAAAGAAATCAGGGAGAGAGTGTTCAGGATTACTCCACCAGGTTTAACAGTATCTACAATGCTCTTCCACCTCACATGAAACCTTCCCAAGGCATGGCCTTAGTGAGATATCCTGAAGGCTTCAATGCTAATATGGCCTGTCAACTAAGGGAGAGAGATTATTTAACTCTAGAAGACATGCAGAAGGGAGCAATGAGTGTAGAGGCAAACTTAATTGAGAAAAGAGCTAGGTTAAGATCAGAGAAGAGGGTAACCTATAAAGATGATTATGCACCCTCAACCTCATCCTCTGATACCAAAATTGATAACCTAGTGAAGGTAATAGAGGGAATGCTTGAAAAAATAAACTTGAGTGATAGAGTGCCACCAAGAGAACCCCAAAACAATTTCCAAAATAGAAATAGAAATCAGAACTTTAAAAGAGAAAACAATCAAGATAGGAAAAGAGATAATGATCAGAAAATTAGACCTCCCTTCGAAAAAAACTACGTATATTAAGAGGAAGAAAGGGAGATTGAAGGATTGGGGGAAAACCATGTAAAATTGATTGGATCAGACAGTGAGGATAATTTTTTCCTCACTAAAGAAGAACAAGGCTTCTTCTCCTCAGAGCCAAAGGAGGATACATATGAGGAGTATGAAGATTACAGATTGGGTTTTGAGAATGAAATCATGGAGGTACACAAACACTATGATCTAAGAAGAAAAGGGAACATAGAAAATACAAATTTCAAAAACACTAGCTCTACTGTTAGGAAAAATCGAGAAAATCGGCATAAGAAAGAAGCAGAGAAAACCTACATTTTGGCTAAGAAAACAGATTTAAACAAAGGGAAAAGAAGTTAGCCAAATGTGGAATAGAGTTTTTCTAGTACTTCTACTAGTGTCCCTATTAAAACAACTCAGATTGATAGTCCAAATAAAACTCAGCAAGTCAAAATTGCTAAAAGAAACATAAGTGAGAAAACAGATGTAAATACAAAAAAATCAATAGTTCCTTTCAGCCTTGAGGGAGAGATTGCAAAGATTAAAATTAACATACCTCTGGCTGAATTAGTGACCCATGAAGTGTACAAAAAATAGGTCCTAAAGGCTTTGAATATAAATCTTGATACTGATACTTTGAACTTGACAAATGACAAGCCAGAGTTGTTGTTTGGTCCCAAAATTGAAGGAAAATACCAGGAGGGGGTTGTGCCTCCCTTCTATGTCAGTCTAAACATACATGCAAAAATCTTGCACAATGCCATGCTAGATTCAGGAGCATCACACAACCTTATGCCCAAGGTGGTAATGGAAAGCTTAGGCTTAGAGATTACTAGACCATATATGACTTATACTCATTTGATTTCAGAAGGGTCAAATGCTTGGGGTTAATTAAATATTTGTGTGTTAGCTTGTCTCAAATTCCTGCCAAGAATCTTGTAATGGATATAGTAGTAGCTGACATTCCCCCAAAATATGGCATGCTTTTGTCTAGATCATGGGGAGCTAAGATTCAGGGCACCCTTCAAATGGATATGTCTTATGCCACCATACCAGTGTTTGGTAAAACTAGAATATTATATAGGGAAACCCTCATGAAATACATGGTGAGCAGCAAGGACAAACCTCACAACACTCCTGTTTACTCCACCCATTCAGATCTAGATTCCTCTATTTTATACAATGAAGATGAAATCACCCAAATAAAGGAATAAAATGAGCAAGACATTAATGCACCAGAGAATTCAAAATTGTCTTCCTCTCAACCTCTAAATATCTCAACTCCCAGCAACCTTGAGAAACACAAAACAAATGAGAATGAAACAGAAACAATTTGGAGAATGAGCTTTGATGGCTCTTGCAGCAAAAATAGTGCAGGGTTTGGTGTATGGATACAAAACACAAACAAAGGACATGCCTGCAAATTAGATTTTTCATGCACTAACAACATTTCAGAATATGAAGCCCTTGTCCTAGGCTTGCACATACTTAAATATTTAAAGGCCAAAAGGATATCAGTACAGGGAGATTTTGAGTTAATTATTAGACAAATCAAAGGGGAATATTCAACCAAAAACCCCAGACTCAGAGAATATAGAAACATTTTTTTAGATCTCTTGAAAACCTTCGAAAAATATGAGCTTATGTTCATACCAAGAGCTCAAAATCACCTAGCAAATGAACTGGATTTTACTGCTAGTAATTGCCAAATACCACATATCAATGAGCAGTTCATTATAAAGGTGAAAAACAGACCAGCAGTGCCTGATAACGAAGATCATTGACAGGTGTTTGAAAATGATAAACATATAGAAGATTTCCTGGAGTCAAAAAATTAGTTTTCCTCAGCATCACCAAGTTCCAGCCATGAAAAGGAATGTTTAAACAAGGAACCAATTCCTGAAACAAAGTCCTATTTTCCTTTTGTTATAAATCAGTTTGATCATCTTTTCAAAGCAAAATTATCTGATGATACAAATCAAAAGGACCTCGAATTCTAGAGTGTAAAGGTTTTACAATACCCAAAGGCCTTGCTCCATTAGAACAACTCTTTGATTTCAATGATGTAGCTAAGGAACCTAAAACAGAAACCATGGAAACTAATGTGGAAGAGCACAACATAGGCAGCCCAACTAAGCCTAAAATGATTAAGTTGTCTAGCACCCTTCCTACCCACATGTAACAACAATACATACCACTCTTAAAAGAGTTTGTAGATGTTTTAGCATGGGACTATAAAGATTTGAAATCATATGACACTAGCATCATTCAGCACAAGATCCCTCTTAAGGAAAATCAGAGACCTTTCAGACAGAAATTAAGGAGGATAAAACCTATTTTATTTCCTGCAGTAGAGAAAGAAATTAGGAAGATGTATGATGTAGGGATCATTGTTCCTCTCAGGTACTCAGACTGGGTTTCCAATTTAATATCTGTCATGAAGAAGACAAGGGAGATTAGGCTGTGTATTGACTTCAGGAACCTAAATAGAGCCTCTCTGAAAGATAACTACCCCTTGCCAAAAATGAACCACATTCTTCAAAGGGTAGTTGGGTCAAAAAGAATATCATTATTAGATGGATTCTCAGGTTATAATCAAGTGTTAGTCCTCCCAAGTGACCAACATAAAACAACCTTTACCGCACCTTGGGGGACATTCATATATGTCAAAATGCCATTTTGTTTGATGAATGCAGGGGACACCTTCTAGAGGGCCATGGACATAGCCTTCTCAGAAGACATAGGCTATTTTATAATCATTTTCCTTGATGATATTACTGTTTTCTCCAAAACTGATGAAGAACATTTGGAAAATTTAAGGAAATGTTTTGAGAAATGCAGAAGATTTGGCTTGTCTTTAAATCCCAAAAATACATTCTTTTGCCTCTAGGAAGGAAATCTTCTTGGTCACATAATCTCTGAAGAAGGGATAAAAATAGATCCTAAAAGAATTGATGGCATACTGAATATCAGCCACCCTAGAAATCTCAAAGAATTACATTCTTTCATTGGAAAGATTAATTTTTTGAGGAGGTTCATCCCCAACCTTGTTGAGCTATTGAGAAACATCACTAACATGCTCAGGAAAGAAGTTGGGGTTAAATGGACAATGCAAGCTAAACAATCATTTCAACTGGTAAAGCAAGCCCTTACTCACGCACGAGTCCTTATCTGTCCTGATTTCACCAAAGATTTCTATATTTTTTCCTTTGCATCTTAGCATACAATAGCCGCAGTATTATTGCAAAAGAATAGTTTGGGGCAAGAAAAACCTATATCCTTCTTCAGCAAAGCCTTAAGAGATGCCCCACTCAAATATAATATCATGGAGAAGCAAGCCTTGGCACTGGTAAAAGCAATAAAGGACTTTAGGGTGTACATTTTACATTCACATAGCATTGCCTTTGTGCCACACACCATAGTCAAAGATATTATAGGTCAGGACCCCGATGGTAAAAGAGGAAAATGGATTGCCACTATTCTTGAATATGACTTAGAAATCAGGCCTACCAAACTCATCAAGGGACAAGGATTAGCAAAAATCATGGTTGAGTCTAACTTCGAAGCTCTAGATATGAACATGGTTGATGCCTTGGAAGAAATAGAAGAGTCCCCAACACCATTTACTGAAGAACAGTTACAAAACTCTCCATGGTATGCTGACATTATGTATGTGTTGCTTTAATTAAATGCTCCTCCTTCTTTGTCAAAAATGAAAGCTAGATTTGTAAAACAGAAGGCTTTAAATTATTGCATGATAGATGGAGTTTTATATTGGAAAAATGCTATTGGGATATTATTAAAATGTTTACTTGAGGTTGATGCAGGAAAAATCATGCATGAAATGCATGAAGGAGAATGTGGAGGGAACTTAAATTGGAAGATCACATCAAACAAGATCCTCAGATTTGGTTACTATTGGCCCACCCTTCTTCTAGATACCCACAAAACTAGTAATGTCTTGCCACAAGTGCCAAATCTTTGATGGTAGAATAAAACTCTTGCCCTTGCCCTTGAAACCCATTAGTGTTGAAGCACCCTTCCAACAGTGGGGTTTAGACTTCATAGGGGAAATCCATTAATCCTCCTCAGCCCAGCACAAGTGGATCCTCACAGCCACTGATTATTTTACTAAATGGATAGAGGCCATACCCACTAGGAATGCTATTGACTCTGTCATTATTAAATTCCTTGAGAACAACATATTGTCCAGATTTGGTTGTCCTAGAAAAATAATCACAGACAAGGCTGCTGCCTTTAAATCCAAAAGGATGGTTGATTTCTGCCATAAATACCAGATCACCTTGGGCCACTCCACTGCCTATTACCCCCAGGGAAATGGACTTGTTGAATCTTCAAACAAGAGCCTAATCAACATCATCAAAAATATGTTCGAGCAGAACCAGAAAGCATGGCACAGTAAGCTTGTTCATGCCTTGTGGGCTGACAGGTTAACCACAAAAAGGTCAATCAACATGTCCCCCTATTAGCTGGTCTATAGCATGGATGATGTTTTCCCATTGTCTCTAGGAGTTCCAGTCATGAAACTCCTTCAGGAAGTCCAAGCTGAAGAAAATGATATGCAGAGAAGGATAATTGGACCATCCAATTGCAGCAGACCAGAGAGGAAGTTTATCAGAGAACTCAAAAATTCCAAGAAAACATCAAAAGGTTATTTGACAGGAGGACTAAAGAAAATTATTTCCAAGTTCGAAATGTGGTTCTCAAATGGGATTCAAGGAGAGAAGAGAAAGGAAATCATGGTAAGTTTGAAAATTTGTGGAAAGGGCCCTACATTATTTATTCATAAGAGGGCATAATGCATTTTTCCTGCAAGAACTGAATGGTGAAGAAGTGTTGGGAGGTCCTGTCAATGGCAGGATGCTTAAACACTATTTCTATCAAGAGTCTTAGTTTTAGAGTTTTTATCCATTGTACATACCATTTTCTTAAAGAAAAATATAAAAACAATAGAAAAAACAAAAGAGGGCAGGAATAAAACAAGAAAGGTATAGCCCCATACCAAAAAGGAGAAATAATGTCTAAAAGTGTGCAAGCTCAAATGCCACTACTTTAAGGAGCGCTACTGTCCAATCATACAGCCTAATCATGATTGGGTAGATTTCAATTTACTGCTGATAGGATAGTGAAGAAGAGTTTCCAAACTGTTTAATCTTGGCTTATCAGTAGGATAGATTAGGATAGAAGAAAGAGAGGTTCAAACATGCCGAAAATCTGAACCTAGAATCATAAGGAAATATGGCTCTAATTCTCTCAAAACTTGAGCCAAAAGAAGAAGAAGCAGAATTGATTCTAACATGCTCAAAACTTGAAACAACAAAGAAAAAGGATACAACTCTAACAAGATCAAAACCAAAGCTGAAATGAAGAAAAATATGACTCTGAAAGCTCAAAATCTGAGTCATGAAAGGAAGGAAAGGTGTTTTCAGTTTTCAGAACTTCAAGCCTTCCCAATTTTGTTGTAATTTCTGCTAATTTCAGTTCATGTGTAGCTTGTCTTTATGCCATGGACCCATAGAAAATCAGAAAGTCTAATCCTAGTTTGGCTGTGTTTCAATTTTTGTTTTAGAATATAGAGAATGAAATCTGTCAGACAGTCTAATCCTGACAGATAATAGTTAGGTAGAGAAACTTATGAGTTCAAATGCTTAATCTGAGCTCATGGAGAAATAAGGGTAGCATTAGATAGGTTTATTTTTCTGTTTGCAAAATAAAATGTTGGAAAAAGAGTTTGCCAGCCCAAGTGCACTCAAAGGAAGAAGAAAATGTTAGGACAAGTAGGTTTGGGTAGGTAGAAATGTTTGTTTCAAAGATATCTCATGCTGCAGGTCACTGAAAAAACTGCCAATATGCAAAGGTACCAGCAAGAAAGCAAAGAATTCTACCCAATGGAATGGAACTGGTCTGTCAAATCCAGAGATTACTGAGCTTCTGGACACCTAAAAGGCAATCTGTCGTCTTCAAGTGGAGCCATTGTTAGCCACCTATAAATTATGATATACCTAATGGTGGTTAAATTAGTTGTCAAGCCTTCAAGAGATATACTCCCTTTGAAAATCCATCATCTTTGAAGTCTTATGATGATTCTTTATCATCTGAAATAATCTTCACTGTTTTTTCCCCATAAGCCCTCAAGAACCTGCTCATTACCAAAGAAAACTTCTTAAAAACTCCATTTTCCCATCATTTCAAAATCCCCATTTTTCACCCTTATTCCCTTCACAAAAAATTCCTCTAAAGACCTTCATTTCAACCTCCATCTCATCCTAAACCCCTTTAAACCTTATAATTTCCCTTTATTTGGTTTTAAAAATCCCTTCTTTTGCCTATCGGAACCTTCAGTTTGGCTTAAAAAGCACTAATTTTGGGCCTAAAACAATATTTTTACATTATAAGACATTTAAGCCCCCAAGGGCTTATGGCCATTAAGCCCCTTCCTCCATGCATCCTAAGCCCCGCAATCGGGTGCTAAACGGTCTTAAAAACCCTTCCGAACCCTTACTTTCCTTATAATTTCCTCTTTCCCGACCTTCTGGTCTAAGTCAATCTAGACCGTTGATCTACACAGATCAACGGCCATCGGACCACCATTTCTCTGCTTGTTCATTTACCCCACTTTCCTCTTGTTCAAAAACTTCGCTTCCCTTTTAAATATCCACCGTTCATTTGTGCAGATCCAATGGCCAGGATCTATCCTGCCCATCCATATAACATCCCTTCCCTCCTTTCAAACAACCCACCCCATCTTTAATCCTAACTGTTCATCCAAAGAATCCAACGATTGAAAATAAACTAGATGGCCCGATATGAGCAGTTTTTAAAAGACACGCGTCACCTATCCTATGGAATCGCATTCATTTTGGGAAAACCACTTACCCCCTCAGAGCCCGCACGAAAACCATTAATGGTTTTCCGCCATACCGCCTACCCCCCCGCAATGTCAATTTTACTTTTAATCACAACCGTAGATCATCCTAATCTAACAGCCCACGTTATATCATGATATCGTTTCATTGTTCCCCATATGTTCTCCCAAATGCTCCATCATGCGATCTCCACCGTAGATCATCCTGATCTAACGGTCCTAGTTATCATCATGCCCAAACCTCCAAAACACCTGGTTAGCTGCTCTACCAGGATTTTTTCCATTTTTCCACTGCAATTCACGATCCTTCCTCACCGCTCCTCCACCCCAGAGCCTCTGCAAGCAGTCTAACCAAGCCCGCATGGATTTCTTAACATGTTTATCGTATGTTTGCAGGTTTTCATGGACGATGAAAGATAAATTGTTTTACAGTCACAAAGGTGACACACAAGCTCAAATAACAGTCTCAGGGCCATGAAACAACATCAAAAGGACCAGAACAAAAATGTGAGGTCATGTCAATCAATGGATCAGATCCATGAACCCTCAGTAACCCTCCACCTGTACACAAAACACTCAGAAAAGATAATGATCACATTTCCAGTGGTAGAACACATGACATAGAAGATTAATAAGACTTCTGAAGGCATCAGTACATAAAAATTTCGAGCAATCAGCAAAAGAAAAGAACAAACAGAGCTAAAACAAGTTAAAGTACCAAGAGACAGAGCAGTTAGCAATGAAGAATGTTGACTAACATTGACAGAGCCCATCCCCATGCTCAAAGGTTTGCTAAGCAATTATTACACCAAGGAAGCTACTACAAACTGTCAGAAGTAGTTATTTAGAAGTATGGGAGTCCTCATAGCCCATTCTCCACTTAACTCACACCAAGAAGATTACAGTACCACTACAGATAATATCTCCTCTCAAGGACACCCTGTGGATGATATTTCTGTCATATCAAATGGTCTCAACAAGCTACAAAGTTATTGAAAATTTCAAGAATTTAATGAAATGTTTAAGACATAGAATGGGGCATTTGAATGCCCTCTCCTATCTCTGATGATCATTAAATCTTCTTTACCTACTTTTCCTCATTTTTCCCTATAAAGACTCTTTGAAGTCTCATTGTAAAAGGTTGGCATTTGGTGATTTCTAAAGTAATACATATTGCTTCTTTGAAGAAGCATTGGTGTTCTGAAAGAGTGTGAAGATATTTGCTTTTATGTTGATAAAGGAGGCTGGACCATTGGATCCCTGAGCCTGGTTTTGGTGAAGTAGTTCTTATTGTTAATGTTATTTCCTATTTGTCACTTTGTTCCATCATGCTTTGCTTGCAGTAGGATAAAAATTTTAGGCAAAGAAATGTATCTTAGAAGCACCTCTGACCTGTTTATCCTTCACTATTTATATGTTTTCTGCTACTGAATTATGACAGGGTAGTCTAACAGCTCTCTTAAATAATCAATTTATTTTATTTCAGAAATGGTTAATTCAGTTGTGTTAAAGACTATTTAGGCATTCCCTCTTTCTTTACCACTGAATATTGTATCTGAAATTTCCCTTTTATTATTAATGCTTGCAATTTGATAGTGAGGTTTGTTTCAATCATACCCTCTGTTTCTTATTGTAATTATTGTGTTCAAGGTCCCTATAATTGCAGTCCTATATGTCTAAGGTGTTCCCTCTTCTTTGAATTCAATTGTATGTATTTGTTGATTAAGCCTTCAGCAGTAAACTTATAGGAGGAAATAGGGCATTCCCCGAATCTTATAGTTCATTAAAAAAGGTTTTAATCTGCATTTCTCTTTCCTTTGAGTGTTTTTATTGATTAAGTCCAAAGCAGTGAGCTTACTGGAGAAAATAGGGCGTTCCCTGAATCTTTTAATCCATTGTGAAAGGGTTTAGCTGGTTTTTTTCTCTTAAGTCCTTAATTTTCATCCCATTTCACCTATATTCTTCAACAAATCCTTGACCAAGTTAGATTTTCCCTTTGGTTTCCCTTCTCATTCAGAACTATTTGGACCTTCACATGACTCCATTTCCCAATGGCTTGTAGATTCCCATGCTCTATCTATACCATATGAAGCACATTTGTCAACCAAACAAACAAAACAAACTCTTGTGCTCTATAAAGATACATCATCCTTTAACTTTATAGAGAGATCCATCTCTGGATCTAGGAGGGCTAGATCCTGAGATCCCAAAGAGTTTTTGATGTTATATTGTCTTTTGGTGTTGCTTAACTGGCCAAAACACAGGAACCTCAACACAGGAAAAAATAAAAACCTAGGGCAGCATCATATTTCCTATCTCCTTCAGCTGCCACCGTCAGAATCACCACCACCATAGTGAGATTCTCCACCGCCACCATTGTTGTAGCCACCACCACCACCATAACCATGGTTTCCACGATCACCGCTTCCATTTTAACCCCATCACCGCTGCCCCCACGGTAGCCACGTGAGCCACAGCCTCCACTACCACCCCCGTTTCCTCGTTGCCCCCACGGTAGCCACATGAGCCACAACCTCCACTACCGCCCCCGTTTCCTCTGGACTGGGCTGGGTTAGTGGTGATGTTCCTCTCGTCAAGCATATTTCCATTCATTGCGTCAATGGCATCCCTCATCGATTACCAGGGTCATACATCCCCATTAATGAGTCAACGCAAATTCGAAACCCTTGGACCAGCTTATGCTGTCATTCCAATGATTCTAGTGGATTTCAGTAAAGAGAGTAAAAAAATTTCATCGCCATTTTTTATTAATTTATTTTCATTTTAAATTTTCTCTCCCTTATTAATTTATTTTCATTTTAAATTTTCCATCCAAATGCATTTGTTTTTACCTTCTCAAATTTTAGTAAAAAGAGTAAAAAATATTCACTGCCATTTTTATTAATTTATTTTCATTTTTTTAGCCTTTTATTGGTGGATTGGGAAAGTTTCCCTCCAAATGCATTTGTTTTTACCTTCTCAAATTTCAGTAAAAAGAGTAAAAAAATTTCACCACCATTTTTTATTAATTTATTTTCATTTTTTTAGCCTTCTATCCGTGGATTGGGAGATTTTCCCTCCTAATGCATTTTTTTTTACCTTCCGAAATTTGAGAGAGTGGGAAGGATTCCCCAAGGTTTGGAAGTTCCAGCTTTTTTAATGCATTTCCTCGCAATGAGGGTCGCTAGAGCCTTTTAAGTCCTTGTTGGTCTAGGGAAAAGGTTCTCAAGGAAGCAATGAAACATATCAGCCTTAATATATCATTAGTTTTAGATGTGAAGATATCTCATTTATATAGTATTATAATTATATTATTGTTTTAGTTTTAATCTTTGTTGAGTTATAGAGTTAATGAATATATGTAAGTGTAGGTAATGATTTTAATGGAGGGTGTTATAAGATTAATTCAAGGAAATTGAAAAATGGAGAGGGTCATGAAATCAATACAAATATTTTCATAGGGTTTAAGGGGTGTCAAGGTGGTAGAATATTGCAATTTAGAGAACTATATAGCAATTTAGGAAATATTGATACAATTGCGCATATGTATATGTTGTGGTGCAAATGTAACAATGTTTTTGAAATTCTTTTGTAAGGTATGACAATGATCAAGTTTTCCATGTTTTTTAGAAGTATGCATGTGTATGTAATGGTGGACTAAATAACTTATGTTAGGTGGGATGAGGTTGAACCCTAACAAATACAAGCAAGGTGATCAATCTAGTAACGTTGATGGTGTGGGTCAACGAGCATTGGGCTATTTAACTTGCTTTCACATACATTTTCTTTTTGGATTGAAACTGTTTTCATGAACACAAGCAAGTGGCAATTAATTGATTTTAGACATTGCAATGTGGTAGAAGCATATCAAAAGCTATGAAAGCACCACTTTAACTCAACAATCACAACTAAGTGGTATCTATTCTACGAAAGTCACTCTAGAATTTGACCTAACCCTATCTTAAATAAACAACCCCCTTAAGAATGCAATTCAACCCATGAGGGGTGAACATGTCACATGGAAATATTGAACACTTGTGGGGGAATAATAAGTCACTATTTTCACCCACCAAGCTATAAGAAAGCCCTCATCAATGTTATGCACTACTTTAAATGGGTTGAGTGTCCTTGGATGCCTTGAACAATCACATTGAATTTATGTGAGGTTAACTAAGTTAACCAACAAAACATGTATTCAATATTAGTAACAATATTTGCACACTATTTATTTCATTGACCATTAAAATGAGGCTTTACTACTTGTAACCAACCATACATGTAGTTGATCAAGTTGACCAACCTAACACGCTTCTACTAGTGATAACCAAAACGTACATGTTGGTAATTAGGTGACCAATGTGGTATGCCTCAACATTTGTAATTGAACATAAATGTTGTTGATGGGGTTGACCAGCCTAACATACCTTTTGCAATTGTAGTTAAACATGCATGTTGATAGGGTTAATCTCCAAGGTAGTGTTAATAAAAAATAGATGTTAATAACCAACCTAAAACATCACTAACAATGAAAATGGAATGCGCATGTCAATAAATAAATTAATTGACATAACATGTTGTTCATTAAGATGATTGACATGACACACAACTCGCTAAGTTGACCAACTTGACAAACTATTGGTTTTGTCAATGAACTAAAATGCCTTTAATGAACACAACCAAATGTGCATGATGTTGAACAAGTAAACCAACCTGACATACCTTTAACAATAGTAACAATGCGTGAAATTTGTGGATTGGGAAAACCAAACTAACATACTTATGATAATCAGAATCAACCATACATGCCTATTGTGATTAACCGTTCACGAGTTCCATTGATTTCATGCAAAATTAAGCATGTCATGCAACTCTTAGACTAACTTTGATACATATACAAATTATGTTTGTATTTACTTGTTAGAATTGTGTTAAAGTGTTTCCCCTTTAAATGTCACAATTTTGAATCCAAGGGAAATTAAGGTATGTATACCTCCATGGATTAAATATTTAAATCATTACATGAAGGACATATATTGTCCCACGAACAAGGGGGTCTCACATGCCAATTTAGCATCTACCTATATTATAACTTTATATTAAATACTATTATTATTTTCTTGTGTTAATATGAGTGCTTTTAATATTTAATATACAGTTAAGTAGATTACCCCTTGACTAATTAGTGAAGTATTTAATATTGGATGAGAGAGTTGTAAGGTCGAAATTTCTATACCTCGTGTTAATTTGGGTGTTTGTACCATTTCAATGCAAAATTGGATTTCATACATATCCGTGGATCCATTAAAGGCATTTACACATGCCAACCAAAGACATTCAATAGTTGGGTTAGAACTAGCGGTTGGGAGGAGTTCATTATCATATTCATCCAAGGGTTTCCATACTAGAGAAATTAGGGCATGTGTTTGATTTATGGGCTAATGTTTGAATGATATGAGGAGACGAGTTAGTGAAAGTCCTTCTTATGGTAATGCCCTGCACCTCTTCCTTTATTTCTTAAAGTAAACTTGAAAGAAGTGATTACAAATATATTATACATATAATGTGCAAACCATTCAAAACATCACGACATTAAACATTTACATGAGATGCAAATTATTTCATGTTCAATAGAATTTTTCCTTTAAAAATGAAATATATGGTATCATGATATAATATAGTGATTCACCAACATTTACCACCAAAAAAATGACCTAAACGACAAATGTTATGTATGGTGAATATCATCCACCATAGACTATGATTATTAGCCACTCTGACACAAGGATGTCTCATCACTGTAGCGTTCCTTTTTTCTGCGTCTTTCATCAAATTCTCTGCAACTGCATTTTTATGTTATCCTTAATTAAAATTTCAATTCCACGTGTTTTCTTATTGCATATTTTAAAGGGTTTCCTTCATTCTTGTGGCAGACACGAAGTCGCATTCATGGGTCCTTCTGTGTTTTGGGGACCATCTCATTACTTGCAGTGGTTTCTCTCTAAATCAACACATGGAGAGCGCTATGATCAAACAAAACATATTAGCACCTAAAAGGCCATCGATTTTGAGTTAATCCCTGCCCTACGACATGGAATTTTTTTGGGTTTGAATAAATTTTGTCAATGAATAACATCATTGTGAGTGAAAATGTAATGCAGTTTGGCTTGGCATCTTCTTGTTGCATTAGGGGGTTTAATGGGTTAGGGGTTAAGGGTTTATGGATTAGGGGTTAAGGGTTTAGAGGTTTAGGGTTTGGGGGTTAAATGGGTTAGGGGTTTAGAGGTTTAGGGGGTTAAGGGATTTAGCAGTTAAGGATTTCACGAATTAGGGGTTAGGGGTTAATGGGGTTAGGTTTAGGGGGTTAAATGGGTTAGGGTTTTAGGGGTTTTGGGGGTTAAATGGGTTAAGGGTCGGGAATTATGGTTTAAGGGCTGACAGTTTTAAGGTTTATAGGTTTAGCGTTTAGATGGTTAAATGGGTTAGGAGTTAAGGGTTTAGAGGTTTAGGGGTTGGGAATTAGTGTTCTAGGGATTATGGGTTAAGATGATAGCTTCGTTGGTCTCTGTTTGTGCACAGTAATTCTTTATTCTTTGTGTCTCAATGTAAAAATTTTTTAGGTACTCTTACTTGTTGCCATGTCTTCTCTATTTATTAATTTCTAGTATTTGTTAGCCATTGCTTTACATTTATTGATGAAAATGTCTATTGAAATTAAACCAAATGTATCTTCAATCTCCAATTTCAAACTCAGCCACAGTGTTGTCACACAATTTAAGTCTGATGAATGGACATCTGATGAAGTCCCAATAACCACACTGCACCTCGTGACTGCTACAGAAAAGCTAAAGTTCGAGTGTCCCGCATTCATGAGAAAGTTGCGATTATACTCTTGCTCCACCTGATTGTGTCCTGGAAATACCCTTTTTTGTTGCAAAAACATCCTAATGTTGTTGACCTTGCCCCTTAATAGACCAAGGAAACATATGATACTGAGAGGAATGGAAAGCACTACAAAGTTGGAGAGAGTACAAAAGACTAGGATGATTTAAAGTATAAGCTTGAAGAATGCAACAATGATGAAAAAACTAAAAGTTGTCCCAAACAAATAGTTGATAATGTGAAACCTTCTTCTGTACCAATCAAGCAAGACTACATTCATGTGAGATCAAGAAGAGGCCAAGCGACCGATAGGCATAGCCTGGCAGAGATGGTATATTGGTTCCCTCTTTTTAATGAAAGATTTGATCTACATTTTTATATCGAAGATTAACCGTTTTGATCTTGCCAACAAGGGGGAATTAACCTGATCGTAGGTCCCAACTAGAATTGCTCTCGTTTGGAAAGGATAATCCCAACGAGTTTTAAGGACTGTTATAAGGGTTAGGGGAATAATGAGTTAGTGGCTAAGAGATTAGGGGGTTAGGGCTTAGGGGAATAAGTGCTTAGGGTTAGGGGTTAGGGGAATAATGAGTTAACAGTTAAGGGGTTAAGGATTGGGGGGTTAGGGGTTAGGGGATTTACTGTATTTAGGGGTTATTGGAATAATGAGTTAGTGGTTAAGGGATTAGCGATTGGGGGCTTATGGGTTAGGGGATTTAGGCGCAGTTAGGGGTTAGGTGAATAATGAGTTAGTGGGTAAGGGATTAAGGATTATGGGCTTAGGGGTTAGGGGATTTAACAGTTAAGGATTTTAGGGGTTAGGGGTGAGGGGTTAATGGGTTATGGGTTGAGAGTTACTGGCTTCACATTGGCAATTCGTGTGAAAATTAATTATGCATTGGAGTTCAGAGGTGGTGAAAGGATAAGGCAAGGGAAGATGAGGGAGCCCAACATTAGACTCCTAATTATGGTTTGGTGTTGGTCCTGATGGTGGCCTCTGAAGAGGAAGCATAAATGTCGCTGGAAGGTTTACAAAGAGAGTGGCTTGTGTGTGCTTGTCATGGGAATTTGATAGTGCAGTGTGTTCAATCGGTCCTTGATGCTCAGTTTCTTAGCCATTGAATGCATTTGGGTTGAGGATAGGAAGTTGAAGGGAAGTGAGATCACTCGTTTCCATTTTTCTTGGCTTTCAGTGAGTCTGTTTTTTCGTGATAAGAGAGGAAGTTAGAATTTTCAGTCCAGGAAACCTCAAGGGTGGTGGCAGAAAACTAGTTGTTTTTCCAAATTTAGGGCCCTCCAGCGTGGGTGTGACAGTGTTTGGTGGATTGGTGTATGGTCTCTATGTGGAGAATTTGGAAGTTGGTCACTTCCCTAGGAGAAGTTACACTCAGGCATCGGCTACTTTGTCATCGTTTATTGTTCAATTTCCCGTGTTGTTTTGATGGATGATGGTATTTGGTTTTGCTAGTGGTAGAAGTCTTTATCTGGTAGTGGAAGGTGTCTCTGTGCTTCCTTGTGGTGGTGGGAGATGAAATTTGGCTCCTTTGTTGGTGGTGTTTTTTTTTTATAGTGGGGGGTCTGGTCTCTCAACTCTACACACGGCGGGGTTCCTCGACCTTGGTGAATTATGAAGCCCCTGGTGTGGTGTGGATGTTCTCCCTCCCCTGTTATCCATGGCCCTGTGGGGGTGGCAGACTCGAAATTAATCATGGCGGCTCCATGCCAGGGTGGAAGGACTGCGGGCATGCATGACTCATTAGTGTGGGTGCGCATGGGGGCGGTGGAGGAGGTAAGCAGGGGAATAACAAAGGTGGGGGTTTGAGGGTTCAAAATCATAGTCTTCGGGGTGGAGGAGGCCATGGTGAGAAGGGGCATCGTGGGTTTGATTGATTTGAGGTAAATGAGGGGCAGGTTATCCAACATTGTTGCCTAGAGAACAATCGTGCACTTATCAACAACGTAATGGAAAGAGTGGACACAACTGAGAGATTATGTCATGAGGATCATGTAGAGCATATGGAAACATTGTACTGAATGCACTATTTACAATGCCAAGTCTGGGAGAACTGGTAGTTGTTTGGCGAGGCCTAAATCAACTCATTGAGAAAGTAGAAAAGCTAGAGACTTGGTTGGTGCACTTTGAAGGGCACGGTTAGTGTGACTTCTGTCCTCCACCACATCTAGGAACAACCCTGAACAACTATGCATCCACCACGTTGGACGACCAGTATGAAATTTTGTGTTCTTTATGTTTTATATGTGTTTTAGTGCCTCTCGCCCAACCGTTTATGGACAATGTCCCTAGTCCCTCTTTTGCATTTTTCTGCATCTGGTGCAAATTTTTGTTAACAAACCAAGTTGAGGTGAGACCACCTGCTTTGTAATTGGCTATATGTACTCCTTTTTTCCTGCATGAATATAACATTGAATTAGAAATAAACAAAGGTTCATACATCATTAAAAATTTAATTTTCATACCTAAGTTAACAAATGTTCATTCCTATTTACTAAATAGGTCTATAAATATATATTGTAGGTTTATCTATTTAGTATTTATCAAATGTAAATATGATGATTTAATACTAGATTTAAATGAGCTCGCATGTTTAACATAAGAAATGTTATATTTATCTAGTTATTAAATGTAAATATGAATATTTAACCTTAGATTAATTCACACTTTTAACATAAATCAATGAAGTTTAAAAATTAAACTTTATGGCCAAATATTAAATATAAATATAAATATAAATTTGGCTATCTATTTAATATTACATTTACTAAAATTATAATGAATGCATTAGTGTAAAGTTGATAGATGATACATGCAATAATGTTAATTGTAGATGAATTCATCTGCATTGTTAACTTTAGAGAAAAAAGGATATTCATAATTTCAACACTGCAAATTCAGAGATCCCTTTGTCTCTAAATTTTAACACTGCAAATGGATTCAGAGATACCTATAGTGAAATGTAACACTTCGATACCAAAATTGCAATTTTCCATATATGGAGTGACACAATTAAAAATTACTGACATAAATGAATAATTCATATACTTGTTGTACTTGTTATTTGGCCATATTTTTATTCTTGGACTATAATAGTCATTTACATTAATCATTATTAATTTTGTCACTTATTATCTAGTCATATATTTTAATCTTAGACTAAATTAGTCATTTAAGTTCGTCACATTTACTCTAGTCACTTATTATCTAGTCATATATTTTATCCCTAGACTAAATTAGTTGTTTAAGTTAGTCACTTTTAGTTTAGTCACTTATTATCTAGTCGTATATTTTATTCCAAGACTAAATTAGTCATTTTTAGTTTGATCACATAAAATTACTCAAATTTAGTAGTAATTCACTTAAAATAATTGCGGTGACTAACATTTTTAGTCACCTAGTCATTAATTTTGTCATTTTTTACTAGTGAGAAGTAGAAAATAAGGAATTAAAGTAGAAATTAGGAGGTATAAAAATTAAAGCAAAGGTTATGGGCCTTGATACATTGACTGAGGTTGTTGATAAGCTGGGATAAAAAAAACCACACATGGACATTTATGTATAGCATGTGATAAGGGTTTGGCAACAACCAGATACACAATTTTCATTGTAGACACCATCTCAGAAGAAACACAAAAAAAACCATGGTAGGTTGACACACAAGAACCCGTTGACGATGTTGGTGATACACAAGAACCGACAGTTGAAACAAATCACCCCATGGATTTTAGCCTAGAAACCAACACACAAGAACTTACCAATTACGTTACTGATACACAAGAACCAAAAATTGAGACAAATGTTTCTAAGGAAGAAAATTTGAGATTTTTTCCACAGGAACCTATCAACGAAGTTGTTGAAACACAAGAACCAATAGTTGAGGAAGAGAAACTCAAAATCATGAGATTCTGTTACACCCTCTACTGTTGTTGAACATGAAACAACACTGGAACCTAAAGCAGGGTGGCATTCAAAAAGACTTTTGTTGATATCAGAATTGGAGAATTGGAAGCAAATGGCACTTTCCGTAAAAAGGGAGTGATTTCTTTGGATGGACATTAGAAGGATATTCATACCCTTAAATATCAGTGGGGTGATGAATTTCTAACAAAAGACCTGATAAAGTGGGAAACGAGGAAAGCTGAGATGGAAAAGGAAGAGTAAATACAAAAAGTACAACAAGAGGTCAAGGAACTAACTGAAGAGAAAGGTAAAATGTATGAGTTAGCCCTAAATATTTTAGGTTGCAGACCACCATCTTCATCCTACTAAATATTCTTGTGGGAGAAATTTTATCTTGTCTAGTTGAAAGATATCCATGAAAGCAGAGCTTACAAGAGCATTTCCACTAGAACATTTCTCGATTTATTTTTATCAAGCGATTTCTTTGAGAAGAGTGTGTTATGCAAGCTATTATCAAGTGATATAGTTGGTGAGCATGCTAGTTTGCAAATGACTACAGACCTTTCCCCTATGTTGGAGATTTTCATCTATGGGCCTTTATATCTTTCATGAGAAATCAAATTTATTAGAACCTCGCCATAAAATCATTGATTATGAATGAAGAAATGGAAACACTGAACATAAGACCAAAACTTGGTATGACCACTGCTATGAGGCGTAAATTCAAAAATTTTCTCTATAAACTTGAAATGGTAGAACAATTTTCCCTCTATAGGAGAAGGATTGTTGGGTTTTTCTTAATATTTATGAACAACTGAAAATTAAAGCATTAGTTGTAAGTATGAAACGATGGGAAACTTGTGGTGGAACACTGTAAGCAAAGGATCCCTTTGGGTGCCCCAATTTCGTAATAATTGTTATTTGAGTCCCTCAGTATGTACGAATTGTTAAAATAATGGGATATTTCTAGATAGGGATCAATTTCAAGTTTCCTCTGATCTGGCTCCCAGTTGAGAAATACCAACCTTCCTTCCACCTGATCAAGCTTGATGAATGTTCATGGGAACATCGACCCATATCTACCCAGGGGTACAGGAAAGAAGATGAAGACACTTTTGGCGCTATGCTTTTAAAAAACTACATGCCAGTTTAACAATGGATAAGGACCCTAAACATTATGAATAATCTCCATGAGGACATGCTCTCGCTTCAGTTGGGGGGAGATGTTGGGTGCAATATTTGAGGATATTTCAAGAAAATTTTTTCCCCAATTTTGGAAAATTCCCCTCATCGAAGCTGCAATTTCCCTAGTACAATTTCACTCCCTCTGATTAAAAAGAAACCCTTTTCTTTGATGTATTATAATGCTATTTTCTGCTAAGCCTTGAACGAAACAATTATTTCTTTGGGATGAATAACTAAGGTATCTTTGGAAGAGTTCTTTTGAATTTTTTCTTTCATGTGTTACCATAATTACTAAGAGCCATGGGTGAAAAATTGTTGTTGTTACTTACTGTTACACAGTGTGATTTTCTGTTACTCACTGTTACACCATGGGTTTTCTATTTTCTGTTGTTACACCATGAAGTTGTCGTTACAATGTGAATTGTCAAGACCGGAGTCACCATTTTCAAAGTCATCTGTCAAGGGTCACATGAATTATTTCCATGCTGACAGTGAAGAAGATCCAAGTAGTTACAATTGCATCTAAACAAGAGTGGTGTAACCATAATTTTTTTTTAATAAAATTAGCTTGTAACAATTTTTATCTTTTTATTATTTCTATTAGCTTAATCAGCATGAGAATCGTCAGATTCTCATGACTGATTCGTTTCACTAATTTTGGAACTTTGTAAAGAATTTTTAAAAAG
The DNA here is from genome assembly GCA_034641835.2 of Pinus albicaulis. Lineage (NCBI taxonomy): Eukaryota > Viridiplantae > Streptophyta > Pinopsida > Pinales > Pinaceae > Pinus > Pinus albicaulis. The sequence goes on along the minus strand of CM076575.1, from coordinate 268,903,098 downwards.
AGCTTAGTCTCATGAGGGGATAGGGATGGACAACAGAGATGATACCTACATTATGATCTTGTACTCTTCAACTTTTTTAATACAATCATATATCTAGTGATGTTACAACAATTTCTGTGCTGAATTCTTAAATAGTTTTCATTTTACTCCTGCACCTTGCTAGGGATGAAGGGCCATCATGTTTAGCAGGGATTGCAATGCTAATATGATATTTGTTTTTATGTGCTAGTGTGGATTTCTTATGACTGTTTCACACATTTTATTGTGGAATAGATACACTTCTTCTTTCATATTTATTGTGTGTTGTTACACAGGTTAATCGATTCTATGCTATTTAATTTTTGTTACATATTTAGCTGATAGTATATGGTGCACATAAATTTATTTTGAAGTTCTTATGAAGTGTGGAATCTTCCTTTTCGAGTGTGTTTCATTCCTGAAAGTTTTTAGTTCCATTCTGCAAGTGTGATTTAATTTCTACAAGTGTGTTCAATGACATTTTTTTATGTTTTACCTGGCTGTTACATGTATCGACATAGATAGTGCAGACGTATTTGAAATAAAAAAACTTACCCTGGTTGATAATTAATGATTGTGGTTTAGTTACTTTAGGAGTGATAAAATTGCACAAAAATTACCAAATAATAAGCACTTATGAGAGGAATGGGGAGAGGAGTTACTAAACCACCCAAACATTGGCTATGCGCCTTACAATGAGTTCCTTGTTCACTCTAAAACCCGAGAAAGGGACCACAAACCTCTCATTCATGAAGTAGTACTCATGAGGAGAAGGAAGTTAATTTTTTGATTCTAGGTTGTTGATTTTGGAGTATTATAGTGACTAGAGACATTAGATAAAAAGAAGAAGAAGAATATTTGATTGTTGTAAATGAAAAATGGTTGTAAGCCAAAGACTTGTAAACCTAAGATTCGAAGCTAGACAAACAAAGTACAATATTGAAATGTTTTATATAAGGATACCAAAGAGAGATCCTTTTTTTTTAATGAGGTAGATTGAAAATAACTAAAATGTTTAGTTGTATTTCTCCACATGAAGCACTAGAAGAAAGAGAATCCTAGAGATTGTAGAAAGTGTGAAGGGATTTCCTTCTATGTTGTGAAGACCCTTAGTGGCCATATTTGTTGTTTGATGAGCCGAAAATTAGTGCTTGCATAGTGGCATCCCTATTTCCCAGCAAATGAAATAAATTTTCAATCATACTCTATACACTAAAATAAACTCTTTGTTGTTATTCACTAAGTGAAGCATCCATTAAACATCCAATATGGTTGGGGGTGGCTAGTTGTAAGAAACTTTTAGTGTAGTTTTTCCTATGATTTTAAGTGTATTCCTTTCTTGTGAATGAATTGTATATTTTACTCTATACTTCATATTTAAATATTATTTTGGATTCATTGTGTATGTGTGAAATGGTAGGTTGAGAGCTGTATGGTTGTAATGAATATGCATGATGCATGATTAGTGTGTTAAGTAGTTAACATAATTGGCCTGAATGTTAAAATACATTCCTTTATAAATATGAATATTGTGTAAGATGGGATCCTTTCATCCATGATAAATGAGATCATTATGTGGTTAATGTTCATGAATTCATTGGTTATCCTTGGATGTGTTTGACTATGTTATATTTACATGCATGTTTGTAATCATTTATGACATTTCATGATGTATGGTGTGTTTCCAAAGGAGAAGAACTAATAGGTTGGTAGTCTTAGTTATTATTAAGATTTAGGTGAATAAAAAAGCTTAGGATGTCCTGTATAGGCCAAAGGAGCCTTTTTCTTGTTGCGAGGATTGAAAGGTTTTGTTAATGATGGAACCTACAAGCAAGAGTAGAAGCCATAATGAGGAAGGAGAGATTTAAGAGAAAACAATGTCTAATGTTTAGTATGGAAGAGTTCACCAAATAAATATTAAGCTAAATGAAATCCTAATGAAGAACTTAAATGGTTCATGGATCTCTATTTTAAGTCTTAATTTTTTCCAAAAAAAGAAATTTTATGATTTGACCCCTATAACTCAGCTATTAAGATAATTTTGGGACTGAGCACCTTAGAATGAAACTCTTTGGAAAATTCAAGATGGTATTCTCTCTTCATATGGTGGAGTATTGGAAATTTTGGGCTTGGGTAGCCCCATACTTACCCTTAGTCAGATACATAGATGAGAGTGAGGTGTAGGAGATGGTTATAAGGGGGTAGTCGAAATATAAACACATCAAGCCCTTGAGGAAATTGAAGTGAAACCCTTGTATGGCATGGCCTAATGAAAACAGTGTCAGTTGGGAGCATTTGATATATTAACATGGAGCATGAAGAAATGACACTAAAAATTTGGAACCTCGAAACATTGGACTAACCAAAGTATCAAGTACTAGGAGAGCTGAGGGGTGATGTCATGATTTTATGACATGATGATTCCATGTGTATGCCATGTGTCACTTATATTTGGTATTTTTGACATGCCAACATTGAAAATATGAGTGACATGGAACACATTAATAATGCCTCATGGAAGGGGATATGTAATCTTATCCAATGTGTTAAGTGGTGATTTTTCATCCATGATTGATGTGGCATACCAAAATATCATATTGACATATTAACATATTAGAATTTCAGGATGATTGCATCTTGTAAATCATTACCTCAATAATCTCATATACATGTTAAACATGCCATGTGTCAAAATTTTCAGCCATTTTCATGTGGAAAACTATGATTAGGTGACATATTTACGAGGTGGTGTGTCGAGGTGGCCTCAGTCCTATTGAATTATTAATGTTTTGTGAGGATTTACAGTTATACATTTTTTGTCAAATCTCTATTGAGCCATTTTGGAGTAATGCTACATCAAAATTCAATGTATGTAACATTAGCGTATTAGAAGGTTATGCGCATATTAACATATCTTTAAGTTTATTCATCAGTATATTAAACTATCAAAATGATCATGGTTTAGAGAATGCACAACTTGTGAAATCACCATTATGGAAAAGCTCTAATATAGTAATAAACCAACAAACTTGGACCCATGTAGGGGAGATACATGGCTAGGAGTTTCCACGTGGCTATATAAATGATGAAGTGGTACTTTAAAGGGGTGAAAGTTCATAGACTATCCTAAGAGCTTAAATTGAGATGAAATTTATATCGTGGGAAAGCTCGAGATGAGAAAAAAATGATAGTGGTATCATGAATGCGATTTAGTGGCTCGCCCTCATTTTTATCTTGAAGATGAGGCACACTTTCTAACTCAAAATGTCAACCATATACATTTTATATTTTTTGAATTTTAATAAAATAAATATTATATTATAATTTTATTCAATTACAATTTTATAAGACTATTACTCATAAATTATTAAAGCATTTTATTTATGAATATTTTAATATTAAAATTGTATTTGATAATAATGATTTTTAAATAAAATAATATAAGATTATAATTATTATTATTTTTTAATATTTAAAGATATAATTTTTAAATATTTAATTATATATATATATATATTCGAAATTTCAGTTGGCCTTAGTCTTATTGACTTATTAATGTTTTTTGAGGATTTACAATCATACATTTTTTGTCAAAACTCTGATGAGCCATTTTGGAGTAATGTTATATCAATATTTGATGTATGTAAAATTAGTGTATTAGAAGGTTATGCACGTGGCTATATAAATGATGAAGTGGGCCTTTAAAGGGGTGAATGTTTTGTGAGGATTTACAGTTATACATTTTTTGTCAAATCTCTGATGAGCCATTTTGGAGTAATGTTATATCAAGATTCGATGTATGCAACATTAGCATATTAGAAGGTTATGGGCATACTAACATATATTTAAGTTTATCCATTAGTATATCGACATATCAAAATGCTCAAGGTTTAGAGAATGCATAACTTGTGAAATCACCAATATGGAAAAACTCTAATACAGTAAGAAACCAACAAACTTGGACCCAAGTGGGGGAGCTACATGGCTAGGATATTATATGTGGCTATATAAATGATGAAGTACATCTTTAAAGGGGTGAAAGTTCAGAGACTGTGCTAAGAGCTTAAATTGGTTGAGATGAAATTTATATCGAGAGAAAGATCTAGATGAGAAAAAGATGATAGTTGTATTAGAAATGTGATTTAGTAGCTCACCCTCATATTTGTCTTGGTATTGAATATGAGTCAAACACTTTCTAACTCAAAATTTCAACCATATAAATTTTATATATTTTAAATTTTAATAAAATAAATATTTTTTTATAATTTTGTTCAATTACAATTTTAAGACTATTTATTATTCATAAATTATTAAAACATTTTACTTATGAATATTTTAATATTAAAATTATGTTTTATAATAATGATTTTTAATTATGGGGGAGATACATGGCTAGGAGTTTCCACATGGCTATATAAATGATGCAATGGGCCTTTAAAGGGGTGAATGTTTTGTGAGGATTTACAGTTATACATTTTTTGTCAAATCTCTAATGAGCCATTTTGGAGTAATGCTATATCAACATTCGATGTGTGTAACATTAGCGTATTAGAAGGTTATCGACATACTAACATATATTCAAGTTGATTAATTAGTATATCGACATATCAAAATGCTCAAGGTATTGGAGAATGCACAACTTGTGAAATCACCAATATGGAAAAACTCTAATACAGTAAGAAACCAATAAACTTGGACCCATGTGGGGGAGATACGTGCCTAGGAGATTCCACGTGGCTATATAAATGATGAAGTGTGTCTTTAAAGGGGTGAAAGTTCAGAGATTGTGCTAAGAGCTTAAATTGGTTGTGATGAAATTTATATCAGGAGAAAGATCTAGATGCGAAAAAGATGATAGTGGTAATAGAAATGTGATTTAGTAGCTCACCCTCATATTTTTATTGGTCTTGAATATGAGCCACACACTTGCTATCTGAAAATATCAACCATATACATTTTATATATTTCAAATTTTAATAAAATAAATATTTTATTATAATTTTATTCAATTACAATTTTTAGATTATTTATTATTCATAAATTATATATATATATATATATATATATATATATATATATATATATATATATATATATATATAATGAGTATGTTCTAATAATTAAATGTGTTTTATAATAAGTGGTATATATTTATATATTTTATTAAATATATATTTTATAATTTATTTTATAGTTATATCTTTTGTTGAAATTATATCAATTTATTTTATAATTGTAAATTGTATGAAAAAATGAATAAATAAGAAACTAATACAACCAATTTAGATTTCATATTTCATTTTTAATGAGATATTTGAAAATCTCTTTAAGAGTAGTTCTATAAATATAAATTTTATAATGTTGTTGAAATTATATCAACTTATTTTATAATTGTAAAATGTATGAAAAAATAAATAAATAAATAACAAACTAATACAACTAATTTAGATTTCATATTTTACTTTTAATCAGAGATTTGAAAACCTCTTAAGAGTAGTTTCTAGAGATAAGATGGATTAGTTCTTGAGATAAAATGGATCTAGACTGGTTTAATTTCACCTTTCAAATAAGCTATATTCCACATGAATATCACAGATTCAAAATTTTTATTATTTTATTGTTCTAAATAGTTATATTCCACATGAATACCATAGATTCTCAAGATTTTTATATTCCACATGAATACTTACATGAATATGATAGGCTCAAAAATTTTATTATTTTATTTTTCTAAATAGCTATATTCCACATTAATACCATGGGTTTTCCAAGATTTTTATTATTATTTTTTTTTTATATTCATTTTTTATTTTATTTATTAATCTTTTCATTTCATTGAATTATTTATTATTTTGTTTTTCTAAGTTATTTTTATTTCATTATTTTTTATTTTATTTATTAATATTTTCATTTAGTTGAAATATTTAATTTAATTAATTTTTTTAAGATACTATACCACATTAAGTTGGAAGTTGGAAATACTATTTTTTTTTTAAATAGTATTTAATAATTTAATTTTCATTTTTTAAAATAATTTTTTATATATTTTAAATTTAAAAAACAAATAATAACAAATATTCAAATTTATTTTATTTTCTTATTATGATTTAATAATTAAATGTGAATAATAAAATATTATAACTTATTATTATTATTATTATTTTTCTAAATTGCTTTCAAATATATTTTAATTTAATTCTATTTTTTAAATACAATTTAATAACTATTTTTGATACATTTTATGTATTTCAAATTTTAATAAAAAAAAATAATAATAAATATTCAAATTTAATTTATTTTATTAGTATGATTTAATAATTAGATGTGAGTAATAAATGTACCAACATATATTTTTTTCTTCTAAAACTTATATATGAAAAAATGTTGTAAAGTAATTAACTAAAAAAAATATTTTTTTATGTTTTATATATATATATATATTACTGTGTTATAATTTTATTAAGATGGTATATTTATATGTTTTTAAGATAATAAAAAAAATTATTTAAATATTATTTAAAAACCATTTTGATGTATTGAAGTTAATGTTATGTTTAAAATAAATAACAAAACATTATATAGAAAAGCTCTTCTTGGCTTGGAGATATAAAATCTCTACTAACAGGGTCAACCACATGAAGGTGAGAGCTTATATGACCCCAAAAATGGTCCATCATTGGCATGAGACTAACCACTGACATGCACCCACACAATCCATTGCCAATGACGCATAATCACTCACATGCATACATGCACACAATAAACATAGGGTGCACACAACCATACACATACCCACAAACATTACACATTATGTTCACACACATCACACTTAGTATGAACTTTAGAATGATTATAAATATTATGATGTTGATAATTATATTTATTTTATAAGTTAATTAGTATGATATTAAAAATAATATATATTTATTTTCTTTATTATATTTAAAACATTTATTATCATTAACAAAAATTTAGATTAAAATCTATAATTTATGAAAAGGAAAATTATAAATTATTAAAATTAATTAAACTTTTTAAATAAAAATAACTAAATTTATTTATTATATTGATTTTATTTAATCACAACAAACATAAGGTGCACACAACCATACACATACCCACAAACATTACACATTAACTCACAAATTGACATGTTCACACACATCACACTTACTATGATCTTTAAGATTAACATTATTTTATGCATGTGATTAGGAATGAGTATATATAATTATATTTATTTTATAAGTTAATTAATATGATATTAAAATTAATATATATTTATTTTCTTTATTATATTTAAAACACTTATTATCATTAACAAAAATTTTAAATTAATATCTATAGTTTATAAAAAGGATAATTATAAACTATTAAAATTAATTAAAATTTTTAAATGAAAATAATTGAATTTATTTATTATATTGATTCTATTATTAAATAATTAATTTATATGTGCTATTACAAGTTAAAGTTAAAGTTATTATCAATATTATGGCATTGTTTTTTTTAAGGGATCTAAACCTTGAGTCTTAGGGTTTGCATAACATTTTATAATATATACCCATGTGCTAATATTATGGACTTCTTAATGTTATTGTAATGTAGAATATTTTTCATTTTAAAATGATAAATTAATATTATCAATATTTAAAATTTTAATACAGTAAGAAACCGACAAACTTGGACCCACATGGATGAGATTCCATGTGGCTATATAAATGATAATGTGGGCTTTTAAAGGGGTGAAAGTTCAGACACTGTGCTAAGACCTTAAATTGGTTGAGATGAAATTCATATCGAGAGAAAGATCTAGATGAAAAAAATATGATAGTGGTATTATAAATGTGATTTAGTAGCACACCCTCATATTTGTCTTTTTCTTGATCTTGAAGATGAGCTACACTTGCTAACTCAAAATGTCAACCATATACATTTTATATATTTCAAATTTCAATAAAGTAAATATTTTATTATAATTTTGTTCAATTACAAATTACAAATTTTAAGACTATCTATTATTCATAAATTATTAAAACATTTTAATTACCTACAATATAATAATAATGATTTTTAAATAAACTAATATAAGAATATTATTATTTAAAATTTTATTATATATATATATATATATATATATATATATATATATATATATAAAATATGATTTTTAAATAAAATAATATAAGATTATTATTATTTAAAATTATATATATATATAATTTTATTCTATTATATTATATATTCTTAGGACTATCTTCTAATAATTTAATGTGTTATATAATGAGTTGTATATATTTATATTTTTTATTAAATATATATTTTATAATTTTGTTGAAATTATATCAATTTATTTTATAATTGTAAAATCTACAAAAAAAAAAAAAAAAAAATTAAGAAAATAATACAATCAATTTAGATTTCATATTTCATTTTTAATAAGAGATTTGAAAATCTCTTTAAGGGTAACTCTAAAGATAATATGGATTAGTTCAAGAGATAAAATGGATCTAGGTTGGTTTAATAGATATATTCCACATGAATATTATAGTTTCAAATTTTTTATTAATTTATTTTTCTAAATAGCTATATTCCACATAAATACCATAGGTTCTCTAAATTTTTTATTATTTTATTTTTCTAAATTATTTTTATTTCATTATTTTTATCCTATTTTTTATTTTATTTATTAATCTTTTCATTTAATTGATTTTATTTATTAATATTTTCATTTAATTGAATTATTTAATGTTTACATAAGGTTAATCTTTTCATACATTACATTAATATTTTCATTTAATTTATTTGTTTTCATTTAATTAATTGTTTAATGTTTACATTACATTGATGAGAAAATAATACAATCAATTTAGATTTCATATTTCATTTTTAATGAGAGATTTGAAAATCTCTTTAAGGGTAGCTCTAAAGATAATATGGATTAGTTCTAGAGATAAAATGGATCTAGAGCGGTTTAATAGCTATATTCCACATGAATATCATAGGTTCAAATTTTTTATTAATTTATTTTTCTAAATAACTATATTCCACATAAATACTATAGGTTCTCTAAAAATTTTATTATTTTATTTTTCTAAATTATTTTTATTTCATTATTTTTATCCTATTTTTTATTTTATTTATTAATCTTTTCATTTAATTGAATTATCTAATGTTTACATAAGGTTAATGGTTTCATACATTACATTAATATTTTCATTTAATTTATTTGTTTTCATTTAATTAATTGTTTAATGTTTACATTACATTGATGTCTTCATTTAATTTAATTATATATTTTAAATTTAAAAAACAGATAATAATAAATAATCAATTTTTTCTTTTATATTTTTTTTTATGATTTAATAATTAAATGTGAATAATAAATATAATAACAAATTATTATTTTTATTTGTATTTTTTCTCTAAATTACCTTAAAGATATTTTTTATTTTATTTCATTTTTTAAATAATATTTAATAGTTGTTTTTTTAGATACATTTTATGTATTTCAAATTTTAATGAAAAAAAATTATTCATATTTATTTTATTCTATTATTATGATTTAATAATTAAATGTGAATAATAAATGTAGTAATCTTTTCATACATTACATTAATATTTTCATTTAATTTATTTGTTTTCATTTAATTAATGGTTTAATGTTTACATTACATTGATGTGTTCATTTAATTTAATTGTTTTTTTTTAAATTGGAAATACTATTTTTCTTAAATAATATTTAATAATTTAATTTTCATTTTTTTCAATTTTTTTTTATATATTTTAAAGTTCAAAAACAAATAATAATAAATATTCAAATTTATTTTATTTTCTTATTATGATTTAATAATTAAATGTGAATAATAAATATAATACCAAATTATTATTTTTATTTGTATTTTTTTTCCAAATTACCTTTAAATATGTTTTTATTCTATTTCATTTTTTAAATAATAT